>OZ023264.1:99279421-99631921 GCA_964006375.1 Tillus elongatus | reverse complement strand
TTACTGATTCTAGTTAACAATTTATTCTAATTTAGCAAAGTTGACTATTTACTATAATATCTCATCTTTTTAGTCAATTTCTTATGACTCTGTTATCAGTTTAAGGTCTTATTTGTTAATTTACTTTCAATTTGCCACTTTGGCTTGTTGCCTTAGCCTCATTTTCACCTGTGCTTAATAAGCAAAACAAAAACTCATTCTAACTTTTTGATATTTTTAAACTTTACAAACGTTCGTTTTAATATATTATTTTTCTTTTCTGTTCACACGTCCTGCAAGTACATCAACAATGAACCTCTCAAGGAATCAACCTGCACCTCTCCTGAGCTCTTTATTGCTAAAGTGGGACATTCATCCACTTGGTATTTCTAACTAATTTATTATTTACCTCTATACATATTAGATTTTTGTGTAGGTATAAATAATCTTACTATGTGCATGGCAAGTAATGTGATTTTAAATTTCAAAATTATGACTTTTGTGACATTTTGTGCTGTACTTTCGCTTTCATTCATATTAACAAACGTTATTATGTGTGTAGTATTTCCCTGTGAACCTACATAACAAAGCCATATATATATATATATATATATATATATATATATATATATATATATATATATATATATATATATATATATATATATATATATATATATAAGGTCCTTAGAATGGTGAAAAAATTTCGCAGTGTGAATGTACCCGTAAAAATATGAAAAACTTTTTATAATCATGCCACGAAAAATCCTTCCTAAGGAAGCTGTAGACTTCAAAATGGATATTCCTGAAGATGTTTTTTCCTAATATATCCAAAGCAAAACAAGATTAAATGTTAAAATGTGATATATTTTATAAACTGTTAGCGCTAAAGTAGATTCTATTATCGAAACTTCAAATAACCTGTGGGAAGCGTATTACATAAAGAATGGTTGAAGGCTTTAACTTTTTTGGATGTGAATTTCATTAAATTATAAAATATTTTATAGTTTTCTGAGAAGAAAATATGTTTTTGGTTCACTTTGATGGGATATGCGGTTCTCCAGAAAAATCAGTTAGATAGTGATGTTATATACCTACTATAAATCGATGGTAACTTTTATGTGTGAATTATTTAATTCATTAAAAATATTTGATTTCATTAAAGTTCATCGTCTGGTGTATTATAATTGCTGAGGTTCCAAATTTTGTAAAAATTAAACTTAAAATTGAGTTTCATGTCATAGGAAGCAAAACTTTCATCTTGTCAAGTTTTATACCTTATGGAGGGCTGTAGCTAGGCTCCTGTAGAGCTCTTTTAGACCAGGATTCTGTATTGTGTGCGCTTAAATGGACCTCCTCACACTGGACTGGACCGGGCGACACATTCAGTATTGCAGTACCAAATTTCTCCATCCCTCCTCTTCAGTCGCCGGATACAAAATCTGTAACTCACACAGATATTCCTAAGAGTTTATATTTACCTCTTCAAACACGCTCACTTTTTGGAATGGCAGGCCACCTTCTAATATTCATTATATTTATTTAGGATAGTGGGCTGGTGAATTAGAACATCGAAATTATTAATATGATTAGCATAATTTTTTATCTCGACAACTTTATAGCTTAGCTATATAATTAGGATTAATTAATAAAATCTGACCATGACTGATGCTGGGTGCTGAGTGTGAGATACAATATATTGAAAATTTGAAACGTAATTCAGTATCCCGGATACACGTATCTCTCATATGGTATCCTCGCCTGAAAGAGCTCTTGTGAAACTTTTCTTTGGAACTTGTTTATACGAGTATTCTGTCTTACTTTTGATAACAGAATACTTAGTTAAAATCAATATCACTAATTACATTTGTATTCTATGGCCTACTAATTGAAAATATGAGAGTTTTGTTTTCTATAAAATGTAACTCAATTTTAAGCTTAATTTACACTTGTAGTACACCAGGTGGAGGATCTTTATAAAATATAATAATTTTAAATGACATTAAAAAACATGTACAAATAAAAGTTACCATTGGTTCTCTGATATTTTATGGCATATGACATAATTTCCAAAATCCAAACTTTCTCGAAAATCGGGCACCCTATCGAAGTGAAACACGGGCATATTCTCTTCTTAGGAAACTGTAAAATTTTATAATTCATTATTAAAATATGTTTCAAGTGATATATGTTAATAGGCACATTTAAATAAAGGCATATGAAGAGAGCTGAAAGTAGGCCTATGGCACAAATATTTCCTACAAACAGTACCTTGCGGACAATTAATCAATGTAACTTTTATAAGCTTTTTTAGTTTTTTTATAAACTAGTCAGTTTAACCTTCATTTAATAACAAGAAACTGCAAGTTTAATAGTAATATAAGTCTTTTCAGAAAAATTTAAACAAAATACAAGTAAATATTGTTTCCAAAGAAAAATGAATCTGTTTTACACAGATCTCCACTCTGATACCAAATACATGTTCCAATGAATATTAATCAGTGATCAATTTGAAGTGACTCATGTCAATTAGTATTGTTAATAAAACTAACTAAAAAAAATATTACTTATTAAGTCTCTCAATACAAAGTTCAATACAGTTATAAAAATATTACGTAGTCAAATAATTATGGTACCTATCAAAAGATATAAGTACCTATTTTGAAAAAGTTGCTCTGCAAATATTTTTTTCTGGGTATGTTATTAATTCTTTGAGTATTTACCCACATTGGTCTATATGGCTCTAAACTCTTAAAACGAGCATTTTTTTTCCATATCCAAAAACCCACATCGTGCACACACAAACACACGCACACACACATACCATCACACCCACACACATACGCATACGCATGCGTGCACAAAGTGTGCAGAGACGTATTTATATGAATTCTCATAAATATGTTTAAAGAAAACTGACACATAGTTACAAGTACATTTATTTGCATTAATATAGTTCAATTTTCGGTGTGTGTTTGTGACTTATTAAAAAAATAACAAAAAAATAATAATAACGGGCTACCCACTGAGCAAGGTAATATTACATTAACATTGCAGAATCTTTTCCAAAGCAAGTGTAACTTTGATAGATTACTTGCAGAAAGCCTCCTGCAAGTTTGTTGCAAATGGCAAATCTTCCCCCCAGTGACTTTACATATGTAAGTGTTTCTTTTGTAACTTTACTGCAAGTTTACAGTAGTGAGCTGTTACAAACTTATGTTGGGAAGTAGTATATCCAGGCCCCTCTGGAGTAGAGCCGAAAAGATCCCATCACAGCCTACGGAGTTGAATGGAGCAAACTCGTTCATCGCTCAGGTTATAGAGCCATCCGTGACCACCGCCTCCAAATATTTTAGAAAATAACTTAAATGATACGTAGTGGAAGTTTATTTCTGACAGGGTGATGATGAGATACTTGAAAATTAAAATACTCAAAAACATTTGAATGATCAGAAAACAATTTCGTACATTTATTTGATTATTATCGTCTGACCACATCAAAAATTGGATTTCATCTTTTGGAGAAATAGCGATACGTTTCCAACGATGTAACAAAATGAGTATACTTATAAAAAATGCCGCTGGGTATCTCTTTGTCCACATTTTCATTGATTTTATTTGCACAGGTACTTCCCGATGTTATCTTTCATATCTCTCTTGGAGATCATAATAGTTATCATACATTATAAAGTTGCCTGAAATACCCTATTACCATTTTTATAACTATAGCTTCCTTAAATAATACCTAATAATCATTATATAAGAACTGGTGATGCGAAAACATTTTAATATTACTTAAGCATATAGAGTTACAGGGGGTAAAATATTTTCCGAGTAAAACTTATGAACAGCGGCAACAGAGCCGAGTGTCAGGCACATAGATTCTAGATTGGTTGACCGTTTGACTCTACAGTCTGCAGATTTATTGTCATTTTAGTGAATGTTCTTAAAAAAAATCACTAATGAGGAGATCCCGACTTTTGAATTTTTCCTGGAAAATTTTGTGTTTTCTTTCGAAAAAAAATTATATCTCCGGAATTAACAAAGTACGGGCAACCAAATTTGGTTATATTGGTTATATTCCTATATGTAAGTTACCTACCAAAATTTAGCTATGTAGGTCAAAAGACAAAAAAGTTATATACATTTAAAGAAAAATAAATTGGGGTTTTCCTCAAAACGTCAAAGTTGCGATTTACAACGTCAAAATCGGCAACATTTAGGCAAATAACTTGAATCTAATACGGGCTATGAAAATCAAATGTCTCAATAAGGACGTTTTACAAGCCCTGAAGTCTTAGTTTCAACGGTCATTGTCCTTCATTTTACTAAAATATTTCCAGAAAATTCATTTCAAATAGACCCTTTCTCTGATGCTTGGCAGTAGCCTTAGCTATAGAGTTTATCGTTTAATGGTATATAATTTTTGTCGAATTTTTGTAAAAAATCAATAATCCTCAATATATCCATTATTATACAATATATGAAAAAATGTGTATTTATTAATTATAGGGTGTCTTGAGCTACATCTTAAAAAAATATTTCCACAATCACAGGCTGGCCCATAAGTCGTTGGTGATACAAATTTTCTTTCTTTTTTTAAATCAAACACGCCTTATGTTATTGCATTTTTGCATTTTCCATCGAAATATAATACATGTTTGTAAGAAAAGAAATTCTGGATGCAGCAAGTGCGTTATGGTAGCGAATTTTGATTAAATGCTTCATATTTGAATAGCCCAATTTGCTATTAACCCTTAAGGTTGACCAAAAAACGAGTTTTTTCGGGAACACTTTAAGTTTACTTTTGGAATTTTTTTTTGCATTTTCTCACAATAAAGTTATTTTTATGAAACATGGCACATTGTTTTTACTATATAGGTTATACTGGTAACCAAAATTGATGCCTGCTTTCTTAAAAAGAAAACACACATATTTGCAATAAAAACATTTTCATGAAAATTAACTACCATAACGCACTTGCTGCGTCCAAAGTTCTTATTATACTACAGTTGGCCTGTAATATGAAAGGATGCTTGATACTTTATTGATGTAATAGAAGAGTATTTAATACAAATTTGTTTTTGCCATGCTATTTGTGTACTAGGAATTTCTCAATACAACTTCCGAAACTCACTACACAGTATGCTGTACCCACATCTGTTTCTTTCTTGTATTATCTGTTTACAACAGAACACATTTAGTATATATTTCTCTGTCTAGAAGAATGTAGTGATATACTTTTACGTGTACTAGACCTTTCTGATGTTAGATATTTCTCGTTTGTCATAAATATTAGCTAGGCAAATATTTTAACAGTGGACGAAGTTACTACCCGTATCCTGTACAGTCACATTTCGGTAGGATGACGTGCAGTAGAAATAAATATATATTACAATATATTTGTCGGTATTATACATTATTTTAATATATCTTTCCTGTACCAGATCCTTCTTTTATGATAAATTCTATAGACTCATAATAAATACATAGCTTTCAATTTCAATTTTTTTCTTTCTTTAACGACTGTTCATTTCCGCGACTATGGTCAATCACCGATGCCAGGTAGTACCTAGTTTCACCTCACTATTCTGGAAATTTTGCCAAATACTAGTTTTTCTACAAGGTGGGTAAGGGATCTCTAACGTGCTCAACATCGCATGGCACACGGATCCGGCGGTTCGGGACGTGCAGAAATTCAACTTGCTCAAACCCAATGTCACAACCTCTGTTCATGTTGTTACACTATGAAGGTACTGAAACATAATTTGATGTTTCTACTGGGAATTGAACCCGAGACCCTTGGGTCTAGAGGCATAAGTTCTTGCCCTTGGACCACCGAAGCCAGCTTGCAGTTTCATATTATGATAATATACTGTGCTGAAGCTTTAAACGTACTGTTTGGTGTGAATAAATACATTGAGAGCATCAAAAATGATGCACTCTTATTTTTTAACATGCTTAAGCCTTATAGTAGTTGTTTAATACACACCTTCGAAATCAGTGGACTGTATATTTAAAAAAAAGTTTTTGTTTTGTTTTGTTAACGATTGAGATGGAGTGGTATTTATTGGTATTAAATTAATTGCGTTACACGCTGGTTCGGATACAAGACCAAAGAACAAACACTTATTTAATAACGTGGATGAGTCCTTTTATTTTATAAATTAAATGGCACTGACTAGATTTTATATACACTACATTACTAACTGAACTATACTATATTAATGTACCTAACGCTAAAACATTTGTGACTGTCTCACATGAAATGCAGTTGTGTTCTTATAGTCTTTAGTTTCTATGCACTATCCCCACACCCCCATCAGCTGCATATGACCACACACGTTACACTTCCCAAAATGGACCACCCTGATACAGGAAATAGACAATTATTCACAACATCTTGAACTGTCTTAACATGCCGGCCGCTTTTGAAACAACTCAGTTTCAACAAACAAAATAAACCATAATTTATATTCATGTTCTTTCAATTGGTAAAGGACATATTTTTGAAAATGCCCTTTTTATGTTACCACTGGAAGTTTTAATTGTAGCAACCCTGTTGACGCCGTCTTGACCTGGGTGCAACTCGATCACCCTTCCTAGTTTCCACCGCAGAGGTGGCAGATTGTCTTCGTTAATTAATACCATTGCACCTTGTTTTAATTCACCTTGCCGGCTACGCAAGTTGAAGTTCGGAAATATACTCCTTGCTCCATCTGTTCCAGTAATGCTGATTAAACTGCTGAATTTTTTGGTACACAGATAACCTCGACTCAGGAATTTTTGTAACGTTTGGATCAGGAACTGACGTTAAAACTTTTCCTACCAAAAAGTGAGCAGGAGTGAGAGGGTTCAAATCATTTGGGTTTGATGACAGAGGTGACAAAGGTCGGAAATTAAGGACTGCTTCAATTTGTACAAGCAAACTGTACATTTCTTCAAAAGTTAATATCGCATTACCTACAACCCGTTTTAAATGAGCTTTACAGGAACGTACCCCTAACTCCCATAACCCTCCGAAGTGAGGTGATGATGGCGGTATAAAATGCCAATTTATCCCTTCATTCGCACAAGACGTTATAATATTAACTCTTTTGCAATTTAAAAATTTTGTTAACTCAATCAACTCTGAATTTGCCCCAACAAAATTTGTACCGTTGTCAGAATAAATATGAAACGGTTTGCCTCTTCGAGATGCAAAACGTCTAAGCGACAGGATAAATGATTCAGTCGATAAGCTACTGACCAGTTCAAGGTGCACAGCTTTCGTAACAAAGCACACATATATACAAATATAAACCTTTGAGGTCTTGCAACCACGCCCCTTTCGATCTTTAATTATTAATGGACCTACAAAATCAACCCCTACAGTTTCAAATGGCAATGCAGGTTGTATTCGAGATACTGGTAAATTTCCCATGATTGGGTTAATTATTTTTGGACATACACGAAAACATTTTATACACTGATGAACGGTCTGTCTGGCAATATTCCTACCTGATGTAGGCCAAAACCGTTCTCTAATAGAAGCTAACAGTTGCTGTGGTCCAACGTGTAGTAATCTATTATGTTCTCTTAAAAAAATTAATTTTGTTAGTTTGTGATTTCCTGACAATAAAATTGGGTGACACTTATCAAATTCAAAATTAGAGTTACTTAGCCTACCGCCTACTCTTAATATTCCGCTTGAATCTAAAAACGGATTTAAACTCAAAATATTTGATTTCCGTGGAATTTCTTTATTATTTCCTAAAGCTTGCAACTCTAAAGAGAACGATTCCAACTGTGCCCTTTTAATTAAACACATAAGCGCATTATTAATTTCAATGGGCATTAATGGCCCGACTGTTCGATCTACTTTGGAACCAATGCAGTTATTCTTAAATCTAAAGCAACGTGCCACAATTCGTTCTAATTTACTTAAATCGTTATATCTACTAAAATCAAATACATCTATTTCACTATCTTTAAGAATATTAACTAAAACATCAGTTTCCTTTATCACTTCTGGAAGATCTGAACTTACGTTTTTTAAAGTGGTCCATCAAGAATGATTACTCAAAAGCCACGCTGGCCCATGAAACCATATTTTGGAATATAATAAGTCTGAAGGCATCACACCGCGAGATACCAGGTCTGCAGGATTTGATGTTGTCGGAACCTGACGCCAAGTATCATTTTCAGTAATCTCTAAAATTTGAGTGATTCTGTTGCAAACAAACGTTTTTAATTTATTAGTAGGGATTTTTAACCATCCCAACACAATGGTTGAGTCGCACCAAAATGAACAAGACTTAATTTGAATGTTTAATTCTTTTCGTATTTTATCTACTAGCTTGACTACACACAAAGCACCTAAAAGTTCGAGTCTAGGTAATGTTTGTTGTTTAACTGGAGCAACTCTACTTTTAGCACATAACAAATTTACAAACACATTACCATCTTTATCAACCGATTGAATATATACACAGCCTCCGTAGGCCTTGATACTGGCATCCGAAAATGCATGAAGTTCAACACTTAAAGGATCTTTGCATGTAATATGTCTAGATATTTTTAAATTATTTAATAGCGGCAATTGATCGCGAAATTTACACCATTTTGTGTACAACATGTAAGAAACTGATTCATCCCATTCTAGCTTTTCTCTCCAAAGATCCTGTAATAGCATTTTTGGAATTATTGTTGTTGCACTTAATAATCCCAGCGGGTCGAATATTTGTGATATTTCAGACAGTATAACCCGTTTTGTAACTACCTTTAAAGCTGAATTTGTAATAGAATACATTAAATTATCAGTTTTATTATTCCAGAATAAACCTAGGGTTTTAGTATTTTCATGCAAACCAAGGTTTAATAAATTTGGATGCTTATCTTCCTCCTCTATACCTTCTAAAATTGTTGGATCAGTAGAAATCCACTTACGTAACAAAAAACAACCTTGTGATAATATTTCAGGTAAAAAATTACATACTTCTTTAGCCTGATCAAGATTATTTGTACTAAATAATAAATCGTCTACATAAAAATTTCGTTTTATTATAACTGATAATTCTGGATGTGAATTTTCGATATCAATACCAAGTTGGAAAAGACTTCGAATGGCTAAGAATGGGCCTGCGACAGTCCCATATGTAACAGTGTTTAAATTATATTCTTTAATTGGCTGACTAGAGCTTGATCGCTCAAGATTCTTTGAAGTGATCTATCTTCTGGTCTTACAAGCACCATTCTGTACATTTTTTCTATATCGGCAGACACCGCGTAATGTCCTTCCCTAAATCTTATTAAAATAGAAAATAAATCCGGTTGTATTGTAGGGCCTACAATTTGTAAGTCATTTAAGGAATAACCGGAAGTAGTTTTCGCAGACCCGTCAAACACCACCCTTAATTTTGTTGTACAACTACCTTCCTTAAAAACCCCATGATGCGGTAAATAATAACACATATCAAATGTTTTATTAGTAATTTCAGTCATGTGGTTTAAAGCGATATATTCGTCCATAAACTTTACATAAAGGTCTTTCGTAAAATTATTTTTAGATAATTTCCGTTCTAACGCTAAAAATCCTTTTTCTGCTTGGTCACGTGATTCACCTAACTTATCAAGAGATTCTTTCATCGGAAGCGAAACAACAAAATTACCTTGTTTGTTTCGTGTAGTAGTTTCGACATAGTAATTCTCACAAGTTGTTTCTTCTGCATATAGTGGTCAAATATTACTTTCTTGCTCAATTTCCCAAAATCTACTTAACTGTTTTTGTATTTCATCAACTTGAGAAAAGTTACAGTTTATTTGTTTAATAAATTTGCTTGATATGGGGCCTGAGACAATCCAACCTAACCTGCTCTTTTGAAGAATGGGCAAATGTTTTCCTAAGCTAATTTGTCCTACACAGAGCAATTCCCAAAAATGATTAGCCTTAAGTAATATATCTATCTCCCCTGGTTTATGAAAATCCGGATCTGCTAAATTGTGCCCCGCAGGAATTTTCAGATCTGGTAGCCTGATTTTATACGCAGGTAGAGTACTTGTTATTTTTGGTACAACTAAACAAGAACTATTAAGCTTCAAATTATTATAACGTGCCTGAATTTCTAAGCTGCACTTTAATTGTACCTTAGATGTAGAGTGCGTAATACCTAGCACAGTAATATCTGTTTGACTAGTTTCTAATTGCAGTTTTTTACACAAGCCTTCAGTAATAAAATTTGACTGCGAACCTGAATCTAAAAGTACGCGAGCAAAGTAGTGTGTTCGCTTATCAGCAGTGGCCACTTTGACTGAAGCAGTTGGTAGCAAAACTTGCGTCATATTACATGAAAACGCATTAACTGATTGCATTTCTTTGGTTTCATCGTGTAATAAAATGTTATGCCTTTTCTTACATTGACTGCAACAATATTTGGACGTACATTTGCTAATAAAGTGACCCGATTTCAGACACAAAATACATAATTTTAAATTTTTTACAGTTTTCTTTCTTTCCGAAGGAGAAAGTTTTTTAAATTCATGACATGCCCATATGACATGTGCTGCTTTACAATAAGTACAATTTAACTGATTTGTTGTTACAAAAGAATTTGCAGTTCTATATTTCTCTTGTTTATTATGTTTTACTTCAATTGTTTCTAACAAGTCAGCCCTATTTTTCAAAAATACCTTTAAACTATCAAATGACGGTAGATCTTCACTTTGTATTGACTGTTCCCATTCACGAAGCGAAATTGCATCTAATTATGAAGTAACTAAATATATTATAAGTGTTTCCCCCAATAATTCAGATGTAGTTAGACCCTTTACAGAACGTAAATGTTTTGATACTGTATCCAACATATGCCTAAGTTTGGAAGATGACTCTTTAGCAACTGATTCTAAGTTAAACAATGATTTTACATGATTGTGAACTAAAACTCTAGTACTATTATATCTTTGTTTAAGTAAATCCCAAGCCAATGAATAATTGTCTGATGAGAAATCTACAGTTTTAATTATTTGCGCTGCGTCACCGTCTAAACTTGCTCTTAAATAATGAAAGCGTTGAATATTATCTAAGTTTTCATTACTGTCGATTAAACTTATAAACAAGTCTCTAAATTCTAGCCAATGTTCACTTTTTCCTGAGAACTTTGGTAATTGTATAGTGGGAAGCTTTATTGCGCTTTGAACTTGAGTAGATGCAATTGCGTAATTACTCTGCGATAACGCAGGTGACGCCGGCCTGGATTGATTATTGAGTTCTACGCCAGAAATTTGTTTTTGCATTTTAGTAATAGAGGACAACATACATTCTGCTCTAGATAGTGCTTCGTAATATCTATTTTCAAAGTCATCTCTTTCATCTACATTTAATTCAACGGATTGCTCCGAATCAATTTCAAATTGAACAGCTTCAAACCGTTCTAATAAATTCTGTGAATCATTCAACCTTTTCTTTAGTGTTGTAATGGAAATATTACTTAGTTCCTCATTAGCATCAACTCTAAGTTGAAGTTCATCTAAAAATTTAGAGAAACTAGTGAGTTTACCCTTTAAAACACTACGTTGCTTTATTAATTGATCCATAATATTATTATTATTTTAAGTTTTAACGTAAGAAAATATCTTAATACTTAGGTAACCCTCTTATGTATTTCAAGCAGTATCTATTATATTTTACCAATAATTAGAAATTTCTTTTAATATTTTTTTCTTCTAAATACTTTACCAGAGAAAATTGCTATTAAAATATTCTAAATTAATTCGATACAACTTCTGAAACCATTTGAAACTATTTGAAATAACTTGTACACCTTTAATTTATTTTACCTTCCCCTTTTTAAAATCAAAAAATCAAATTATTCGGTCAACACGATACCTAATTCGACTGAAAAATTATCCTGCCACCGTTTTTCAACATAAAATTTCCAACGACGGTTACAAGTTACAGCTATTATAATTAATCAGTAATTATCTATATAATGTATCTTTAATATAAAGTACAGTTTACCAGACAAATTAATTTGCATTAAAGGAATAACTAAATGAAAGGAACTCACCCTTGGCAGGTATTAAATTATTTCCAGGACATCCAGCAACCTTGATTTTCAACTCCATAAACTACTGGACTACCATACCAATTAAATTATAATTTGAAAATTATTACACTCCGTAATGTTTTCTTCAATTTCTATTTTTGATCTTGATCCAGCACAACTACCAATATTTATCCGGTTCGTAAGGACCAATGTTTAATACACACCTTCGAATTCAGTGGACTGTATATTTAAAAAAAAAGTTTTTGTTTTGTTTTGTTAACGATTGAGACGGAGTGGTATTTATTGGTATTAAATTAATTGCGTTACACGATGGTTCGGATACAAGACCAAAGAACAAACACTTATTTAATAACGTGGATGAGTCCTTTTATTCTATAAATTAACTGGCACTGACTAGATTTTATATACACTACATTACTAACTGAACTATACTATATTAATGTACCTAAAGCTAAAACATTTGTGACTGTCTCACATGAAATGCAGTTGTGTTCTTATAGTCTTTAGTTTCTATGCACTATCCCCACACCCCCATCAGATGCATATGACCACACACGTTACACTTCCCAAAATTGACCACACTGATACAGGAAATAGACAATTATTCACAACATCTTGAACTGTCTTAACAGTAGTCTCTCCGAGCTTTCAGTTACTACTGATTTTGCAAGTAATTTGTTTCAAACATTTATTTTTATATTAAGATATGGCAAGAAAATGACGTTACACATTGGTAAAAGTCTGGACGCAGCAAGTGCGTTATGGTAGTGAATTTTCATAGAAATAATCTGGCACCAAATATTTTTTTATAACTGTTTTTTCTTGCAACATCAAAATCTAAGTTTTGGTTGTATAGTTTACTTTTTATATCGTAAACCTACCTACCAAATGCGGTTATCATAGCTTTCTTATTTTTTGCGGAAAAAATTTTTTCGAATGAAAATTAAAAATTTTAAACCTTGTCCGATTTTCCTGGCTAACGAACTTACAAAAGGAAGGTAGATGCCAAATTTAATCCAAATCACCCCATCATTTATATATATATATATATATATATATATATATATATATATATATATATATATATATATATATATATATATATATATATATATATATATATATATATATATATATATATATATAACATATACAAATTGAAAACTGACCCCGGATCTGGGTTCTAGGGGTCCTAGTTCGCGCTCATTTGCAAAATTAAGTTCAAAAGTCGGGATCTCCCCATTACTGAATTTTTTCTACGAAAATTCACTAAAAACAAAGTAATTTCTTCAAGAATTAAGTAGTAAAAATAAATGAGTACAATTAAAATACAGCAACACCTGTTGGAAAATTTGCCTCGAATGCGATTCACCCGGGTTTTCTTCCAGTTCATTTGCAAAATTAAGTTCAAAAGTCGGGATCTCCCCATTACTGAATTTTTTCTACGAAAATTCACTAAAAGCGAAGTAATTTCTTCAAGAATTAAGTAGTAAAAAATAAATGAGTACAATTAAAATACAGCAACACAGGTTGGAAAATTTGCCTCGAATGCGATTCACACGGGTTTTCTTCCAGTTCAAGGTTATAATTCAGTTAGTCATAACCATAAAGTTAGGTCAGTTCAGGTCATAGGCATGTTAATTGCTATTCATAAACAAACCAAATATGTACCTACCTATATGATTTGTAAAATCGGCAATCGAACAAATATGATTCGCGTTCCCTCGATTGTTATTTAATTTTACGGTACATAATCGTCTGCTCTATGACTTATGGGGCAATTTTACTTATCTGATTGTAGTCTCCAAGATACTGCCACTAGCCACCTTTGCATAAAAATATATAATAGCATAGGTACCTATACCTACCCTAAATAAATCC
This sequence comes from Tillus elongatus, assembly GCA_964006375.1. Lineage (NCBI taxonomy): Eukaryota > Metazoa > Arthropoda > Insecta > Coleoptera > Cleridae > Tillus > Tillus elongatus. The sequence goes on along the minus strand of OZ023264.1, from coordinate 99,618,017 downwards.
AGCGATTTCATTAATTCGTGATTTTCTTAACAAAAATTGGGTAATAACAGGAGGAATAATTTATAAAATATATACATTTTTACTGTAAAAAGATCAGAAATATTCCGTATGTAGGTATGCCTTATAAATCAACATAATCGAGACAATATTCGAACGTTTCGTTTATCTCAAAAGAGAGTGAGAAGAGGACATACATATGTATATGCATGTGTAATATACCTATCAACAGAGTCGGCAGTCGGGACATCATTCAGACGTTTCATTTAACACAATCAGTGTTGTTCCGCCTATTACAATTGTAATAAATCTCTATTAACTATTACACGCAAAGAAAATGTTTTTTAATTGCATGAGAAGTTTTTAAAAAAATCACATCAAATGTGATTTTAGTGAATTTTCGTAGAAAAAATTCACTAATGGGGAGATTTCGACTTTTGAATTTTGAAAAATTTTTTGCAAATGAGCGCGAACTAAGACCCCTAGAACCCATATCCGAGGTCAGTTTCAATTTTTATATGTTTATATATATATATATATATATATATATATATATATATATATATATATATATATATATATATATATATATATATATATATATATATATATATATATATATATATATATATATATGTATGTGTGTGTGTGTGTGTGTTTTGTGTGTGTGTGTGTGTGTGTATGTGTGTGTGTATCACACCGATAACTCAAAAAAGAATGGGCCGATTTTGATAAAATTCGGCACATACCTTCCTTTTGTAAATGGCTTGGATAGGTTCGTTAGTCAGGCAAATCGGATGTGGCTTTCCGGGAAAATTTTGAGTTTCCATTCGAAAAAAATTTATATCTCCGGAACTAACAAAGTAAGGTCAACCAAATTTGGTACGCCGGTTCATATCATCATAGGTAAGCTACCTACCTAGCTCTGTAGGTTAAAGGACAAAAAAGTTACAGGCATTTGAGGAAAAATAAATTTGGGTTTTCTCAAAACGTCAAAGTCGCGATTTAAAACGTCAAAATTCGTAATATTTAGGCAATGAACCTAAAATTAATATGAGCTATGAAAAGAAAATGTCTCAAGAAGAATGCTTTACAAAGCCTGAACTCTTAGTTTCAATCGTCATTGTCCTTCATTTTACTAAAATATTCCCAGAAAATTCATTTAAAATAGACCCTTTCTTTGATGCTTTGGCAGTAGTGTTGGCTATAGAGTTTATCGTTTAATGGTATATCATTTTTGTCAAAATTTCGTAAAAAATCATTAAAGCTCAATATATTCGTTATTATGCAAGTTACGAAAAAATGGTATACAATTATAGGGTGTCTTGAGCTACATCTTAAAAAATATTTCCACAATTACAGGTGGCCCATAAGTCGTTGGTGATTAATTTTTTTTAATCGAACACGCCCTATGTTATTGCATTTTTGCATTTTCCATCGAAATATAAAACATCTTTGTAAGAAAATAAATTCGGGACGCAGCAAGTGCGTTATGATAGCGAATTTTCATTAAATGCTTCAAATTTGAATAGCTCAATTTGCTATTAACCTATAGGGTTGACCAGGAAACCAGTTTTTTCGGGAACAATTTAAGTTTACTTTCGGAAGTTTTTGTGCATTTTCAAACAATAAAGTTATTTGGATGAAACATGGCACATTATTTCTACTATATAGATTGATGGCTGCTTTCTTAAAAAAACATGTTTGCTATTAAAAATATTTTTATGAAAATTCACTACCATAACGCACTTTTTGCGTCCAGAAGTTTTTGTTTCACAAGGAGACATCTGTTAATTAAAACTAGGATTGTGTTTGTGTGGTGTGTCCAAAGTCACTCTAAAAGTGGTTGGTTATGTACAGGTTCCCATTGCGCCATAATCTTTGTTAACAACGTCACAAAAGCACTATTTTGTGACGTTTGTATGTCCTCTTTAGCAAATTGGCAACAGTTGAGTTCCAGCAGAAGAACAGCGGGACTAGTAAACGCACTCGTTGACACGACTATTAAACTGTTGGGGCCTGGTGAACTCGTTCAATCTGTCGTTTATAGGTTTATAATATATAAAACAAATAAAAACACGTACCGACGCCGACGCTTGTAACCTAATCAAAGAATATTAAAGTTTGTTCTAATCGTAAATCCTAACGGACACAAGTAACTACCAAGCAAAGAATGTCGAACTGCGTCATCTGTCAATGGGATAGATTAAAACAAGAATATAAAAATCTATTAAGAAGTTTTCTAGAAATCTGTTACAGTGAATTAAGTGTCCAAAACAACACTGAACACTTTAACTCTCAGTTGACAAACGTTTTAAACCGTACTTCCCATACTTGGTTTAGAATTTAGAACATTATTTATAGTAATTTATATGATCACTCATTTGGCGATATTGGTTTCCTTCAGCTATTGAAAGCGAGATACTAATACTAATGAAAATCCAGTTATTATTCAATCTAAAAACGTTGCGTGTAGGGATATTTATATGCTACTTGTTATGAATATGAAGAATAGAGCGTAAATTAAATGCTATTTCTGTATTGTATTGTAGCTCTCAATAATGCCAATGATAAAACAGGTTGTTTTGCTGAAAGTACTGACTTACAATAATGATAAAAAAAAGTTTGTACCTACCTAGTTTTCATTATTTTTCGTCATTCAAACACGTACTTACACACGTTTTTTAAATTAAATGTCGCGAGTCAAACATTTTCTGGTGAGTTTTCACATTATTTGCTATTTGCTTTGGAATTAAAAGCATAAAATATTAATTCACATTTATACTTGCCTCCATGACTTACATCAACGACGTAAAATTTTATCTAGTAAGTACATGCAGAAAATGGTGATTTTTCACCTTCAGTGATTTATAGGAACTGATTTGGTCCAATAACCCTCATTTTACATATTGTACAATGATATGGTTATTAAAGTTTGTGATATGCACATCCAGAAAATATACAAAGTGTCTGTGTGTGTTTTGTTTCTTTAACGTTGGCCTATTTCCGCGACTTTAGCCAATCACCGACGCCAGGCAGCAGTCTCACCATACTATCCTGGAAATGTTGCCGAACCCCTGCCTTTCTGTAAGGAGGGTAGGGATCTTTAACCTGCCCAACATCGCATGGACACGGGATCGACGGCTTCAACTTGCTCAAATACAATGTCAGAACATCGGTTGATGTTAATGTTACAGTTTGTACTGAAAAAGTGAAAGGGGAACCCTGAGATCTAACCCAGTATTTTTCGGTTCAGATAGGCACACGTTCTTACCTCTGAACCACCGAGGCTCTCCTATACAAAGTGTATAAGGTGTATGAAGTGTATAAGTCCTCAAAGCAGTGGCGGCTCGTGGTTAAAGACAGTGGGTGCTCTGCAAGGTTCTGCCTACACACCCCACCCCTGCACACACACACACACTCAAACACAAAAACACAATACTTGTTTTAATTTTTACTCACCTACTTTTTAGACATTAATTCTATTCTGGGGTTTCTTTTAAGCAGAAAACTTATCAATCACCCTTTCATTGAAGTTTTCTATTTCTGACACGAATGTCTTTTCTATGGATAACATAGAAAGTGCCGTTAAACGGTCCTCTGTCAGGGAATCTTGTAGAAACGTCTTGACACGCTTTAACGTTGAAGAGCATCGTTCAGCCGTTGTCATCGGAGAAGCCGCACTACAAACAGTTTTGTTTAAAAAACATTCTTCTATTTCGTCCATACACTCAATGACAGACTCTCTGTTTTCATACATAACATTAACTACTGTACGTATGTTAAAATTCCAGCGTGTAGTACCGCCGTGAGGAATACTTCTATTTGCAGTTTTCTGTAATACTGCCATACGTTGCGGTGAATTAGTAAACACCCAGGAAATTCTTGTAGATTTGCAAAAAAGCCACGTACTTGTGAGTTTGCAGATGCAGCTTTAGCCTTAATCAAATTTTATTGATGTGCGTAACAATGCATAAAATGCGCCAGCGGAAATCGCTTTTTTTATTAATGCCTGAACACCCGCGTGTTGTCAGCTCATCACTGCTGCGCCGTCGTAACTTTGTGCAATAAGTTTATTAGGACAATTTTTAAATAGTGGATCCACAACATTTAAAATCGTTTCACTAAGAGGTTGGGGGTCACATTTTACTGGGTTTACATACTTCCAAAAACGTTCAAGCGGCCCACCTCCGTGAATATACCTAAAAATTCTGACTAGTTGAGATTTTCCAACAATATCTGTGGTTTCATCTGCTATAACTGCCAAAAATAAAGCACAATGAATTTCACTAATTATTTCTTCGTAACAGACCTCTAGCAGGCACTCTAAAGTATCGTTCTGGATTTCTTTGGAAGTGCCTTTAAATGTTGACGCATTCTTTAAATGTTCACTTAACGTAGAGTCAAGTTCAGCCGAAAAATGTATGAGCCCTCGAAATATCCCTGGATTTTCGGTATTATCTGTTTTATCATGTCCTCGCCGTGCTATCTCGAAAGCGCCGTAAAACTTTATACAGCTTATGATTTTTGACAAGATGTATCTATTTTGTTGGTACTTTTTCATTATGTCGTTGTAAATTAACCCAATATGCGGAGTCTAGTTGTTTTCTAATTTTGCGTCCTAATACCTCAAATTCCATAGAATCATATAGATGGGTTCTGGAATTTTCATATTTTTTTATTTTCTCACTTAAGTGTACTAAATCTGTTACCCCTGTTTCCGTTCAAGCGTTGTCTCCACCAAAAAGCAAACATGGAAAACAATGTACGGCATTTTTCCTATTACACCCGCATATTCAACTGTTTTTTCATAAATGTCTTTACTAAATTGTCTTTTATAAGTTTTTCCCCGACTAACACCAGCCATTTTAATCATAAGGTTTGGTAACGGCCGACCTGTCGCTTTTAGTTTCAATGTTTCCTCATACGCGTATTTGAAAAATTTCTTTTCGTTTGTTAACTTATAAAACACATCCATGTCTTTTATGTACATTGAAAACACGCGCTGGTGAATTAAGACAAACAGACGAACTAATAATCTGCAAAACCGCCATCAAATTACTAATACGACAGAAAAAGCACACTGATCTGAAAATAATGCAGCCCAAATACTACGTGTCTCAGCGTTATTTTATGGCGGGCCGCGGGAGGGATACGATGAGCGCGCGCAGCACAAGAAGTGCACAGACCGTCTTTAAGCGACCCAGCTAAGAAATGAAGATGACCCGACGAGATTTTGTTGAGTCTTGGACTGGTTTGGTCTGCGGTCATTCTTAGGTATAAACATAAACTCACAGTAAGCTACGTTCGCGCGCTATGGATAGTATTTAAATATTATAATTAATGGATTATCGATAAAACCTATTTTGCCTAATTTTACAATGTCTAAAATAATTTGTGTGAAATGTGAAATGAACTTATGCATCAACCGCCACTTGCTCAAAGTGTACCATGGACACATATACATACACACATACACACACACACATATATATATATATATATATATATATATATATATATATATATATATATATATATATATATATATATATATATATATATATATATATATATATATATATATATATCCATGGTACACTTTGAACCTGTGGCGGTTGGTGCATTGGTGCTACAGAGCTGCAGAACTGCCAAGAAAATCATTTACATTTCACACAAATTATTTTAGACATTGTAAAATTACGTAAAATAGATTTTATCCATAATCCATTAATTATAATATTTAAATACTATCCATAGCGCGCGAACGTAGCCTACTGTGAGTTTATGTTTATACCTGGAAATGAGCGCAGACCAAACCAGTCGAAGACTCAACAAAATCTCGCCGGGTCATCTTTATTTCTTAATTCACGGAGGTGGGCCGATTGAACGTTTTTGGAAGTATGGAAACCCAGTAAAATGTGACCCCCAACCTCTTAGTGAAACTATTTTAAATGTTGTGAATCTACTAATTAAAAATTGTCCTAATAAACTTATTGCACAAAGTTACGACGGCGCAGCAGTGATGAGCGGACAACACGCGACTTAACTTTACGGTTAAGACGTTTGAATATTTAAAACAATTTATTTAATACTTTGAACAATCAATACTTAATTACTTAGTTACAAGAAAAATGAATAATATAATATACTAAAATAAGACGATCAACCTACATGTGATCTAATGTCTATGCACTCGGTGTGCCAATGACTAACTCGGAACAAGAATGAACGGTTCTACCTCTGTGAGCAGCCTCTTTATAGTCTTCCCTCCAGGCGTGGCACTATGTCTCTGGATAAACAAGGAATCTGCTGATGTAGATTCTCACAGTGATATTCCGTTCTACTTGCACTTTGAACCTGCATAGTTCTTGGCTCCTGTAGGACGACGGCTGACTCAGCGGTTCTTACCGTGGGAAGGCGACATTGTAGTATAACGGGCCATTGTTTGGGCTCCATTTATCTCCTCCCCTTTTTAAAGACGAAGCTATGGTTCGTTCCGGATTTTCAATGGAAATCCGGACTCGGTGGTTCCTGTTTTTGTTCCTTTATCTTCTGTGCTGGTTCTTCGTTTCTTCAACCCCATTCGGACGGCTATAGTTGTGATGGTTATTAAGACAGCTATGTACAGTAATATTGTCCGTATACTCAGGTGATGGATTGGTATTGTTATAGGTCCTGGTATATTTTGTTTAATTTTTTGAAGTTGGTGTTGGATTTGATTGATGTTGTGTAGCTGTACGTTTTCTAATTATATTTCGGGTACTGGTCCTGGATTTGGTTGATCTTCTGAAATGGGGGTTTCTAGGCTAGGCAGGTTGAATAGTTGTTGTGTTTCTGCTGTTGCTGGGCCGGTCTTGTAGATTTTGTTGCCTATAGTTAATTGGCAATTTGGTTGCAGGTTGATTAACTTTGTACCCTCGATGATGTTGGTCCACTCCTGTTCCTTGCAAGTTATTCTGGCGTTAGTTTCTTCGGGTGCTATAACTATATACTGACTGGTTCCATATCTCGAAACTGTGGTTCTATTAATTTTGACTAATTCTTAATTACAATTGTTAATAGGTTTTTGAAATTTTATTAGCTTTATTTCACATGGGTTTTGATCATTCATGGTTGTTGGATTGTCGTCTTTGCAAAAATATATTTGGTTTTTTAAATTTTGACATTCTTCATTACGATGCATATTGTTTACTGCTTAGGATAAGGTATTTGGTTCTGGGAATTATCATGGTAATAAGGTGTGTCTTTCTAAGGACAGGTAATATATATAATTGATAATAATCATATTCTGATTCATCTACCAGAGGTATTTCTATTTGAAATATAATTTTGAAATTGTTTTGGACTGCTTTTATTTTAAATACTTTTTCGTATAGATTTAGATCAGTGGTTGTTATTACTTCAGCATTAGTTGCATAATTTTGTATTTTATTGATTTCTTTTATTATAAATGTTGGTTTTAGTATGGATGTATGAAAGATTCCTAATTTTGCAAAAGTGATGGCATTTTCTGTTAATGCTATTTCTTGAATATTGTTTAATAATTGTCCTAGCTGCATGAGTAACTCTAGGATCTTAATGCGATGATAGTGAGTTAATTGTTCACTTCGCAGGCTTTCTACTGTATTACCTAATTCATTTATCCTATTTACTATCGTGCCTTGGTTATGACTCAATCCTACTATCGTTCTACTAAATTGGACTATTGCCTCGAGCATGACCGAATTTTGGGACCTAAAAAGTTCATGAATTTTATCTTGATCTGTCGTTAAGACTTCTAATGCTTGCTGAATGCGTTCTTCATCCTGTGAATCGAGATTACCTGTGATTGACTTAAATATAGAACCTAGTCGGTTTATTATGCCACGTTTTCGTTTATTAATAATATTGTTGTTTGGAAAAATCCTATAAAATATATCGTCCACATTATCTATGGTGAAATTCAATGTCAATATGAAATTATGATATTCAGAATGGTAATCTTTTGTCATGAAGGTAACTGTATTTGCGTAGTGTCTTTTTATTTGGTTGTAGTCTCTATGTAATTGTGTCAAGTCATGTATGTGTATCAGATTCAAGTTGCTAGTCTCAGTGTATGCTGTGCCTAATTTCTTTGGTAACATGCCTGGGTTGTCTGTCAAGTCTTGTATTTGGGCTGTTATTTCCGTGGCAAGGAACCTGCAATACGTAAATTTCTTAAATGTGCTATCGTCTGTTCGTCATTTTTATGATTTATTAAAATAGCTTTGTTATGTTCTAATAGGGATATTATTGAGTACGGTCCTGAAAATGGGTTTTTATGTTTTTTATGAAAGCCTGGTGGTATCTTTTTGTAGACAATGTCACCTTCCTTGAACGGTTGGTTCGTGTTTTTATTTGTCCGTTGTAACGTTTTTATTTTTGAATTATCTATCCTGCTTCTGACTATCTCGTAAATAATTTGCATTAAATCTTTATGTTGTACGTTGTATTCCTGTGTAATTATGACTTCCGGGTCATAGTTAAACATTTCTGGTATGTAGCCAAATATTAAATCAAAAGGTGGTTTTAGTGTCTGTGAATGTATTGTCGAGTTGTAAGCGAATATACAGTATGGTATAAGTCTACGGGTTTCATAGTTTTAAACTTCATTTTGAATAATCGATAATGTTCTATAATCGTGCTGTGAAATCTTTCGATTGGTCCGTTTGATGTTGGGTTTTGCGGTGTTATATGTAACTCTATCTGATATGTTTCCAATAGTTCTTTAATTACCTGGTTTGACAATTCAGTACCTTGGTCTGAGATTATTGTTTTACACGCTCCATATTGTGAAAAGTACTTGATTAAGTTCTTTGCAATTTCGGTTGCACTCTTACTTTTTATTGGAAATGCTTGGCCAAATTTAGTAAACGGATCTATTATTGTTAGGAAGTCAATTTGGAATGTGTCGATCTGTAATATTTTTAATGGTTTGGATGCTGTGGGGTTGTGTTCCAATGCTATTTGTACCAGGTTCCTATTGTACTTGCATGTTTTGCATAATTCGCAATTTCGTACATACTCTTCTATATGTTTCTTTAAGTTGGGATAGTAGTATGTTTTCTTCATTCTCAGGTAGGTTTCCTCAGCTCCTCGATGGTTACTTTTGCCCTCATGGTATTTCATTATTGTCTCGGTAAATTCGTCTTCGTTGATTTCATTCCTAATTTCCAGACATCTATAAAATTTGGGTGATTCTACGTTATTGAAGTTTTTATTGATAGCCGAACTTACCAGTTCGTAATCTTGTTCATTTACAAAAATGTAGTAATATTTCCTCTGTGGTAAACAACATTATTTTATAAATTTCTCTATTTGATCTGGTATATTTAAATTAAAGTTTGCATATATGAAATTCCTTTTGCCCCTTCTGACTGAAAATATGTCTGGTTTGTCAGTATTTTTAAAAACTATCTGATTAGTTTTGCTGTTAACGATTTCTTCCTCGAGTATCGGTATGCCTGGTGCTGAATATGAGTCCGCATTTGAATTTGCTGTGTCTTCATCGTCAATTTCTATTATTTCTTCCTCTTCGTCGATATTATTCGCCATTGATTGATTATCTATATCCAGTGGGTTTATTTCTACTCGGGAAAGTGCATCTGCTGCGCAGTTTAACTTTCCTTTCTTGTATTCAATTTTAAATTCATATTCCTCTAGTTTTAGTCTCCAACGGAGCAATTTTGAATTTGGTTGTTTTAAAGAAAATAACCATTTTAAAGGTTTATTGTCTGTATAGATGGTGAATTTCCGTACGTATAAGTATAGTCTGAAATAATTAGTTGCCCACACGATGGCTAATAATTCTTTCTCTATTGTGCTGTACCTGGATTTGGTGTCATTTAATGTCCGGCTGGCGTAAGCTATCGGGTGATCCGCATTGGGTTCGCCCTGGTTTAATATTCCGGCTATCGCTACGTTTGAAGCGTCGGTTGTTAATATAAAATCTTTGGAAAAATCCGGTGGTAGAAGTACAGGTGAATTCATTAAGATGTCTTTACACGAGTTAAAGGCAGCAATGTATTGTTCATCGTCACGTTTATTTTCGAGTTTTTCCTTAAGCATTAGTGATTTCGTAACGTGTGCGAAGTTTTCTATGAACTTACGATAGTATCCCACTAATCCCAAGAATGATTTGATTTCCTTAGGGGTTTTAGGTTTTGGGAATTTCCTTATTGCGTCCAGTTTCTTTGGATTCGGACGAATCCCTTCTGGGCTGACCACGTATCCCAAAAACTCGGCTTCTTCTTTAGGAAATCGCTTTTGTCTAGCTGGATCTTTAAGTTGCTTTGTCTGAAGCGCTCGAATACTAGTTTTAGTTTCACAAGGTATTCCTATAACGATGTGGAGAAAACTATGACGTCATCCATATATACAAGGCATATTTGTCCAATTAGGCCTTCTAATACGTTCTGCATGAGCCTAGAAAAGGTCGCTGGAGCCCCAGATACTCCGAACGGCATTCTGGTTCACACCCAATGGCCTGTATCCGTTGTAAACGCTGTTTTTTCTGTGTCCCTGGGGTCTTTAGTTTCACAAGGTATTCCTGTAACGATGTGGAGAAAACTATGACGTCATCCATATATACAAGGCATATTTGTCCAATTAGGCCTTCTAATACGTTCTGCATGAGCCTAGAAAAGGTCGCTGGAGCCCCAGATAACCCGAACGGCATTCTGGTTCACACCCAATGGCCTGTATCCGTTGTAAACGCTGTTTTTTCTGTGTCCCTGGGGTCCATTTCAATTTGGTGATATCCAGAGATCAAATCGATCGTCGAAACATATTGGGCTCGACCAATTTTGTCCAGTATTTCGTCTATTTTGGGATTTGGGTGTCTGTCCGGTATTGTTTTCTTATTTAGTTTCCTATAATCCACCACAATTCGCCATTTTTGTTTATTTGACTTGTCCATTTTTTTATATAACCCAAATAGGTGAACTATATAGGCTGTGGCTTTTCCTAATGATTTTCTGTTTTAGCATGTCATTTATTTGTCTGTCTACTTCCGGTTTATATACGTAAGGGTATCTATATAATCTGGAATGGACGGGTATGTCGTCGGTCGTCCTTATTCTATGTTTTATCGCATTGGTGTGCGTCAATGGTTCGTTTTTATTCAATAAGATGTCTTGATATTCTGATAATAAACTGAATAATAATTGTTTTTCCTCGTCATTTAAGTCGCCTGTATATATTTGTTCAATTCATGCATCTTCATTGTTAATTCGTTTTTGATTACCCCCGTATTGTGAGTGTTTAAATGATTAATATGAGCTGCACGAAAAATGCTATTATGTATAGTTGCTGGCTCATATAACCGTTGCATCTGGCTATCTCTGATTTCAGAGGCATATTGTTTATTTAATCTGCTGAATGGCCTGTTCCTTACATTATAAGCGTGGTTGTTGCTTAATACGTGATTAATTGTGTCAAGTTCGTTATTACTTACGAAATATTGCTGGGTTATTGTATTATTTACATTTAAATGGGTTTCGGGTGACAGTAAACCATCTGCTTTGGTCTTTACCGATTGATTATCGTTAAGATCTGTAAATTTTATTGGTATAATATTCTTACCTATATACAGCTTGTGATCCTTAAATCTATTTAAGCTTCATTTAGTTTGAGAAAGTCCATCCCAAGTAATCCACAGAAGTCATTGTTAAAATTAAAAAGACAGAATTCTTGTGTCTCCTCTGAAATTGATTTAAACTTAATATTTGCACGTTTAGAGTGCGCTGAAATCCCATCCGCAGTGCGTATGGTAAAATTATGTGTAAATATGTTCTTGGGGAACTTATAATATACTACAACAGGATTTAAAAGATTTTTTGAAGATCCTGAGTCTAATAAAACTTTACCTGGTAATTCTTTTAATTATATATATGGTAACCTACTTAATGTATTAATATTATTTATATCTATCACGGTTCTCTCGTTGAGGGACCTGCAATTGGAAAAATTCGCTGTTGGATATCGTATTTCTCTGCTGGCAAATTTTAATAATTTAATTCATCATTTACATAATTTAAATCGTAATTTATTTCATTTACATCGTTATCATTAATTTCCGTCTTATTTACGTGAGCTGCTCGCATTGGTTGCTGCTGTTGTGACAGTCTAGTGTTAGAGCTGTCTACCTCCATTGGTTCGTGATAAGTTCTGTTAGCATTGTGACTTATATTGGGTCGTCCCGGTTGATTATTGAAATTGGGTCGCCTAAATTGACTCGAAATTTTTTGTCTTGGCACGAATTGTTGATTTTGTCTAGGCTGGAAGTTGGTGTGACTATTTTGAGCGTTATTATTTTGTTGAAACGGTCTAAAATTTGTTTGAAAAGGTCGTTGAAATTGTACAGGCGGGTTATTTTGTTTCTGAAAGAAGGTACGGTTTTGTCCTTCCAGTTTATTATTATTACTGAAATTATTATGTATTGTTTTGTCTCTATAGTCGAAATTTTCTTCTGCGAATACAAATTTCAAAGCTTGTTCTATACCGTCTGGCGATCTGCTACATAATAGTATACCTAAGGGGTTGCGTAATCCACCCAGGAACGCTTTTAACGTCTGGTTCTGGTAAGTGTCTTTTTTTATTAATCTTACGCCTTCGTTGTGCTCGTTTGATATTAAACTTGAGATGAGCAATTGCTCTATATGGCGGCATCTGCTAGCGAACGACAGTGCGTCCTCCGCATTACGTTGTTTCAACGTAAGCATTTCTGCTAATAAACTGTTATCATCACGCTGATCGCTAAAGTTCTGTACAATAACCTCTCTCAGGTCTGCCAACGTATTAATTATCTTAGTGTTTACTATAAGCCGTTCCTGTTAATTTTGTCTGAATATAATTTAACAAAAAGTGATTCATATACAAATTCTCGTTCCGTACGTAGAACAGATATATGACCAAGTCACAAGATTTCAAACAGTTGCCTACGTTGGCTGGTTTCCCATCAAACTCTGGAATAGCTTCCAGGAAAAATTCTTTGAATTTGTCTGTCATGTTGCTACTATTACTACTACTATTAAAATCTGAACGATTTACTGTTATGCTATTGTCGCTAATGCTGATTGATCTAAATCTATAGTCTATATTAGATAAACTTTGTGATTATTCTTCTGAATCAGACATATAACGTTTTAATACAACACATATATAAAATAGGAAATGTAAAATGGGACAGCAGTAAACTTACCATAATACGACGGTTTCTGCTTCCATTTGGCTCTGCATGGCTACTATTTCTGCTTTAACTTGGGCATGCTTGGCTCGAATTGGTTATTAGGCGTCGGTACGCTTAAAATCGATATGTTTTCGGTTTGCTAACCAACACTAACACTGCGCCACTTAACTTTACGGTTAAGACGTTTGAATTTTTAAAACAATTTATTTAATACCTTAAACAATCAATACTTAATTACTAATACAAAAAATTAATTAAAACAATATAATAAAAAGGTAACGATCAACCTACATGTGATCTAAAGTCTAGCACGCGATGTGCAGAGTCTACTAACTCGGAACAAGAATGAACGATCGTATCCTTGTGAGCAGCCTCTTTATACACTTCACTCCAGGCGTGGCACTATTGTCTCTGGATGTAACAAAGGATCTGCTGATGTAGATTCTCACAATGATATTCCGTCCAACTTGCTATTTGAGCCTGCATACTTGTGGGCTCCTCTTAGTATACAGCTGACTCAGCGGTCCTTACTGTGGAAAGGCAACTTTGTATTATAAAAGGGCCATTGTTTGGGCTGCATGTATCTCGCGGGTGTACAAGCATTAATAAAAAAGCGATTTCCGTTGGCGCATTTTGTGCATTGTTACGCACATCAATTCAATTTAATTATGGATAAAGCTGCATCTGCAAACACACAAATACGTGGCTTTTGGTGGAAATCTACAAGAAATTCCTTTGTTTTTACTAATTCACCGCAACAATGGGCCTATTCTTTTAGTTAGTACCCGGACTCACAGGTTACAAAGAATTAACAAGTTGCCTCTTTCCTCCTTGTCGACACCCACGGTATATATATATATATATATATATATATATATATATATATATATATATATATATATATATATATATATATATATATATATATATATATATATATATATTTATACAATATATATAGCGACTCAAAAAATAATAGCACGATTTTGATCAAATTTTGTAAGAATTTTCCTTTTGAAAGTGGCATGGATAAGTTCGTTAGTCAGGAAATGCGACCCAGGTTTTTTGGGAAAATTTTGTGTTTTCTTTCGGGAATAACAAAGTAAGAGCAACGAAATCTGGTACGTATGTCAGTATTATAAAAAGTGAACCACGTACCAAAATTTTGATCTGTAAGTTAAAAGACAAAAAAGTTATAGGCATTTAAAGAAAAAATTTGTGGTTTTCTCAAAACGTCGGGATTTAAAACGTTAAAAGTGCCAATATTTAGCCAAATAACATGAAATAAATACGGGTTACGTAAAGAAAATGTTGCAAGAAGAGTGTTCTACAAACCCTTAAGTTTTAGCTTCAACCGTCATTGACCTTTATTTTACTAAAATATTTCTAGAAAATTCATTGCAAATAGACCCTTTCTCTGATGCTTTGGCAATAGCTTTAGTTGCGTTTATAGTTTAACGGTTTATAATTTTTAGCTAATTTTCCTAGAAAAAATTCGTTAATGAGGAGACCGCGACGTTTGAATTTGAAAAAAGATTTCTTCAAATGAGTTCAAACTAGGTCCGCTAGAATCCATATCCGGGTTTACTTTCAGTTATTATCTGTTTACATATATACAGGGTGATGCATTTCTAGGGTAAAGCTCAATATAATTGTTATTATGCAAGATACGAGAAAAATTATATACGTTAATTATAAGGTGTCTTGAGCTGCATCTTATAAAATTATTTTGAAAATCACAGCGTGGAACATAATTCGTTGGTGATAACTACAATATTTTTTTTCGAACATTCCTTATACGGTTGCGTTTTTAATCGAAATATGATGCATGTTTGTAAAAAAAAATTTGAGACGCAGTAAGTGCATTTTGGTAGCGAATTTTCATTAAATGCTTGGAAACCAGTTTTCTCAGAAATATTTTAAGTTTATTTTCGGAAAATTTTTGTACATTTTCAAACAATACGTTATTTTAATAAAATATGGTACATTGTTTTTGCTATATAGGTTATACCGGTAACTAAATTGATTCCTGCTTGCATTAAAAACATTTTATGAAAATTCACTTCCATAACGCACTCGCTGCGTCCAGACTTTTTATAACCTACAGCCACGTACCCAATTTGGTAGCCCATTATTTTTTGAGTTATCGGGGTGATACGCACATACACACAATATATATATATATATATATATATATATATATATATATATATATATATATATATATATATATATATATATATATATATATATATGAGACATAATTGGTTCTCGGGTTGAACCGCGTCCAGAATGTATGAAAACTCGACGTTTCCGCTCCTGTTTTGGAGCCATTTTCAAGAGGTAAAGGAAATATGTAAAGAGTGTCCTTACATATTTCCTTTACCCACCTTTGTCCACCACTTTAAGGAGTAGGCAGATTGAGGCCTTAGTATGTCCTTACATATTTCCTTTACCCACCTTTGTCCACCACTCTAAGGAATAGGCAGATTGAGGCCTTAGAGTGTCCTTACATATTTCCTTTACCTCTTGAAAATGGCTCAAAAACAGGAGCCGAAACGTCGAGTTTTCATAAATTCTGGACGCGGTTCAACCAGAGAACCAATTATGTCTCACATTAAAGACCGCGGAAACCTTTCTGAACATATATATATATATATATATATATATATATATATATATATATATATATATATATATATATATATATATATATATATATATATATATATATATATATATACAGGGTGCGAGATTTCGCTGATAAAGCTAGACTGTGCTTATACTAATGGCATTATCAAAGAATCCACTTTAGAAAATCACTAGGCAGCATATACTTCATAACCTAAAATTATTTCCGAATACACAGGGTGTTCCGTTTGAGCTGGCCACTCACCAACTTCGTTATTTTAAATAGAACACCTGTATATTTTTACATTTTCGGATTCCTAGAGTGATTCTACGTCGAAAATGTAGGTATACGGTAGTATGAGCGGAAACCCATCGATTTTTCTTCTTTTTCAAAAATAATGGCCAAGGTAGTCTATATTTTACAAGTCTTTATCTTGGTAAGTGATAAAGAAAAGATAATCATTTTAGCAAAGTAGGTGCGCAATACTATTGTGTTTATGTACACTAAAGCGTGACTAAATATACAGTGCGTTCACAAAAGTGCATCCACTTCTGACAACTTCAACAATCAAAAACATTTTTTTTTTCAAATGGAACAGCCTGTATATTATTATATCGTTGAACTTAAAATTTCATTACCTTTTATCCTATGTATGGATACCTATACAAAAACTTAAAGCATTTTGAGATATATGATGAAACAACAAATTGAGAATGAATTATACGGCTGTTCGTGTGTAGGACCTAAGAAAGACTCAGTATAAGCTAATTAGTTGGACTTTTTATAATTTATTTAATCGTTTTCCTGATAAGCCACTCATATTTTGGAAATTATGAAATCAGAGACACACCTAATATTCATTATGTTTTTGACGAATTTTATGTAAAGTCTATGCAATTAAAAGTATACATTTATCATTCCTGAAGGAATACCAACACATTTAATAAATATTCAACCTTTCACTTGGTTGCAGCACTTTATTGTAAACAACACTGTACATCAACATTTTCCCCTTTAATCATGTTGACTGCTCTGCTTTACTTTTCATCGACAGGCTTTACATATTACCTGCTCTTATTTACAAAGTGTGCTTTGCTTAGAAATTTAAAAGTTGACAAACTCACCCGCGACGCTATTTGAAACTGTCAAAAAGTATTCTGTTAATTGTAGTTTAAAAAATCTTCCGAAAATAAATAATGAATTATTCTGAAGCCGAATTACGAGATATGCTCTTAGCTTTGGGCGAATGTGATAGTAATACATTATTAGCATCCAGAATTTATCACCAACGTTTTCCTGACAGGCGTCAGACGTCATTCGAACGGCTAAACACCCGTTTTTCCACTACAAGCAGTGTAAAATATTGCAATAATGCCAGTGGTCCGTAAAAAACGATGAGCTAACGTAATTAGGTATAATTTTATCTGTGATTGAGGATCCAGTACGATAAGAATATCGGGACAACTTAACATAAGCGATTGGTCAGCAAGAAAGGCTTTGAAAAGAAACCGTTACCATGCCTACCATGTTTCAAGGCAGCACGCTTTACAAGAGGCAGACTACAGAAATAGGGTGCAATTTTGTGAGTGGGCAGTAGAAATGATGGACAATGATCCCAGTTTCTTCAAATATGTACTTTTCAGTGATGAATGTTCATTTAGTAGTACCGGTAAGCCAAACCCACACAATCTTCACTACTATGCAGATAGTAATCCCCATTTTAGGCATACTGTAGACAACCAACATCGATGGAATGTAAACGTATGGGCAGGATGTTTAGGAAACTACATCATTGGGCCATATTTTTATGAAGGTACTCTGACAGGCCCAGGGTATTTTAATTTTTTAGAAAATATTTTGCCTGAATTTTTAGATAACGTGCCATTAGAAACACTGCGACGAATGTGGTTCCAACAGGATGGCGCAACACCTCACACAACGTTACGTGTCCGAGATTGGCTCAATAATAATTTTCCGAATTGCTGGATTGGTCGCGGGGGACCAGTTCCCTAGCCAGCTCGGTCTCCGGACCTCACATCCTGTAAAGTTTTTAAGTTAATTTTTTTATTGTTATCAAATAGGTACGATGCAAAACCTTTACTTAACGTATTATCTTTAAACTTTATGATATTATTTTTCAATAAACAGCTGAATAATGTTTAAGGGGTTTTATTTGGAATTGTAAAGTATTCAAAGTCCAACTAATTAGCTTATACTGGGTCTTTCTTATCTCCTACACACGAACAGCCGTATAATTCATTCTAAATTTGTTGTTTCCCATATATCTCAAAATGCTTTAAGTTTTTGTATAGATATGCATACATAGAATGAAAGGTAATGAAATTTCAAGTTCACCGATATAATAATATACAGGGTGTTCTATTTGGAAAAAATAGTTTTTGATTGTTGAAGTTGTCAGAAGTGGATGCCCTTTTGTGAACGCACTGTATATCTAGTCACGCTTTTAGGTTATGAAGTATATGCTGCCTAGTGATTTTCTGTAGTGAAATATTTGATAATGTCATTAGTGTAAGCACAGTCTAGCTTTACCAGCGAAATCTCGCTCCCTATATATATATATATATATATATATATATATATATATATATATATATATATATATATATATATATATATATATATATATATATATATATATAAACATATTAAAATTGAAACTGACCACGGACATGGTGTCTAGAAATCCTGGTTCCCGAATTTTTTTAAAATTTAAAAGTTTAGGAAAATTCACCAAAAAATATATGTAATAATATATTTCAGAATAACTGCACAATGTCAATGTGATCAACTATATAATACCTCCACACAGTATTTAATAAACAAACTCTTCCCCTTATATTTGTCGGTCCTTACACGCACAGAAGCCAGACAGTTTTTTTTTTGGCTGTTTTTTTATTGCCATGTGTAATTCACAAACACAGTTATGTTTGTACAAAAAAACAGTATGGATTATGGGTTCTTATACACACTTCAATCATAATCCATATTTAAGGGGTCTTCACACAACGTGTGCATTAAACATAATTGCGGGTCCTCACTTTATTTGCAAATATTTTCTAAACGAGCGTGTGTATGGTATTTTGGCGCGAATTATCAACATCTGGAGATAAATCTACAACCACGACTCATCTCAAACATTAAGATCGCAGTTCTGTGTAAGACCCGACAAACTTTTTGGTAAAATTTGTGTAAGTCCCGATGAACATAACATTTTTTACCTCGTACATGTAGTAAATGACCTGTTTTCAAGTGATTTGTTCCTGGTTTTATAAATAGCGCCTCTGTTGTAATTTTTTACTGCTTCATCTGCATGGGTTATTGACGGGGAATAAGGGTATATTATTTTTACTTGGGTACTAAAGCAGAGAACGGTGGTTCTTATGTAGTATGTTATATTTCAAAGAATATTGAGATATTCTTAAAGTTATTTATTAGGGAAATTTCATAGCAAACATAGGCCCTTTTTTGGGAAGGAAACATTAGTTTATATATTTTTTACATACATTAATTTATGTATATATATATATATTTATATATGATTAGTATGGGATAGACTTGTATTTCCTGAAATATTCCTTATTAAAAAAAATTAACAAAAGCTTTTCGACATATTTTTTAGTACAAACTCGCGACATTCAATTTATCCTAACCTAAACAACTTCGTTGCTAAGGCAAATAAATCTTTCTTTTTAAATGGCAAGATATGATTTTTTTGCATTTACGGAAATAGCGTCTGGTTCCTGATACGCCACTATAAATATGTAATTAGGTTCAATTAGAAAAACATTGAGAAAAAATTAATGTAAATCTGCAGATAATAGCAAAAGTGATTTTTAAAAACAAAAGCAGGCTTAAAACCAACCCTTTACGCATAAGCAACAAGACAAAATCTGTAAAATCAACCCTCACAAAAGTTACGGGACCTGGCGTGAATAGGGCGTGCTGGGCGGGGAAGGAAATATAGAAATAAAATCAGCAAAAATACTTTTGTTGGACTTCTATAAGCAGCCTTTTTTTACATTTTGCTCCAATATTTAATCTTACTAATGTACGCCCCTATCCAACACGGCTTATTGCTCCAAGTCCCACAGCTTGTTTGCAAGTTGAAGGGACAAGAGTTTTGTTGTCGTTTATGAGCAATACACTCTAACAGGCAGGCCTGAACCACCTGACCTGACTTGACCTGACCTGACCTGACCTGACCTGACCTGACCTGACCTGACCTGACCTGACCTGACCTGACATGGCACGACCTGACCCAACCTGACCTGACCAAACCCGACTCTGACGTGATCCTGACCTGACGTGACCTCACTAAAAGCGTATGAGAAAACCCAAGAAAACTAAAAAAATAAGCATTTTACAAAAAAACAATGTTACTTTGGTATGTGTATGTGACCAGCGATGAACCACCAATAATATCAATAAGTTGACAACAACAAATTCTCATAACGTAAAAACGAATTTCCACAACAAAAAAATGGTATAAAATTGCATATAAGGTGGTAAACATTATATATCAGCGGTCGACATCACGTTGTGGTGAAACTGCAGATGAGAGGCAAACTTGTTTTAATTATTAACTTTAATTCTAAAAGAGACTGACTAAACAAAACTAAAAAATTCGGGACGCAGCAAGTGCGTTATAGTAGCGAATTTTCATAAGAATTGTACATTATTATTATACGGCATATTAGTAAAGTGAATAATTTCAACTTACACAGACCTTGAAGATCGATTTTAGAGTTCCTGGTACGCGCACATTTAAAGAATTCTTTCGAAAGTGTTACCATTGATATCTCTCTATCAAAAAAATCTTGTGTTTAAACTCCTTTTGAGAAAAATGCCCAAAACTCAATTTTCTATGAAGGTAAAGAACTAAATTTTGTTATATCTGTAGTTGACAGGTGGTAGTGGACTTTTCCTTTACGTGATAGTAAAGGATTTTTTCTCGCCCGAGGAGGTGTGAAGTTGTTGTGAATTTCCAACGGACGTTTCTGGTTCTAGTGTATGAGTCGGTTTCCCTTATGAACAAAAATGATGATGGCTCATGCTTGTACAAAAGATTCCGGAGATAAAATATCCCTCCATTCGGATCTCCAGGAGTGTGCAGGGGGCGCCGGCATCAACATTTAACATATCCTTCTCGAATATATGCAGCCTAAATTCTAACCTGAACTCCGTCCACCATTTCCTCCAGGCTAATAGGCCCCACTTCATCTTCCTCACCGAAACCCAAATCAGTGTCAAAACAGCCACTAATCACCTTAATTTCCCAAAGTATGACCTCCTTACTTCCTTTAGTTTGCACGGAGGCGTGTGTGCATAAGTCCGTAGCAATATACCCTGCACCAGACTACCCAATTTAGAGGCTGGAAGAAAAGACATACTTTGGATGAAACCCTCTCTCGGTGCTGCAAGTAAATTCATCTCTTGCATTTACCGCTCAGCTTCTGACAACAACTTTGTCCAGCTCTTCGACTACCTTTCTGAAATAATCAACCATCTGATTTCTGAATATCATTCCTCCGAGATCACTATTCTTGGTGACTTCAATGTCCCTAATAAGGAATGGCTAGGATCTTCAAAAACCGATCCACAAGGGAGACCAGCGGAGGCCTTTGCAGTCCTCAATTCTTGGACAATATGGTTCAGCAACCTTCTTACTTTCCTCGCGCTCCAACACACAGCTTAAATCCCTTGGATCTCCTTCTTACTACAAGACCTGAATGCTATAAGACATCAGTCACCTCCCTCCTTGGTCGCCCAGACCACGGAATGGTCACTGCTTCCTGCGCGATGAAACCCGAGGTCACACAGTCATCACACCCACGTATCGTTTGGCACTACAACTCCGCGAACTGGGAGTAAATGCGGGATTACTTTTCCTCATTTCCATCGGCGTCTGCCTGCTTCGCTCATCCTGACCCCTCTGATATCTCACAAAATGTCACCGAAATTATCCAAGCTGGCATGGAATTATTTATTCCACGTACACAGAAAACCTTTTCAGCCACTGAAAAGCCCTGGTTCTCTCTGTGACAAGGCCAGACTTGAAAAGGTCAAAGCTCACAAAACGCTTCTACACAATCCCAGTCAAGAAAACCGTCAAGCATTTAACAACGCAAGAAACCGCTATGTCCGCATTCATTCTGATGCAAAAATCTCGTTTAATAACCACATCAAAAACAAAGTCCTCTCAAGCTCTAATGACAGCAAACCCTTTTGGACTCTTGATAAATCTATTGGGAATAATTTCTGCAAGAGCACGTTCCCACCTCTTGTTTCAGGGGATGAAATTGTTTCTACCGCCCTTGGCAAGGCTGAACTTTTTGCCTCGTTGTTCGCCGGCAATTCCACTCTCAACCCACCTCCAAATGTTCAACCACCAACAGTCCCCCATGTCGGGCATAAAATGACGGATATCATTTTTAAAACTAAAACGGTACAAAAGATGCTCTCTTCTCTTAATACCAGGAAAGCCTATGGCCTTGACGAGGTCCCAGCAATTGTTATCAAAAAATGCGCACCAGAACTTTCTACTGTCCTGACTCGTCTTTTTCAGACATCTTACAATAGATGCATATTCACTAGTAACTGTAAAACTGCTCGAGTACAACCCGTCCCCAAGAAAGGATCCAAGGCGCTTCCTAGCCACTACAGGCCCATTCCTCTCCTTTCAGTCGTCTCTAAAGTGATGGAAAAGGATATAAACACCGAATTACTCAAATTTCTTGAAAAACACAGTGGAATCCACGACAGGCAGTATGGATTCCGTCAGCGTAGATCAACTGCCGGCCTCCTTTCCTTTGTCACCTATTCTTGTAACAAGTCTATGGAACTACACGGTGAAACCCAGATTTTCGATCTAGACATATCCAAAGCATTCGACCAAGTCTGGCACGCAGCGCTGCTTAATAAACTTCCGGCCTATGGTCCAGCACCAAAGCTCTGTACCTGGACTGCAAATTTCCTCTCCAACCGGAGCATTTCTGTGGTCGTGGATGGACACTCCTCTAAACTGTATCCAATTAGTGCAGGAGTCCCTCAAGGTTCACCTTTAGCCCCTACTTTGTTTCTTCTCCACATCAATGACCTCCTCTCTAGCACATCCAACCCAGTTAACAGTTACGCGGACAACAGCACCCTCCACTCAAATATGCAATATTCTAAGCCTGTCTCTTTAACCCAATTAGATATGGTTTGCAGACTCATGGAGGGTTCTGTCTCTGTGGCTCTCAAAAAAATATTAGACTGGGGAAGTAGAAATCTTGTAGAATTCAACTCCACCAAATCTCAGTCTTGCTTTCTTTCTCATAAGAGATACATCAGCCCTAGACCCATCACAATGAACAACAAAGTTATTCAAAGTAATGAGTCTTTTTCACTTGTTGGCATTTCTGTGGATCGAAATCTCAATTGTCACCAACATGTCACATCGATTGCAGAAGCGGGTGCTAAGAAATTAGGTTTCCTCTTTCGGGCTCGCAAATACTTTTCACCAGCTAATCTTTATACCTTATATACTTCACAAATAAGACCAAACCTCGAATACTGCTCCCACAGGGGGGGTGCCGCTGCCGCTTCTACACTATCCTGGACTCCATTCAGAAGAGCGCTATACGTCTCATCGATGACCCTACCTTTACCCAAAGGCTGCCATCTACTTCTCCAGTCTAATATTTTTTGGAGATCCACGGAGACAGAACCCTCC
This sequence comes from Tillus elongatus, assembly GCA_964006375.1. NCBI lineage: Eukaryota > Metazoa > Arthropoda > Insecta > Coleoptera > Cleridae > Tillus > Tillus elongatus. The sequence goes on along the minus strand of OZ023264.1, from coordinate 99,594,443 downwards.
ATGAGTCTGCGATTCTCATCTAATGGGGCTAAAGAGACAGGCTTAGAATATTGTATATTTGAGTGGAGGGTGCTGTCGTCCGCGTAACTGTGAACTGGGTTGTTGGATGTGCTTGAGAGGAGGTCATTGATGTGGAGAAGAAACAAAAAGGGGGTAAAGCTGAACCTTGAGGAACTCCTGCATTAATTGGATACGGTTTAGAGGAATGGCAATCCACGACAACAGAATTGGAGAGGAAATTTGCTGTCCAGGTACAGAGTTTTGATGGTAGGCCATAGGCAGGAAATTTATTAAGGAGCACTGCGTGCCAGACCTGGTCAAATGCTTTGGATATGTCTAAAGCGACAATCTGGGATTCACCGTATAGTTCTATAGACTTGTTCCAAGAATGGGTGACAAAGGAAAGGAGGTCGGCAGTTGATCTGCGCTGACGGAATACGTACTGCACAATTCGGAGCTTATGTACTTTTCCATCACTTTAGAGACGACTTAAAAGAGAGAACTGTGCCTCTAGTTGCTAGGAAGCGCTTTGGATCCTTTCTTGGAAACGGGTTGTACTCGATTAGTTTTCCAGTTACTAGGGAATATGCCTCTATTGTAAGATGTCTGAAACAGACGAGACAGGACACGAGCAAGTTCTGGTACGCATTTTTAGAGAACACGTGCTGGGATCTCGTCAAGGCCAGAGGCTTTCTTGGTAATAAGAGAAGAGAGCATCTTTCGTAACCTTTTAGTTTTGAAAATGATATCCGTCATTTTATGCGCGACATTGGGGACTGTTGGTGGTTGAACAGTTTGAGGTGGGTGAGAGTAGAATTGCCGGCGAACAACGACGCAAAAAGTTCAGCCCTGCTCAGGGCGGGGAAACAATTTCATCCTCTAAAACAAGATGTGGGAACGTGCTCTTGCAGAAATTATTCCCAATAGATTTAGCAAGAGTCCAGAAGGGTTTGCTGTCGTTGGAGCTTGAGAGGACTTTGTTTTTGATGTGGTTATTGAATGAGTTTTTTGCCTCAGAAAGAATGCGAACATAGCGATTTCTTGCGTAGTTAAATGCTTGACGGTTTTCTTGACTGGGATTGTGTAGAAGCGTTTTGTGAGTTTTGACCTCCTCAAGTCTCGCCTTGTCACAGGATTTAGAGAACCAGGGCTTTTGAGTGGCTGAAGAGGTTTTCTGTGTACGTGGAATAAATAATTACATGCCAGCTTGGATAATTTCGGTGACGTTATCATAGGGGTCAGGATGAGAGAAGCAGAAAGACGCCCATGGAAATGAGGAAAAATAATGCCGCATTCCATCCCAACTCGCGGAGTTGTGGTGCTACACTATACGTGGGTGTGATGACTGTGTGACCTCGGGTTGCATTGCGCAGGAAGCAGTGACAATGCCGTGGTCTGAGCGACCAAGGGGGGCGGTGACTGATATTTTATAGCATTCAGGTTCTGTGGTAAGAAGGAGATCCAAGGGATTTGAGCTGTGTGTTGGGATGCGAAGAAAGTAAGAAGGTTGCTGAACCATATTGGCTAAAGACTTGCTGACTGCAAAGGCATCCGCTGCGCTCCCTTGTGGATCGGTTTTTTGAAGATCCTAGCCATTCCTTATTATGGACATTGAAGTCACCAAGAATAGTGACCTCGGAGGAAGGATATTTAGAAATCAGATGATCCGGTTTTTTCAGAAAGGTAGTCGAAGAGCTGGACAAAGTTGTTGTCAGAAGCTGACCGGTAAATGCAACAGATGAATTTAGTTGCAGCCCTGAGAGAGAGTTTCATCCATAGTATGTCTTTTCTTCCAGCTTCTAAATTGGGGAGTCTGGTACAGGGTAGATTATTACGGACGTATGCGCATACGCCTTCATGCAATGTAAAGGAAGTAAAGAGCTCATACCCCGGAAAAGTAAGGTGATTATAGTGGCTGTTTTGGCACTGTTTTGGGTTTCGGTGAGGAGTGGGAGTTGGGGCCTATTAGCCTGGAGGAAATGGTGGACGGAGTTCAGCTTAGAATTTAGGCCACATATGTTCGAGAAGGATATGTTAAATCTTGATGCTGGCGCCCCCTGGACACCCCTCTCCCGGATATCCCAATGGAGGGGTATTTTACTTCCGGAATCTTTTGTACAAGGAGGAGCTATCATCATTTTTGCTTTAAGGGAAACCGACTCATACACCAGAACCGGAAATGTCTGTTGGGACTTCACCGGGCTTCTTGGTATAAGGGGTAGTGCCTCCTCGGGCGTGAAAAAACCCCTACTATCACGTAAAGGAAAAGTCCACTCCACTTCTACGTATAGAGTAGTGTGTTGTTTGGGAATTTTAATATATTAAATGTAAAAGTGAAAATTATTCTTTATGACTTTATTAGTGTTAGTGGGTGACTAAACAGTGTTTGTGATGTTTTGCCAACAGCTAAAAAGGATCGTAGTCTTACAAAAAGGGGTGATATGCAACAGGTTAGTTATCTTAAAATTAATTTTACAGTGTCCACCTGTCTACAGAATTATTTATTTATTTTGTAGAGAGTTAAGTTTATTTATTATTCGCTTAAGTTGTATTTAAATCACAACTTATTTAGTGGCGTGCTCTAATCTTTATATTGCAAATAATGGAATTTTGTGATCAAAATTACATAAATCGAAGGGTGTGTTAGGACATATTTTATCTAAAATGGTGCTCATGATGAACAGAACCTACATTTTTGTCAAGTTTTTGTTTAGTAACGTTTTATTTCGTCTAGGTACCTATGTTGATTTTAAAACTCTTCATCTGTTATCTAGATATGTGACACCGTAACAAAGTATTTGCGCTTATTTGTATAGTGATTTTTTCTACTTTATTTAATCTTGCAGGGTTGAACTTATATAAATTTTCGAAATATAGAGCTTACCAGGCACCAGCATTTGAGTTTAAGCACTCATCTGCTTGACTATCGATACATTTCAGCGGTTGGAGACTGATAAACGCACAGTTGACTCCAAGTACTATTGTGTAACTTTTGTCTGTCATTCTGTTTTGACAAATTGACAACAGTTAAGTTCCAACAAAAGCTCAGCGGGACTGGTGAACGCATACGTTTACACGCCTATTCAACTGTTGGCGCCTAGTAAACTCGTGGAATGTATTCCCTGTACGTTTATGATTTACTAACGTGAATTTTGAACACTAACAACTAAACACGTATTTCTACTCTATATACACCCTGTATATATATATATATATATATATATATATATATATATATATATATATATATATATATATATATATATATATATATATATATATATATATATATATATATATATATATATATATATATATATATATATCCGATCAGGAGAAAACTGGAAATGACTTAAGAATGGGTTTTTCGTTTCTTTATACGAGTTTAAATAAATGAGAGGCGAAAATTGGAAATTGCATTTTTTCAGTTTTTTAACAATTTTTTTTAACGTAAGAAATTGGCTTTCTCTGCGAGATATTAAAGGGCGCGAAATATTGCAACTTTGCAGCATATAAACATATCGTCTATCTTTCGAAATACGCGACATCCCCATGGTAAGGCTCGAATTTGAATCACCCTGTATATTTATTAGGATTTTAAAATTTTCCTTTGCGGTCATTAAGAAAACTATTTACTTAAAAAATCTTAAATTTCTCCTTTCCCAAATTATAAAATTTACTGAAAGCAAAAAAGTTTTTACTAGCTTACCAGTTTCAACTACATAATATAAAAAACTCTGGACGCAGCAAGTGCGTTATCGTAGTGAATTTTCATAAAACTATTTTTTAGTAGCAATAATGTGTGTTTTTTTTTAAGAAAGCAGGTATAGTAAAAACAATGTGCCATGTTTCATCAAAATAACTTTATTGTTTGAAAATGTACAAAAATTTCCGAAAGTAAACTTAAAGTGTTCCCGAAAAAACTCGTTTCTTGGTCAACCTTATAGGTTAATAGCAAATTGAGCTATTCAAATATTAAGCATTTGATCAAAATTCGCTACCATAACGCACTTATTGCGTCTAGATTTTTTTTTCTTACAAACATGCATTATATATCGATGGATTCAAAAAGATTTCTACAAATGAGTACAAACTAGACCCCTTAGAATCCAGATCCGGGTTTACTTTCAGTTTTTATCTGTTTACATATATACAGGGTGACGAATTTCTACGGTAAAGCTCAATATAATTGTTATTTTGCAAGATACGAGAAAAATTGTTACCGTAATTATAAGGTGTCTTGAGCTGCCTCTTATAACATTATTTTGAAAATCACATCGTGGCCCATAATTCGTTGGTGATAACTGCAATATTTTTTTCCGAACATTCCTTATACTGTTGCATTTTTAATCTAAATATGATGCATGTTTGTAAAAGAAATTCGAGACCCAGTAAGTGCGTTTTGGTAGAGAATTTTCATTAAATGCTTGGAAACCAGATTTCTCAGAAACATTTAAAGTTTATTTTCGGAAAATTTTTGTACATTTTCACACAATACGTTATTTTGATAAAATATGGTACATTGTTTTTACTATATAGGTTATACCGGTAACTAAATTGGTGCCTACTTGCATTAAAAACATTTTATGGAAAGTCACTTCCATAACGCACTCGCTGCGTGTAGACTTTTTATAACCTACAACCGCGTACCCAATTTGGTAGCCCATTATTTTTTGAGTTATCGGGGTGATACTCACACACACACACACACACACACAAATATATATATATATATATATATATATATATATATATATATATATATATATATATATATATATATATATATATATATATATATATATATATATATATATATATATATATATATATATATATATATAGGCAGAAAAAAAACACCCACTGTCTTTAACCACGAGCCGCCACTGCTTTGAGGACTTGTACACTTCACACACCTTATACACTTTGTATAGGAGCCTCGGTGGTTCAGAGGTAAGAACGTGTGCCTCTCCATCGAAGGATACTGGGTTATGTCCCAGGGTGCTCCTTTCCTTTTTCAGTACAAACTAACATCAACATCAGGGGTTAAGGAGAAGTGGGCCAAAGGACTCCAGGGGGCAAGCTTAGGAAGTGGAAACAACAACATAAACTTTCGATGAAGCTTTTCCCAAGACCATCATGCGCGGTTAAAAGCCGCATCCTGCACGAGGTGACCTTGCTAATAACTGAACATGACGGATCTAGACAAAGAGGTCGAACTAAACTCCCCCAATCTACGGTGTCACGTGACCCGTGTCTAGGGATGGATGTCACCAGGGCGATGGTGTCGTGAACGGAACCTCTGGAGTACCGGGCAACCCTCCAGAGTAACCCGCCTTGCACCACACAGGGGTTCTGATGGTGTGATCAGTATTTCCCCCATTCTCGTGGGAACAACATGAAGATATAAATACATATAAAACCAAAACCAATGAGGCTCGAGGAGTGGCTCCGGCTACAGACTTGTGCCTTGAGCCTATTCCGGAAACGGAGACGAGCCAGTGGGCGGCAGCGGACTCTAGAGGTCTCACGACCGACGTAGATACGGGGGATCAGGAGGTAGCTTCGGCCAGAGACCTGTCCCCGACACACAAGCTGGAGGCTGGGTCCCACCGAAGCGCGGCGAGCTCCGCGGACTCCGGGGGCCTCTCCACCAGTGAGGACCCTACTGTAAGGGTAGAGAAACTGTCCCAGCAGTCCAAGCGTCTTTCCGGGGCGCAAAGAAAGAAGTTCCGGAGGGCGTAGAAAATGGCGACCGGGACGTGGACGGTCGAGAAACCTGTAAAAGCGCAAGAGGGGAGTACGAGTCAGAAGAGGACGCGCTCGAACTCTAGCACGCTTACTACAGACAGGCGTCCCTAAAGGGCCAGGGCACCTGTAAAGGCGCAAGAGGAGAGTGCGAGTCAGAAGACGCCACGCTCTGGCTCTAGCAGGCCTACTACAGACAGACGCCCCAACAGAACCAAGGCCGGAACACCGGCGCAGACTGGCTCGTATAGGGAGGCTGCGGAGGGCCTAGGAATGGCGGTGATTGACAGACGCCATGCTGAGGTCACGCTAGACCAGGGGACACTTAGTTATTATGGGGGAGGCCAGGCTAGGACTATACAGACTAGCCTGCAATGGTAGACTGAAGATCAACCCAGGCTTCAGGGCCACTGCAAAATTCAGGAGATCATGAAGGCGCCCATGCTTGAAATAAGGTGAGACTTCGGGAGCCCGCGAATCTGCAGGTAAAACAGCTTTACAGTGGAAATCCCCGACCGCGAGGCATGGCGGGAGGAAATGCCGAGCATACTACGTGACGCGCTCGTCTGGTTCACGGACAGATCCGGCGGGGAGCGTGGGACGGGGGCAGGTGTTTACTCTGAAGGACCGAGGGTAAGTCATAGTATTTCACTCGGAGCCCATGCAACGGTGTTTCAGGCCGAAATGTACGCCATACTGCACTGTGTGCGGGAGAACAAGAGGAGAGGCTATACCAACAAGCGGATCCTCACAGCCACAGACAGCCAGGCAGCCCTTAAGGCACTAAGTAGCCCACGGGTAAATTCCTGGCTGATGAGTGAGTGCCGTGACGAGACGAGCAAACTGGCTGGGCAGAATGAGGTGACCCTCATCTGGATGCCGGGTCACACGGGGGTTAAAGGCAATGAAGAAGCCTCGCCAAAAGAGGGTCAGCAGAATCATTTATGGGACCAGAATCGGCTCTGGGCGTGAAAAAGAGCACTGCCAGGGGAGCCATTAAGTCCTGGGTCAGAAACCAACACAAGGTGTACTGGGCAGACTATACAGGGCTCAGTCAATAATTGATGAACCCAGTGCAAAGAGAGCTGTGTAGCTGCTAAATCTTAGCAGAGGACAGCACAGAAACACAACAGGTCTCTTGACAGGACACATGGCCGTCAAGAAACACATGGGGCGGTTCGAAGGGGACCTCGCATGCAGACTCTGCGGCGAGGGGGAGGAATCAGCCCAGCACCTCTTGTGAGAGTGTAAAGCTCTGGCCCGCAAAAGACAACTGATCAACGATCAGCCTAGACCTGAGACAGAGCAATATAAAACTTCACCCTATCAATAGGTGTGCAGACTAGTTCCAGGCACAGTGATTCTGGAATGGGTGGAGTAAGACTAAGGGTATGCACAATCAACCAAAGGTTATAGTGCTACCGGGGCGGCAAGGCCGCGGACGAGGAGCCCTGAGGGGAAAAACATTAACATCAACCGAGGTTCTGACATTGTATTTGAGCAAGTTGAATGTGTGCACGTTCCGCCCTTCGGAGGGGGCGTGAATCCGTCGGTCCTGTGTCCATGCGATGTTGGGCACGTTAAAGATCCATATCTTCTTACAGAAAGGCAGAGGTCGGCAAAATTTCCAGGATGGTGAGGTGAAACTGCTCCCTAGCGTCGGTGATTGGCCATAGTCGCGGAAATAGGCCGACGTTAAAGAAACAAAAAATACACACATATACACATTTTGTATATTTTCTGGATGTGTATATCACAAACTTTAAGAACCATATCGTTGTACAATATGTAAAATGAGGATTATTCGACCAAATCAGTTCCTATAAATCACTGTAGGGAAAAATGACCATTTTCTGCATTTACTTACTGGATAAAATTTTACGTCGTAGATGGAGGTGATGGAGACAAGTATAATTTTGAATTAATATTTTATGCTTTTATGCTTTTAATTCCAAAGCAAATAGCAAATAATGTGAAAACCCACAGAAAATGTATTGACTTGCGAAGTTAAATTTTAAAAAAACGTGTGTAAGTACGTGTTTGAATGACGAAAAATAATGAAAACTAGGTAGGTACAAACTTTTTTATCATTACTGTAAGTCAGTACTTTCAGCAAAACAACCTGTTTTATCATTGGCATTCTTGAGAGCTACAATACAGTACAGAAATAGCATTTAATTTACGCTTTATTCTTCATATTCATAACAAGTAGCATAGAAATATCCCTAGACGCAACGTTTTTAGATTGAATAATAACTGGATTTTCATTAGTATTAGTATTTCGCTTTCAATAGCTGAAGAAAACCAATATCGCCAAATGAGTGATCATATAAACTAATATAAATAATTTTCTAAATTCTAAACCAAGTACGGGAAGTACGGTTTAAAACGTTTCTCAACTGAGAGTTAAAGCAGGGCATGTTTATCGTTTATCTTTTCTCACTCTATTTTATTGCGTTCAGTGTTGTTTTGGACACTTAATTCACTGTAACAGATTTCTAGAAAACTTCTTAATAGATTTTTATGTTCTGGTTAAAAGCCTCGGTGGTTCAGGGGCAAGAACGTGTGCCTCTGAGCCGAAGGGTACTGGGTTCGATCCCAGCGTTCTCCTTTCACTTTTTCAGTACACACTGTAACATCAACATCAACCCAGGTTTTGGCATTGTATTTGAGCAAGTTGAATGTCTGCACGTGCCGCTCTTCGGAGGGGGCGTAAAGCCGTCGGTCCCGTGCCCATGCGATGTGGGCACGTTAAAGATCCCTACCCTCCATACAGAAAGGCAGGGGTTCGGAAAAATTTCCAGGATAGTTAGGTGAAACTGCTTCCTGGCGTCGGTGATTGGCCATAGTCTCGGAAATAGGCGGACGTAAAAAAACAAAACACACACACACATGTTCTTGTTTTAATCTATCCCATTGACAGATGGCGCAGTTCGACATTCTTTGATTGGTTAATTACTTGTGCCCGTTAGGATTTACGATTAGAACAAAGGATATTAACGTAAACGAACTTTAATATTCTTTGATTGGGTTACAACCGTTGGCGCCGGAGTTATATATTATACACCTATAAACGACAGATTGGCCGAGTTCACTAGGCCCCAACAGTTGAATATGTTAGAAATTAAAATGTTTCAAATAAAATTGGTTTATTCAGAATTAATATAATTACTAAAGATCACATGCCAACAACTCAACAACTCATAATAATCTCACTGAAATTTTCATCTTCAGTACAGCCGGGTATCCCCCTTCATCTTTGCCCTTCTTACATATCGTCACTCAGTCTGTTTACTTAAACCATACGCCAACTACGTTTGAATACTCACACAACCAGTGTCGGCGAGCTTCTAAGATTGCCAAATTGTTATTTTTAATAACTAGCAATCTTACATTCGGCCTATCCTGGCCTACAGTATGACCTCATACTGTGAAATGTAACAGACTACGACATGCAATACATAAACCCGGAGAAAACTAAAATTAAAGATACATAGTGCCTTACTTAAATTCTACTTAAATACAAATTAAACAAGTATTTTGAATTAAAAATAACATTTAAGATAAAATCCTAACACTTAATTCAACTGTTTTAAGTTTTTGTTTGACATGTCCGTTCTAATCACTGGACACTATCTGTTGGTATCTACTCCAGGCAGTTATTCGTATATACTGTGCACTACTCCTCACTAACACTGGGTCTCCAATTTATACTCGGAAACGACAGCTCTGTTAGGGACCGCAGTCCGTAACACTAAGACGGCGTTTTGTATTTTCAACGACTGCTCGGTTAGGGACCGCGGTCCATACCACTAAGACCGCGTTGTGTACTTTTAACGACTGCTCTGTTAAAGACTATCCTGTCTTTAGCACTGAGACTGCGCTAACCTTTCCGAAAGCTGACTCTGACAAGGACGCCTGCTCCCGTCACTGAGTCATCTTTCTAGAATAATGCACTATAGGGAATAACTATCTGCCCGTGACACATGATTGTCAATTTACAATTGAGCCGTTACCCACGGTCTCAATTTGTCCACTGCCGCTACTGTTGAGGACTTCCGGTAGCCTTCACACCAGTCTTCAATCTGATAACGATCATTATACAAAACCTTCGTTATTTTGAAGGGTCCCTTATATTTTGGTTATAATTTCTTACTTACCCCATTACTTGGAGCACTGGTTATGAGCACAAGGACCAAGTCACCTATTTTGTACTTATCTGCCTTCCGTCTAGCTTGGTTATGTTCCTTCTGATTGGCCTGGTCTGCAGTGTTATGCTGTTAAATCCTCTGCCGGACTTCTTTCAAATCAAGTTGGGGTAGATCAACCTGCACCTCAGCCAGCAGATTAGCCTCCACAGGCGTCTTGGTCGGTAACCCAGCAAGGCTTCGGAAGGAGTGCTGCTAATGCCCTTGTTGAAGCTTGTATTCATAGCAAGTTGGACCTCCTTAACATAAAGGTCCCAATTGGTACTATCGTCATCCGCACTCCGAGCAGCTAGCGCACTCACAACAGTCTTGTTATAACGCTCGCATTGTCCGTTTGCTCGTGGCGTGGCGACCGCATTTAAAATGTGTTTTATTCCGTACGTGTCGCAAAACACTTTAAACGATTGGGACGTAAATGCACTTCCACGGTCACTTATGATTCTAGTCGGGGTTCCAAAAAGGTGCATTACGTCCTGTAACGCCTTCACGACCCATCGTGTTTGCTGAGTCTTCACGGGCTCTATTACAACAAATTTCGTAAAAGCGTCCACAATCACTAAACAGAAATTTGTTACCTCTTGCGCTTGTTTCAAAAGATCCGACATGATCGAAATGAATTGTATGGTATGGTTGAGCGACCTTTTCTATTGAATGTAACTGCCCTTGCTTCTTGCCCGGGGTGTATTTATAATATGAACAATTTAGGCAAGCACTAACATACTTGGTCACAAACCTGCGCATATTGGCAAACCAATAGTTCTGCTGTAAACGTTTTAATGTATTTTTTACCCCACTGTGTCCAGCGTTATCATGGCATAGCCTGCATACTTGCCACCGTACTTCCTTAGGCACTACACAGGCACTTTTTCCTTTGTCAAATTTCCTGTAGACTTTATTATCTCGTAGGAAGTATTCCTTGAAATAATTCTTATTATCGTCTGTTTGCTGACCACTGATCTTCTTGCATTTGAGCCGCTACAATCCAATCGCTCTCAACTAAATCCGTCGCATTCACTTCAACAACCCTGCTGTCCTGTTCTAGGTATCGACTCAACGTGTCTGCATGTTACATTTTTTTCCTTGACCTATACTTTATTTCAAAAGTATATTCCTGAACTTCCAACCACTATCGGCCACACGAGGGACAAGTATTTCTTGGTGAAGGTAGTTCTCAGAGCATTACAATCTGTAATCACAATAAATTCGATACCCAACAGATAAACGCGAAAATGCTTTTAAGCTAGCACTACCGTCAACGTCTCCAACTCGTAAGAGTGGTATAGTCTCTGATCTGGAGAAGTTTGCTTGCTGAAATATGCGACCACTTTTTGCACTCCCCTTTCGCTTGTCTGCAGAAGGGTTGTTCCAAACCTCATACTACTTGCGTCAGTGTGCAATTCTGTCCGATACGATGGATTGTATATGGCAAGCACTGGCCGTGTGACCAATGCTCGCTTAATTAAATCAAAGCTTTTAGATTGCTCTGTTCCCCAATGCCACTTTACATTGATCCGAAGTAGTCGGGTCATAGGCTCAACTTTTCTGGCATAGTCTTTTATGAGTCGTCGAAAATATTCTGATAATCCTAGGAACTGGCGTACCTGTTTCATGTTCTGGCGGGCCTGCATATCCTGTAGAGCTTGTACTTTCAGACTCCCCGGTCGTACACCAGCAGCAGAGATTTCCTTGCCCAACTAATTTATTGTCGCAGCAAAGAAATTGCATTTTGATAATTTCATGGTGAGACCATTTCTTTGCAACACCAAGCGTAGTCTACTAAGTCCTTCTTCGTAACTGGGGCATGGTATAATTATATCAATATAAGGGAAAGTGATTGTATTCTTCAAATTTTCAAGGACATTATGCATTAGCCTCTGGAACACAGAAGGTGCATTTGCAAGCCCAAAAGGCATGCGCAACAATTCATAGTGGCCTTCTGGTGTCACAAAGGCTGTCTTACTAATCGAGTCTGCCGCCATCGGCACCTGGTAATACTGCGACGCCAAGTCCAAACCTATGAAACACATATTTCCTCCAAGTATATCAATCTGGTCTTCAATGAGCGGTAACGGATACTTGTCTTTGACCGTAACAGCATTCAGGCGACGGAAATCTAAGCACATTCGATAGTCACCAGTCTTCTTCTTAACCAACAATGCCGGACTGGCATAGCGTTAAGTCGAGTTTCGGATAATGTTATTAGCCAAAAGGTCATTAGTTATTTCCCGTAAAATATCTCTTTCTTTTAAAGGTAGTCGATATGGGCGGTATACTATGGGTTCGTCTGACGTAACTTTGATTGTCATCTCAGCAGCAGTTGTTCTTCCGATATCAGCCATGGAAAAAAATACAATTCTTAAATTCATTTAGTAGGTCATAACATTTCTGTTTTGTGACGTCATCAACATCACCAACTGTAATCTTGAATGTTCCGGCTGATGCACATGTGATCGGCGAATTGTTCACCAAACCTGATGACAACTTTAGCTCTGCTAATTGATGTATCGGTATCTCATTTCCTACTTTGACAATCATAACATCTGATCTATTTAAAAAGTCACATCCTATGATGCAGTCATGTGTTATGCTGTCTTCTCGCATAACAATAATGTTAACATACGCCTCTGCTTCCTTTATTCGAACTCGAGTCGTCAATGTCCCAATACTAGACACCAAACCTCCATTAAAATTTCTCAGAAAACAGTTTAGCAGATTGTAAGTCAACTTCAAAGACTTCACAACTGACTCTTTCAGTAAGGTCGTCGTAATGCCAGCGTCAAGCAGACATCTCACCTTTCTCCCATTTACTTTACAGGTAGTCATGAATAAATTATTTGCTGATTTATCTGAAACAATCTGATTCGTTGTCTTAGCCCTATTCGCAGTTATTACCATCTCCTCTCTTATAATTTGTTTTTCGATTTTTATTTTGGGGACACTATCTACGGTAATGACCCTTCTGTTGACATAAAAAACAAATAACTGACTCTTTGGATTTTACAATCCCGGTTGTACTGCTACTCTTGGTGTCATAATTCTTTTTTACGTTTTGATTAACTTCACTTTCCTTTCGAAAATGCTCTCTATTGTCAGTTTTAAAATCAACTCTAGTTATTTTAGGAATGTAACCCAATGCACACAAAAACGCATATAGTTCATTTGTATCCGCACATTGTGACGTCATAGCCGCCCGTTTTACATCATTGTCTAAAATGCCCTCAATGACGGAATCCACTAAATAGCTTTCAGGTATTTTAACATTCATTGCCTTAATTTTTGCTAGTTTATTAAAACAATATTCACCTAAATTCTGACCTGGCATCGCGACATAATTAGCTGCTTCCTTAAATAGTTTACCAAAAGGCAAGGATTTCCTAAATTGCCGGACTAATGCCCCCTTAAAGTCCCTCCAGTCTATTCGGATAAAATCATTTGAATCGTACCACCTTCGCGCCATGCCCTGAAGTCTCCCTGCGACCGCTCGGACAATATCCAGTGACCTCCACTGTTACGCGTTTTCTATTTCATCCACCCGCGCGACCCTCGATTTAACAGAAGGTGTGCAATCCGCCGGATCAAATATCGGTATCAACGCTTCATCCGCCGCCACTGGCATTCGTGCTTGCTGCGGGGTTTCATAATTATTAGATGAGCTAGTGTTGGACCGCTCTGATGTGAGAATGCGTTCTTTTAACCTGCGTAGTTCCCTACTCCTCGACTTAGACCTGGAGCCCGCCCGAGAACGCTTGTGTCCACGATTTCTACGTTCACGAGGGCGACCCGGGGTCCGCCGTCCTTCAATAGACGAAGATCGTGAGCGTGAAGCCTCGCCCGTCGCACTTCGAGACCGCGACTTTTCTTTGCCTCTCCGTGGCATTGTACAAACAATTAACAGTCAATAATTAAATAATCACTTAGGTCCAAACCGTACACGTAATAAATTGTCTCAACATGCAATATATCCGTAATTTCCATTCAGTGATGGAGTAAAATAATACAAAAACTTACAGTAATGTCTACTGTTGCATGAATAATTACACAAAAACACTGATACACTCGTGTGTACGTTATCCCACTTCTGACTTTGTTAGAAATTAAAACGTTTCAAATAAAATTGGTTTATTTAGAATTAATATAATTACTAAAGAACACATGCCAACAACTCATAATAATCTCACTGAAAATGTTCATCTTCAGTACAGCCGGGTATCCCCCTTCATCCTTGCCCTTCTTACATATCGTCACTCAGTCTGCTTACTTAAACCATACGCCAACTACGTTTGAATACTCACTCAACCAGTGTCGACGCGCTTCGAAGATTGCCAAACAGATATTTTCAGGGCACATAAAGGAGTGTAGTGTATTCACTAAAGTCTCCTCTTTGAAAAGACATGAAAAAAATTAACATCATTGGGGTCTGAGGGGTTATCGCTGGGGTAAAATGTGCATGGGTAAACTGTGGATACAATTATTCCTATAATTAATTCCTTTTCCTTCCCCATAGTAGCAATAGGAAGGGATGCGAAGATATCACTGAAGTTTCCTTTTTAAAAAGAGATGAAAAAATTTGACATCATTCTGGTCTGAGGGGTTGTCGCTGCGGTAAAAACAATAGAGATAAATTGTAATACAAATAATCTTAGAAATGATGCGTTTTACAATTACTCAGCAAAGATTGTCGGGACCCAGGAAGGAGTGCAATGTATTCACTGAATTCTCCTCTTTGAACCGACATGAAAAAATTTTACATCGTGGGGTCTGAGGGGTTATCGCCGGGGTAAAAACATATAGAGGTAAACTGTGATACAAATAATCTTAGCAATAATGCTTTTTCCACCTCCTTGGCAGCGATTGTTGGGGCACAATAAAGAATTCAAAGTATTCCCTGATATGTCTCCTCTTTGAACAGACAAGAAAAAAATTAACATCCTTGGGGTCTGAGGGGTTGTCGCCAGGACAAAAAGCTATTGAGGTAAACTGTGATACGAATAATCTTAGAAATATTGCTTTTTCCACCTCCTTAGCAGCGATTGTCGGGGCACGGGAAGGGATGAAAAGTATTCACTGAAGTCTCCTCTTTGAAAGGACATGAAAAAATTTAAAATCGTTGTGGTCTCAGGGGTTGTCGCCGGGGTAAAAAGCTATAGAAGTAAACTGTGATACAAATTTTCTTGGACACAGTGCTTTTTCCACCCATTAGCAGCAATTGTCGGGGCACGGGAAGGGCTGCAATGTATTCATCGATGTCTCCTCTTTAAAAAGACACGAAAAAATTTAACATCGTTGGGGTCTGAGGGCTCGTCGCCGGGGTAAAACTATAGAGGCGAACTGTGATAAAAATAATTTTAGAAGTAATGCTTTTTCTACTCCCTTAGCAGGGATTGTCCGGGCAGTGGAAGGGATGCCTAATATTCACTGAAATCTCCTCTTTGAAAAGACATGCAAAAATGTAACATCGTTGGGGTCTGAGGGTTTGTCTCTGGGTTAAAAAGCTATATAGATAAACTGTAATACCAATAATCTTGGAAATAATGATTTAGCCACCTGCTTAGCGCAAATTGTCGGGGCACGGTAAGTGATAGAATATATTCACTTAAGACGCCTATTTGAAATAACTTGGAAAAATTGAACCTCGTTAGTGTCTGAGGGGCTGGTGTAAAATGCTAGAGAGGTAAACTGTGAGTAAGTATAGATGATTCCTTCTGAGCCCTCCACCCAACTCCACAGTGTGGTGAGGTCTCACCTGAGATGACGTCATCCAAGATGGCGGCCAAGATGATGGCTGACAGCTGACATTCCAAGATGGCGGATAGATAGACGACCAATAGGAGTCTAACATGAGATGACGTCATCCAAGATGGCGTCCAAGATGGCCGACCGGAAGTTATAAACCCGGGAAATTTAAAATTTTAAACGACAGGTGGCACTATTTGTCAAAATAAAAGCTCGCTTGACCCTGCCGTCAGCCGTACATGTCCCACACATATCAGTACGCCAAAGGCGGCGTGCACAATGAACATCCCTTTGCAGACATAAATGCACCTGAAAGCGCACAGACAAGCTTACAGTTGCACAATCATACTCACGCGAAAATATACACACACACACACAAACATTTAAGCACAGATGCGCACATACATTACCTGCATTCACCCATCTACACTCATTGCAATCAAGAACACCTCTGAACTGATCGAGCCCGTCAACCGATCCTCCACATAAGCAACAACCGATTCTAAACCAAAATCAAAATACTTAAATCAATCAACCCATGGACTTCGCCTCTAGGTAGTGATGCTATCCACCGCCTGATTCTTGCCTTGAAGAGCTTCACGGAGTGTAATTCCCTAATCTCAGATGGAATTCTGAAGTACAATCTTGGAGCAAGGTAAGTCAGCGATCTCTGCCGTATAGATTTCTTACTTCTCGGTATACTTCCCGAGGTTTCCTTTAACCTTGTACTATAAGGATGATCCACTGTGTTTAAGGCATTTCTATTTTTGAACTGCCATGTCAGAATAGAGCCCAGATATAACTGCTTCACGTCAAAATGTTTAACGTCCCGATATAACTGGTCTGACGAATATAGTCGTGGTTTTTCATACATCACCTTCAGTATATACCTCTGTACGACTTCCAGACGCCGAAGGTGAGCATCCGCGACTCCTCCCCACACCGCAATTCCGTACCTGAGATGTGACTCCACAAGAGCGCAGTAGATAATCCGTAAATAATCACATGTAAATACCTTTTTTAAAGTCCTCACGCTAAACAAGATACTCCGCAATTTTTTTACAAGATACTCCATGTGATGGTCCCACCTCAGATGGCAATCAACTACAACTCCGAGATACCTTACCGTCCTACAAGACGATATACTAAAAGTGTCAGAACCCTGTATTACTTCTATATATTCGTGCTCAGGTTGGTTATTTCTGTAACACGAGAATGGAAAAAAAAAATTTTTTTGGTATAATTTATGGTGAGCAGTCTGCTGCTAAAAAAATTTACTATGTTCTTCAAGTCGTTTTCCACTTTTCTTTTCAGGTTGTGCCAATCAGTGTCACTATAAAATACGGCAGTATCATCTGCAAACCCCACAACTTCTCCCACGGTCTTAACTCTAAATAAATCATTTACGTAGATATTAAATAGTATGGGACCCAATACCGTACCCTGTGGTACCCCACAGGGGAACGGAAGGGGCGCACTGACAACATGGCCTACTCTAACCGTCTGCTGTCTGTTGGATAGGTAATCCTTTATTAGACTATACGGGGTTCCTCTGAAGCCTATGTCACTCAGTAGTAATAGCAACTTATCATGGTTTACCGTGTCGAAGGCCTTAGTCAGGTCAGGTCCATTATCTAGAGTTTTATAAGCATTTGACATCAATTTAATCATCGCATCTTCCGCCGACCTAGACTCTCGGAAACCAAACTGTTTATCAGACAATATGTTGTATTTTTTGAGATAATCAGTTATTCTCGTCTTTAATATATGCGCAAAAACCTTTGCCAAAACACTAATCAAAGATATCGGACTGTAATTGCAAACATCTATTTGACTTCCAGACTTGTAGACTGGTATGACAAGAGCATTCTTGAAGACATCTGGAAACACTCCCTCAGTCAAGGACATATTTATTATATACGCTAGAGGACCACTAATATATTGCCTTACTTCTTTAATGTGTTCTGGTGTTATACCGTCTTCTCCCGCGCTCCTGGGGCTAGCCAGCGATCCAATAACACTCCCCACCTCATTTTCATCGGTCGGAGACAAAAAGATCGTGTTAGCAATGTGGGTCCCACCAGCAGTCGCCACTGTAGCCGGTAAACCGTTTGCCATTCGTTCCCTTAAACTGCTGAAATAATTATTGAATCTATCCGCTATGTCCAGCGGATTAACAAGCATTTCTCCAGACTCGCTTTTTATTTGTTTTATTGTGCTACGATTTCGAGTTTTCCTCCTCAGGTGATTAATCGAACTCCACATTTTAGCGGGTTGAAGCTGGCATCCTTCAATCTGTTTTTTATAGTAGTCAGTCTTTGCCCTATCAATTATGTCATTCAACCTGTTTTTATAGACTCTAAATTCCTCAGCAATATTTCCATCATGTTTATCTTTATATAACTGGTTCTTTTTATTTACTGCATTAATTAAACCCTGGGTGATCCAGTCTTTTCTTCTTCTTTGGTTGTACTTCAATTTTACCACTTTAGTGCTTACGTTTATGTATTTCTTAACCATATTGACAAACAAAGCAGCAGCCCTGTTTGCATCAGTGGAACCATATACAGCCTCCCAAGTTTCCTCACTAACTTTTTTCTTAAATAATTTCATATCTAAAATGTGACTGTATTTATCCACATTCTCATTTGTATCATCTAGGTCTCTATGCTTTCTTTCATGTGGGAGTCCTATTTGGAGGATGGTACTATAATGGTCAGTAATGCAAGTTTTCAGAACAATAGGGCACAAATTCACAGCAGTACTTGCTCTAAAAAAAATGCGGTCTAGGCAGGTTTTACTGTCTCGAAAGACTCTGATTGGCTTATTGATCACCGAAACAAACCCCTCACCGGACAAAATATTTAGGTAATCACTAGTAAAGTGTTCGTTGCTTAATATATCTATTTATGTCTCCTAAAAGGACCTCCATGTCAGAACCCCTTGCATGTCTAACTAGATACTCTGATAGAGCGTCGTTAAAGGAATATTCGGATGAAGTTGGGGACCGGTATATGGCGTTAATTGACACACATCTGCCACAATATAAAAATGTAAGCCTAACAACCCTAAACGCATCCAGCTGCAATATATGATAATCATAATTATACTTTTTTTAAATATATACTATCACACCATCATTCTGATTGTAGTTACCGTCATCATATATCATATCGTAACCTGCAATACTAAAGCTGCCAGTTTGATGTAAAATCCACGTCTCGGTTAAAACAATCAAATCAAACCCACTTTCAAGCGCATTCAGAACAACTTTCAGTTCATCAAAATTTTTTGCTAAGCTTATACTATTACTGTGGAAGATTTTAAGCTTGTGCACATCAAACATACGGACACACTCTGGGATGTCTTCACAGACATGGGTGTCTATTTCTTGCGCAACAAAATCTCTGATGTAAGGATCCATCGTATATAACTGACAGCAAAGCGAAGAAGCTATCATAAACTTATAACAAGGATTCAGAGTCAATCCTTAAGCAAAACTAAAAATTTATCTGACAATAAATGACAAAATCTAAACTAGTCACACAAATTAAGTACCCACACAGATCGCATACAGAAAGAACATAGCAATCTAAACTTACATAAATCTCACACTACGAGTCAGTTCTCACTTCCTCCTAATTTCGTCACCTCTCCTCCTTAAAGTGTCGATTTTGGCGACCAGTGTGGCAGTTCCCGAACCTGAATGACCTTGTTGACTTGCGTGACTTCGTAAAATCTTTTTATCAGCTGCAGTCGCAGGATGTTTTTGAGATGCTGATAGTGGCCCCACTGAAGGTGTGCCGCTCTGCTTCGCAATGTTGATTGCAGACTCCAGGCCTAACTCCCCCAGTGTTGGTGTTCCAGGTGTACTATTTGATGTTTCGCTGATCTCAGCTCTCTTATCTTCTTGGGAAGGGGCAGTGGTGTAATTCAGTTCATCTGGTTTGTAATCCTCTCCATCTACCATCAACTTGCCATTCCTTATGTATGCATTAAGCTTATTCTCTCTAGCGGACTTGAGTTGTTTCCTCAGGACTTTGTTCTCTAGTTGTTCCTGCCGTGTAAGGTCTTGCCGAATGAATATTTGAGTACCTTTCAGTTTTCTTACGTTATTAAGGATTTTGGATTTCTCTCGGGGAGAGACGAACTCAATAATGACAGGCTTGCTTATTTGACTTTTACCTATGGAGTATACATCGCTTACTAAAGCCGTGTTAATGGAAATATCCAACAAAGCCTCAATTTTCCTTATAACAAAAGTAGTTAGCTCCACTTTGTTATATTCCACACATTTTATTCTAAAGATAATGATATTATTCTTCTTTATTCTTTTTTCTAGCGTCTCCAATCTTCTATTTAATACATCATTCTCCCTTTTAAGATCTTCTATTTTTTGATCAGCAACAATTAGTTTATTTGTAAATGATTCTTTGAGCTCATCCACATGGGCCCTAAAGTCTATTTTCATCTGTTGTAATGTGTCATAAATTTGTTTGTTGGTTATATTTTCTCCGTCAGTCATTTATATCTCGTTTATTTCTCTCAGCTGTTTATCGAATTAAATGAAGAGATAAATTGTGGGTATTATCACTAAAATAGGACGACTATATCTTTCTTCCTTTTTCAACTTATATCCATCAACTCAAACTATGTATATAATACAATTGCTGACTATTTTTACATGTAAAAAGTACAGTATACTACGGAATAGGCTGCAACTCACCCACTAACTTTGAACCACAAATTAACAATATCTATTTCTCAGGCAATTTCACTTTTATTCGCCAAGAACAAGCGACACCGGCAAACACAGATGACACCCAATAAAATATATATATATATATATATATATATATATATATATATATATATATATATATATATATATATATATATATATATATATATATATATATATAATAAATATAACCATACAACTGTTTCCTACAAATCATACATTAAAATTTGCTGCAAACTACCATATTTTTAATTACATGTCGATATTTTGAAATAAATTCGCACACTGGACAAAGGTCTTCTCGATATTTTTGTTTTGCAATGAAAAACATACAAGAGGAGAATAGGAATACTTTTATATCTAGATAATTCTGCCCTAATATTGGTTACAAACATATCTAAATTTAAAAACCACTTAAACTTTAGTTCTATTAATGAGTCTCTAATTACACTAATGATGTCTTCTATTATTTTAAGAGCTAGTGGTATATTAAATTGTTCAATATTTCCCAATTATATAGTATAAAATTAAATATGGATATCCAACAGACCAAATTTAATATCAAATCTTTACACACATATGTTCCAGATATCGAGTTGTTTTCAGCCTGTGTTCCAGCAAAGTTTACCAAGTATGGAGCGGTTGTTGGTGTTAACGGAGATGTTATTTCCGGCTCATCTCAATTAACACCAACAACCGATGAGACTCTAAATGTGACTCTAGCTTGATGTAATAAGTAATCAGCTCTTTAGTACTCCTATTTTCCAACTAATGACTTAATCTTTTCTCACCACTCTTACACAATTTTGTTGCTTTTAAATAATCAGTATTTTTATCGATAATTAATTTTAAGTCTCCAATAAACCATACCAGAAGTTGTCTTAAATTTGCTGGTAACACACGTCACTAGATGAAACCATTTTAATTTAAACACTTGGATACTCAAGAGCAGACTGAGGCACGTCTTACTTCTAAGACAACTAAATTTTCAGAATGTTACCCTTATAAATCTCTAAATTTGGATTTCGAGAAATCTAAATATGTTGAAGCCTACACAGAATTTCAAAATAAAGTTTTTTTTGTTATAAAAAAACATGTTAGAACATCGCTTAAATTATGATGAGTTTAAAGATCGAGCTCTATTTGTAATCGATGGTTGGCACCAGGATGAGTCAATCAAGTCTTCAACGATGGATATCAACGTATAGTTTATGAGCAAAGACAATTTTCCTAATAGAATCAGAGTTTACTGTTTAGTTATTCATGATTGTGTATTTGTATATAAACCTCTAACTGGTATCGTAAAAGCCGTTATGTAATAATTATGTCTTGTGAACAAATTCAAAAAATTAATTGTTTTATTTTTAGTTAAATTTTCTTTAACATGTAAGCAAGAGCTATTATGTAATAATTTAATATGTATGTCTTATTAATCCTAATAAATAATATGTATTTGAATCAATTGTTTTATTTCTAATCTTAAACCAGATTCTAACAGGGTTACTTGTCGGAGATGTTAAAGATAATGAGAGTTGAAAACGATGTGGTTGTTCAGATGAGGCTACCTCAAACACTTGCTCTCTGAACCAAAGAATAAGAAAAAAGTTGGTTTGCGCATATTCCATATTTGAATTCTACTCGTTGATCCAAGTAAAATGATACCACACCAATTAACAAGAAAGTTTGTTAGCGCATGCGTCAACCGCCATATTTAAATTCTACTCGTCGAGATTATTACCATGATATTAAACACTATACTTTTACGTCACTTAATAAGAATGTTGGTTTGCGATTTGCAAAACCGCAACGTCAGCAAATGATCGTGGTATCGGACTTTGTCCTCTCTTTAACATATGTGTCTAAAATACATTAAGTTACATGTTATTTTGCTTATATTTGCCTTTTTTATATGGTTTCTTATGGGATATACGAACAAATTCGATAAAACAGACGACCTTTTTTTATATCAGTGTAGAGTTTGTTAGCAATTTCTATTCCGAGCGGATTCAGACTTGCAAAACCGCAACGTCAGCTGTTTGTTGACCTGATTTATATTATAAATCACGATGAAAAACATGACACCAAACACAGAATATCTAAGCCGAAAACTGAGAAAGTTGGTTTGCGCCGCCCCCTGTCCCTTGCCGCCTTCGGCGGCAGCCGATGCTATTTTTGAATTCTACTCATCGAGACAATTACCATAACACCAAACATCATACCTCTACGCCACTTAATAAGAACGTTGGTTTGCGCCCCCACTATGTGACGTCACTGCACGCATGCGCAGTGGCGGGTGGAGTTGGGTGGAGGGCTCATAAAGACTCATCTATACATACTACTGTGATACAACTACTCTTGGAAATAATGCTTTTGCCTTCCCCTTAGCAGCCTTTGTCGGGACACAAGAAGTGATGTGAATTATTCACTAAATTCTCCTCTTTGAAAAAACAGAAAAAAATTTTGGGGTCTGAGGGGTTGTCGCAGGGGTAAAAATCTATAGAGGTAAACTATGAAACAAATAATCATGGAAATAATGCTTTTGCCTTTCCCCTAGGAGCGGTTGTCGGGGTACGGGAAGTGATGGAAAGTATTCACCGATGTATCCTCTTTGAAAACGGTTGAAAAAATGTAACAAAGTTGGGGTCTGAGGGGTTGTCACTGGGTTAAAAAGCTATGGAGGTAAACTGTGTGTACAATTATTCTTATCATTAATGCCCGACAATTGCTGCTAAGAGGGTGGAAAAAGCATTGTTTCTAAAAAATTTGTATCACAGCTTACTTCTATAGACTTTTTCCCCGGCGACAACCCCTCAGACCACAACGATGTTAATTTTTTTCAGGTCTTTTCAAAGAGGAGACTTCAGTGATTGCTCTGTATTCCTTCATGTGCCCCGACAAAAGCTGCTAAGGGAGTGGAAAAAGCAATATTTCTAAAATTATTTGTATCACAGTGGACCTCTATAGCTTTCTCCCCGGCGACAACCCCTCAGACCCAACGATGTTAATTTTCTTCATGTCCGTTCAAAGAGGAGACATCGGTGAATACTTTGCATTTTTTCTTGTGCCCGGATAATCGCTGCCAAGGGGGTGACGAAAGCATTATTTATAATATTATTTGTATCACAGTTTACCTCTATAGCTTTTTACCGCGGCGACAACCCTTCAGACCCCAACGATGTTAAATTTGTTCACGTCGTTTTAAAGAGGTGACTTTAGTGAATACGTTGTACCTCTTCCTGTGTGCCGACAATCTCTGCTGAGTAGGTGAAAAAAGCATTATTTCTAAGATTATTTGTATTACAATTGACCTCTATTGTTTTTACCCCAGCGACAACCCCTCTGACATAAACGGTGTTAAATTTTTTCATCTCTTATCAAAGAGGAGACTTCGGTGATATCTACGCATCCCTTACCTGACAATTGCTACTAAGGGGGATGGAAAAGGAATTAATTATACGAATAATTAGATCCACAGTTTACCCATATAGTTTTTACCCCAGCGACAACCCCTCAGACCCCAACGATGTTAAATTTTTTATGTTCCTTCAATGAGGAGACCTCAGTGAATACTTGGCATTCCTTCCCCTGCCCCGGCAATCGCTGCTACGGGAGTGGCAAAAGCATTACTTCTAAAATTATTTTTATCACAGTTTCCTTTATAGTTTTACCCCGACGACAACCCCTCAGACCCCAACGTCTTTTTAAAGAGGAGACATCGGTGAATACATTGCACCCCTTCCCATGCCTCGACAATTGCTACAAAGAGGGTGGAAAAAGCATTGTGTCTAAGAAAAGTAGTATCACAGTTTATTTCTACAGCTTTTTACCCCGCGACAGCCCCTCAGACCACAACGATGTTAATTTTCTCCATCCCTTTTTAAAGAGAAGATATCAGTGAATAATTTGAGTCCATTCTCATGCCCCGACAAGCATTATTTCCAAGATAATTTGTATCACAGTTTACCTCTATAGTTTTTACCCCAGCGAAAATCCCCCAGAACCCAACTATGGTAATTTTTTTCATCCCTTTTCAAAGAGGAGACATCAGTGAATACTTTCCATCACTTCCCGTACCCCGACAATCGCTCCTTTGGGAAAGGCAAAAGCATTATTTCCAAGATTATTTGTTTCATAGTTTACCTCTATAGATTTTAGTCCTGCGACAACCCCCAGACACCAAATACGTTTTTTTTTGTCTTTTAAAGGGGATAATTTAGTGAATAATTCACATCCCTCCTTGTGCCCCGACAATTGCTGCTAAGGGGAAGGTAAAAGAATTATCTCCAAGAGTAGTTGTGTTTACCTCTATAGCATTTTACCCCCAGCAATAACCCCTCAGACCCCATCGAGGTTAATTTTTTTATGTCATTTCAAAGAGGAGACTTAAGTAAATAATTTGCATCACTTACCGTGTCCCGACAGTCGCTGCTAAGGGGGTGGCAAAAGCATTATTTCCAAGATTATCTAGCTTTTTAATCCAGCGACAACCACTCAGACCCCAATGATGTTAACTTTCTTTTCAAAGAGGAGATTTCGGTGATATCTTCGCATCGTTTACCGTGACAATTGCTGCTAAGGGGGATGGAAAACGAATTAATTATACGATTAATTGTATCTACGGAGTACCCATATATTTTTACCCCAGCCACAACCCTTCAGGCCCCAACAATGTTAAATTTTGTTCATGTCCTTTCAAAGAGGGTACTTCAGTGGATCCTCTGTATACTTCTCTGTGTCCTGACAATTGCTGCTAAGGAGGTGGAAAAGGCATTAATGGTAGGAATAATTGTACACACAGTTTACCTCTATATCTAAAATTTGTATCAAAATTTACTTATATAGCTTCCTACCCCTGCGACAACCCCTCAGACCCCAACAATGTTAATTTTTTTCATGTCTTTTCAAAGAGGAGACTTCAGTGATTGCTTTGCATCAGTAGATAGGGCGCCACCTGGGCTCACCCCTCCACTTTTTTCTGCGCATGCGCGTGACGTCATGCGCATGCTCTGACCTGTGACAGTTGACATCTGTCAATGTCATCTGACCTGACAGCTGTCAACGTCAGGTGTCAGACCTGGCAGCTGTCAACGTCAGCTGTCAGACCTGTCAGATGTCAAATCTGACCTGTCACATCTGTCAAACGCGCGTTCCAAGATGGCTGACCTGTGTCCATAGACAACCGCAACCCCTGGTTAGATCTCTATGGAACTGTCTTATGTCACATCTGACCTGATGACGTCAAATGCCCCAAGATGGCCGTTCCTGATTGACAGGGGTCTGTCATGATGTTCCATAGATAGCCACACACACACACACACACACACACACACACATACACACACACACACACAGCACACAGGTTAGGTTTCTATAGAACTGTCTTATGTCTGACCTGAGATGAGGTTATGTTTGTATACAGGCTGATTCCCCAGCTATCTGATTGTTTATTAAGGTTATGTTTGTATTTGTTATGTCGTCAACGAGCTATCTGATTGTTTATTAAGGTTATGTTCGTATACATGTTGATTACCAGTCATCTGATTGTTTATTAAGGTTATGTTTGTATTTGTTTATTAAGGTTATGTTCGTATACATGTTGATTCCTCCGCTATCTGATTGTTTATTAAGGTTATGTTTGTATTTGTTATTTGAATGCAAACAGACATAATACAAGAGTGTACTTACATACAACAAGAGACGTCATCCTTGTTTCACAGCTTAACACACACTACTGAACAGGTGTCTCCTGTGTTCAGGAAACAGACAGACAGACAGCTGATTGCCATTGTTGGAGCTTGTACATGCTGTTTGAAAGGATATAACATACGTAGGTCATGACAGCTCGAAGTCTTTGCTTAAACTGACAGATGCATGTGTATTTGAAAGAAAAGCATTCGCCTGAAATTAGATTTGAACCCATGAACCTCGAATCGGCCATAGACAGCTTTCTCAGATATATACTATCGCTAAACCAATAGCTCCACAGACGCACACGATAAAAGTTTGTTAGCAGTTGTATATATATATATATATATATATATATATATATATATATATATATATATATATATATATATATATATATATATATATATATATATATATATATATATATATTGTTGTTGTTTACATATGAGGTTATGTTCGTACACATGTTGATTACCAATCATCTGATTGTTTAGTAAGGTTATGTTTGTATTTGTTATTTGAATGCAAACAGACATAATAATAAGAGTGTACTTACATACAGCAAGAGACGTCATCCTTGTTTCACAGCTAAACACATACTGAACAAGTGTCTCTCTCTCTTGTATTGAGGAAACAAACTGATGTAAGAGAGAGAGAGAGGCCTTACAAAGGATAAACAACGTTTTACAGTTGTTAACCTTGATCCTGTTTATCTGTTTAATATACGCAAGAGAGAGGCCCTCTTAGAGGTAAACGACGGGTCAGTTGATGACCTTGGTGAATGTTATCTTGTGTTATATCTGTTGGATGACATCACCCCATGCAGTTGTGTTTGAGCTTGTCTAGAATACAGACATAACCGCAAGGATGACATCATCACATTAATTGTTTTTGTAGAAAAGGCCCCTGCTCACATCTTAAATCGTTCCTATTTCCCATAAGATTCTATGTACTTTAGCCTAATATATAGCTTTTGACACGGTTTCCCATAAGAAACAACGTATTTGTAGACACACACACATTTAGTAAGGTTTCTGTGAAAACAAATATAGTTTTAAAAACGGTTATTGTGGCAGCATATATAAAGTGGCTACACACACTCTAAAGCGCATTCACAATTCAGTTGTCGTTGAGAAAAGACGTGCTTCAGTTTGCTCTAACCCAAATCTGTTTCAAAATGGCTACATTAAGTGATGTGTGTTACCAGCAAATTAAAGACAACTTCTGGTATGGTTTATTTGGAGACTTTCAACTTATTATCGATAAAAACACTGGCTATTTTAATGCAACTAAACTGTGTAAGATTGGTGAGAAAAGATTCAGACATTGGTTGGAAAATAAAAAACTAAAGAGTTGATTGCCTATTACAACAGCCGGCTGAAGGAACAGTTGGGGTATCAGCATGACGACATGTCGAATGTTTCAACCGAGGGAGCCCACTTAGAGTTATCGCCAGGGAGCCGGACTACTGGCCCCTTAAAAACGGAAGCAACAACTCAAGTAATACCAACAACAGCTACATATCTGGTGGACTTTGGTGGGAGACAGGCTGAAAACAACTTGATATCTGGTACATATGTGTGCAAAGATTTGATAGTAAATTTGGCTTGTTGGATATCCATTCAGTTCTATGCCAAATGCAACCAAATTATTTATGATTTTTTCCTAAACGAATTTGATCAGAAATACAGGGACAGCCTAGATGCGATTGAAGTAAAATTAATGGAGATAAATGATGAGGTGCAGCGTATGCGAGAAACAAATGCTAAAGTCACAGAATATCTTGAAGATATATCCCCAAAGCCAAGTAACCTGGGAAAAATAAGTGTGTTTGGTTTACTTGCAAGAAACGAGACAGACGCCCCCTATCCATATTATGCTGTAAGAACACAAAAGAAAAGTTTCCCAAGAGCAGTGAGGAACTTTAAAAATAAACACCCCAACGCCCAAGTGATCCTAAACAAGCTGTACGATCCAAATTCAGTAAATCTCTTTAACAGAATCAAGACTGAAGTTAAATACCTTACAGCACATAGAAACAACCTACATATAGCTGATGTACCACAAGATAAGTTTGTTCAGGATATTATTGCTTTACGACATACTTTTTAATTGTATTACAAAATAAAAACACAGTAATTTTAACAAAGACTTTTATTTGATTCTAAGTACAAGTATGTAAACTCTTTGTTGGAATACATTTATAGAATTATTAACATTAGATGGTTCAGCGTTGCGTTGGTGCTGTTGTTGTTGTCGTTGGTGTCTCTTCATGGCTGTGGGCTTACTAGGTGATAACACTAGCTTCTTTTAGTTCTTCCAAGATTGACTGAATTTCGTTGTTATGAGCATTATTACCTGCAACTTGGGAAGCCACTAAAAGTCTAAGTCTGTCAACCAATTCGTTTATGTCATTCCAATACACATAGGCTATTTGTTTGTTATTTTGTATCATATAGTTGTTGGTGCTGATGTTGTTGTTAGGGCTCATGCCGTTGCTATCGCTGCTCTTATCACTGTGAGTTTTAAGTTCAGTCTTTTGTTTTTTGTTAAGATGTCTGACGTTGCTGTCGTCATCGTCTTCCTCGTAGGTGTAACCAAAACCTTGAGGAGTTGAGGATCTACGACCTCGTGGATTTATCACTGGTTTTATTAGAGTCAGATACTTTTCAGAGGAACAACCCTTGGTTCGGGCGTTAGGATCATAGTTCATTTTATGCACACTAGTTGCTTCTAGAATATCTCTATAGTGTTGAAGATCGTCATAAGTATACCCCCGGGGTCTTTTCATAAATAACAATTCTAGCAAACCTTGTGTTTGCGGGTATCTCCTTTGGCCCAGTTGAATCTCAGCATCAGTAAAGTCTAAGTGTTTGTTACCAAGACTCCAGCTACCGGTATCTTTAGCGTAGCGGGCACCATACGTTTGATCAATGGTACCGAGCCTTGGTGGTTCAGTAAAATACTTGTCTACATAATATCGAACTCGGTCAGGATATTGCTCCAAAAATTCTTGATATGCAGGGTTAGATGTGACAGTTTGTAGGTCTGCCTCAAGCTCTTCTAATGTTGGGATATCCTCATCGGAACTTGTCTCC
This sequence comes from Tillus elongatus, assembly GCA_964006375.1. Lineage (NCBI taxonomy): Eukaryota > Metazoa > Arthropoda > Insecta > Coleoptera > Cleridae > Tillus > Tillus elongatus. Next base: position 99,565,227 of record OZ023264.1, on the reverse strand, counting down.
TCAGCCTCTTCCCTTGGTTCAGCTTCAAAAACTTCATGGTCTTTAAGGAACTCTACTTGGGGTTTCGTTTCTGGTATATCGACTTCGTCTTTGATTTGTTCAGCCTTTGGTGGTTGCGGCTGCTGCTGCTGCTGCAGTGCTGCTGTGTTTTTAGATATTTCACTTAGGGGCTCAACAAGTGGTTTATATAAACGTTGCAGAGCATCATCATTCTCGGCTCTGTTAAGTTTAAGCATTAAATGTTTTTTTCGAATATTGTCAGCAAGTTATAAAATCCTTTTCTTAACTTTTCGCTCTTCCTTACCCAACACTTCCATTGTGCTACAACTGGTCGGTATTACCAGCTGGTCTAATCATTTGTTTGAGCGATACAGGTTGTGTGGTGGTTTAACATATACTGACTCAGTCATGGTACATGTCTTCTTATTTATCACGATATCCATCTGTCTTGTTAGACAGCTGTGTGTTAGACAGCTGTGTGTTAGACAGCTGTGTGTTAGACAGCTGTGTGTTAGACAGCTGTATGACAGCTGTATGACAGCTGTATGACAGCTGTATGACAGCTGTATGACAGCTGTATGACAGCTGTGTTAGACAGCTGTATGACAGCTGTATGATAGCTGTGTTAGACAGCTGTGTGTTAGACAGCTGTGTGTTAGACAGCTGTGTGTTAGACAGCTGTGTGTTAGACAGCTGTGTGTTAGACAGCTGTATGACAGCTGTATGACAGCTGTATGACAGCTGTATGACAGCTGTATGACAGCTGTATGACAGCTGTGTTAGACAGCTGTATGACAGCTGTATGATAGCTGTGTTAGACAGCTGTGTGTTAGACAGCTGTGTGTTAGACAGCTGTGTGTTAGACAACTGTGTGTTAGACAGCTATATGACAGCTGTATGACAGCTGTATGACAGCTATATGACAGCTGTATGACAGCTGTATGACAGCTGTGTTAGACAGCTGTGTGTTAGACAGCTGTGTGTTAGACAGCTGTGTGTTAGACAGCTGTATGACAGCTATTAGACAACTGTATGACAGCTGTTAGACAGCTGTATGACAGCTGTTAGACAGCTGTGTTAGACAGCTGTATGACAGCTGTGTTAGACAGCTGTGTTAGACAGCTGTATGACAGCTGTGTTAGACAGCTGTTAGACAGCTGTATGGCAGCTGTTAGACAGCTGTGTTAGACAGCTGTATGACAGCTGTGTTAGACAGCTGTGTTAGACAGCTGTATGACAGCTGTGTTAGACAGCTGTATGACAGCTGTTAGGCAGCTGTATGACAGCTGTATGACAGCTGTTAGACAGCTGTATGACAGCTGTTAGACAGCTGTGTTAGACAGCTGTATGACAGCTGTGTTAGACAGCGGTGTTAGACAGCTGTATGACAGCTGTGTTAGACAGCTGACTGCCCTGTCTATCATTGTTGTGTTAGAATAATATATATCTATCGAATCCTTTTCTATATCGACCTTTGTGTACATCGTTTTCCTTCACAATCACCAACACACCATACTTATTATCTTTCCAGCATTGGTGGCAGATAGTTTTAAATTGTTTAAAGTCCATATCGGTGGTCACATGATCGTCATACACGTGTTTTAAATTGGTTTCATCTTGCTTGAATAACACAATAACATTGGTGTTGTCACGTACCAGATGTTTGGGTATTCGTGTATATGTTTGACAGAGATAGAATGAATCAATATTCTTATGTCTGCCCATACTGAAGTATGCTCTTATTTTATCTTGTTTGTCACAAGCTACATCATCAAATATAAACACAGAGTTGTCCTTGGCATCTTCCGGATCTAATATTTCATCGTTTTCTCTATAAGGATAGTAACCAACACCTTTTGTTGCATTCATCACCTCCTTTAACATCTTGTATTTCGGTTGATACAGAGACTTTGAATACACATACACGTTATCAAATTTTAAACCGTTTGCTTCAAACAACAAACTCAGCATGACATTAGTTTTACCACACCCACTCGGACCACATATGATACAGCGAACGGTGTTTGGAAAGAGAGGACCATGCCTCAGTTGTTGTTGAGCTGTGTCCGTAACAACATCGTCTATATTTGTAATGGGTAAGGCAGAAGCGTGCTTGCTGGTACGCATCTTAACTTAAACTAAACTATATTTTATTGGGTGTGTATATATATGAATGCAAGTGAGACACCCAGTCAGTATGCATGTTGGTGTCACAGAGTGTGGGTTGTTATTAACAAAGACAGATACAGGTTTTGCTGAAACGTTGCGGGGCGTTACAAACACCATGAAAGTTAACAGAAAACTTGATGAGGGGCTTTATGTAATCAACTCGAAGCCAAAGAAGAAGGTTCCCTTTAAAAACATACTAAGTCTGATTGAGGAAGTTATAAAAGATAGAAACCTTATTCCAACAGAGAACGCCGTGTTTGATATAGCTCATACAATCGTTAGAAACATTGGTGGACGTAAGAATGTGCAGAAACCTCGAGTTATTCCAATACCCAAAAGCGGAGGCTTCCTTCCGCTGTTACCTCTTATATTTGGTGGGCTGTCAGCACTAGGAGCTCTGGGCGGTGGTGCTGCAGGTATTGCTAAAGCTGTGAACGATGCCAAGTCTGCGAAACAGAAACTAGAGGAGGAAGAACGGCACAACAAAACAATGGAAGCCATCGCGATGGGTAGGAGAGGGAGTGGCTTGAAATTTAAGCCAAAATGCAAGAGACTGGGCAAAGGCATGTATCTCAAGAAACAGCGCTCCGGTTATGGGTTGTATCTGCAAAAACCATTGCAATAAAAGACTCAAACAGTAGCCTGTGTGTATCAGTCATGGCGCACACCTTCGTGTTGAAAGACCGCAGCTCCCATCTGTCGTCAGACTACCATCCACCAATTGTTTTGGATGGTAATTATGCTGTTGCCTTGATAGGCTTTCACACCTACAACAACATACCCAACATCTATGAAGGTAAAAACCAATTTCATGTAAAAGAAGGAACCGGTTGGCGAACCATCACGATACCCACCGGTGCTTATGAAATAACACACTTGGAAGAGTTACTTCAAAATGAACTTGTTGGTGCCACAGCAACACACGAACAAAAGCAACAGGCTCTGATTCTGAGACCTAATCCGAACACCATCAAATGTAGACTAAAGTGTTATACAAATGTCAGTTTTGAATTTGATGGTTCGATTGGGCGAATGTTGGGCTTTTCAAAACAAGTTCTTCAGCCGGACACCTTTTATGAATCTGATTTACCTGTTGAAATAGTGGATGTTAGACAGATTCGCATAGAAACCAATATTGTGTCTGGTTCCTATTATAACGGACAACCCTCACATACGCTGTATGAGTTTGCTCCGATGGTTGATCCTGGCTACGCAATCGACATAGAACCTAAAAATTTAATTTACTTGCCGGTGAACAAGCTAGAGATTTCCAATATAAGCATCGACATCGTCGACCAAGATTCAGTTCCTGTCAACTTTCAAGGTGAAGAGGTGTCTGTTCGCTTGAAACTTATAAAAGTTGCTTAGTATGTTGGTCTTTAAGGATATAAAAGCAAGTGCATCTACCACAACAAATTCAGTTGAGTCAGACACGTCATAGGGTACGCTTCGTCCCGATAATATTGAGTTCCTGCGTAGCCTGGGTTATCATGTCGTCAAAACTAGAAATATTCAAAGACCCCGTGTTTGATGATGCCATCGATCGAGAAAAACTGCGCTCTTACTATTCACCAACTAAATCGTTTGGTAACAGCGATGAAATTGAAATAGCCATCAACCAACAAGATGCGTTCGTATGTCTGGCCGAGTCAGCTCTAATAATCGAAGGTGCTCTGGAACCTGTAGCAGTCCAAAATGCCACTGGTGCTTGTTATCTGTCAAATAATGGAGGAGCAGCTCTGTTTGAATCAATGACCTATGAGTTAAATAACAAGGAAGTGGAACGAGTGCGAGACCCCTACACAACAACACTCATCAAAAGTCTGCTATCGTTCAGTAAGAATGAAGCCCAATCTCTTAGCAACGCCGGTCTGAATGTGTCGTCGGAGCACATCACCTTAAATGATAACAAGTTTCACATGCTCATACCTGTTTGGTTCCTTTTCAGTTTCTTTCATCATTTCAAAGGAGTTCTCTGTGGCAAACATACTTTCCGCTTTACAAGAAGTCGAAACGATTCCAACGGCTATTACAGCACAGGTACGGCACGAGCAAAAATTACCGTAACCAATATGTTTTTAAAGGTAAAACATGTCTTTCCCAATGATAAAATGAAATTGGAACTAATGGATAAAATAGCAAAAGACACATCTATATTTCTCGCATACCGCAAATGGGACATATATGAGTTACCAGCACTCAGAGATATCAACAGAGATGTGTGGGCTGTTAAAACTGCAACCAACTTGGAAAGACCTCGATATGTGATTATAGCATTTCAAACAGATCGTAAGGACAACGTGAAGAAGAGGCCAGACTATTTCGATAACATTGGTATGTTGGACCTCCGAGTGTTTCTAAATTCAGAATGCTACCCTTATGAATCTATGAATATGGATTTTGAGAAATCGAAATATGCAGAAGCCTATAGCATGTATACAGATTTTCAAAAAAGCTTCTGTTATAAAAACATGTCGGAGCCTATCTTGAATTATGACGAGTTTAAAGACCGAGCTCTATTTGTGATTGACTGTCAGCACCAGAACGAGTCAATCAAGTCTTCAACGGTGGACATTAAGGTGGAGTTTATGAGTCACGCCAACTTCCCTAAAAATACGCGTGTTTATTGTTTGGTTATTCATGACAGTGTAATGGAATATAAACCTCTAACGGGTATCGTTAGAGCCATTATGTAATAATAGTATGTCATTTTATGTATCAATATGTACAACTTAATTAATCCTAATAAATTTTTATTGTATGTAAATCAGTTGTTTTATTTTTATTTTGTTGCTTTTTGATTAACCCCTTTCTGTCTGTCAGTCTAAGCAAAGCCTTCGTGCAGTCATGACCTATGTGTGTGTGTTCTATGCTTTCAAACAACCCATTCAAGACCTCAACAGACGTTAGTGTGTGTTAAGCAGTGAAACAAGTATGACGTCTCTTGCTGTATGTAAGTACACTCTTATATTATTTACCAATATGTTTGCATTCAAACAATACTTATAAAACAATCCTCGTATATCAAAGTTTAGTTTTCATGTTTTAAATCGAGTTTTGTTACTTGTGTTTTTTTTATCACTCCCTATATAAAATAAATTCAGATTCACTGTGATATAAAACACTAACATAAACAAACGCCTACGTAAAACCAGGTCTCAGTTTTATTACCTATTAAACAGGTTCATTAGCATATCTATATGTAAATAAGTTTTGTTATTAATAGTTTACTTCAAACCGTTTTTGTTTTTAGAATTTGATATTAGATATGTTAATTGCAAACGTGTTTAAATGTCTTTTTACTATAAATATACCATTCTTTTAAAATTACCCTTCCTATTAGGTTACAATTGAAATGTAATAGAGATACCCGCTCACACACACACACACACTCATCAGTCTGATAAACACGTTTTTAAATTATCATATGTAACAGGTTTTTGTTTTATATATACAACCGTAAACAAACTTTCACCGTGTGTCTGCATAGCATGATTGGTTTAGGGACGGGTACATACATTAGTAAGCTGTATGGTCGGGGGTTCAAATCTAATTCAAATCTAATTTCAGGCGAATGCTTTTCTTTCAAATATCATATTTCAAATTACCCCAATATATCTTCCTCATATATGTATGTATGTGCTAAACCGAATGACTGTGTCCAACAGACCTCTCCCCTCGAGCAAGGGAATATTCTCCCACTCTACCAATTTACAAATAGAATGTTCCCTTGCTCGAAGAGTCAGATCTCTGGACATAACAGACACAAATTTTCGAATAAATTCAAATTTCCCGCCAAAAACGAAATACCCTAACAACTTCAATACAACACATCTTACCAACACAATAAACAACAGACAGCTGTGTGTGTGTACGAACATAACCTTAATAAACAAATACATAACCTTAATAAACAAACAGATAACACGTTGACGACATAACAAATACAAACATAACCTTAATAAACAATCAAATGATTGGTAATCAACACGTGTGTGTGAACATAACCTGAATAAACAATCAGCTGATTGGTAATAAGCATGTCATACGAACATAACCTTAACAAACAATCAGACAGAACACACATGGAGACCTAACCCGACTTGTAGATATCTATGGAACATCATCTCAGGTCAGACATAAGACAGTTCTATAGAAACCTAACCTGTGTGCTGTGTGTGTGTGGCTATCTATGGAACATCATGACAGACCCCTGTCAATCAGGAACGGCCATCTTGGGGCATTTGACGTCATCAAACACTTCCATAGAGACCCGGGTTGCGGCTGTCTATGACAGGTCAGACATCTTGGAACGCGTTTGACAGATGTGACATTTGACACGTCTGACAGCTGACGTTGATAGCTGTCAGGTCAGCTGACGTTGACAGCTGTCAGGTCAGGTGACATTGACAGATGTCAACTGTCATAGGTCAGAGCATGCGCATGACGTCACGCGCATGCGCAGAAAAAAGTGGAGGGGGTGAGCCCAGGTGGCGCCCTATCTACTTGCATCCCTTACCGTGCCCCGACAATCGCTCCTAAAGTAGTGGAAAAAGCAATATTTCTAAAATTATTTGTCTATTACAGTTTACATCTATAGTTTTACCCCGGCAACGACCTCTCAGACCCCAATGATGTTAAATTTTTTTGTGTCTTTTTAAAGAGGAGACATCGATGAATTCATTGCAGCCCTTCCCGTTTCGCGACGATCGCTGCTAAGAGGGTAGAAAAGGCATTTTTTTATAAGAAAATTTGTATCACAGTTTACTTCTATAGCTTTTTACCCTGGCGACAACCTCTAAGACAACAACGATGTTAATTTTTTTCAGGTCTTTTCAAAGATGAGACTTCAGTGATTGCTCTGCATCCCGTGTCCCGACAAAAGCTGCTAAGGGAGTGGAAAAAGCAATATTTCTAAAATTATTTGTATCACAGTTGACCTCTATAGCTTTTTCGCCGGCGACAACTGCTCAGACCCCAACGATTTTTTTTTTCATGTCCGTTCAAAGAGGATACATATCAGAGAATACTTTGCATTTTGTGCCCCGACAATCGCTGCCAGGGGGGTGGAGAAAGCATTATTTCTAAGATTATTTGTATCACAGTTTACCTTTATAGCTTTTTACCCCGGTCATAACCCCACAGGCCCCAAGGATGTAATTTTTTTTCATGTCGTTTCCAAGAGGAGACTTTAGTGAAATCATTGGACCCCTTCCTGAGTCCCGACAATCTCTGCTGAGTAGGTGGAAAACGCATTATTTCTTAGATTGTTTGAATTACAATTTACCTCTATTGTTTTTACCGCTGCGACAACCACTCAGACCAGAATGATGTTAAATTTTTTTGTCTCTTTTCAAAGAGGAGACTTCAGTGATATCTTTGCATCCCTTCCCGCGACAATTAATAAAAAATAATTAATTATAGGAACAATTGTATCCACAGTTTAACTATATACATTTTACCCCAACGACAACCCCTCAGTCCCCAACGATGTTAATTTTTTTCATGTATTTTCAAAGAGGAGACTTTAGTAAATACACTGCACTCCTTTTTGTGCCCTGACAATTGCTGCTAATATGTTGAAAAAGTATTATTTCTAAGATTATTTGTATCACAGTTTACCTCCAGCTTTTTAGCCCGGCGACAACCCCTCAGACCCCAACGAATTTAAATTTTTTCGTGTGTTTTCAAAGAGGATACATCAGTTATTACTTTGCATGCCTTTCTGTGCCTCGACAATTGCTGGTAAGGGGATGGAAAAGCGTTATTTCTAAAGTTATTTGTATTACAGTGTACCTCTATAGCTTTTACCCCGGCGACAACCTCTCAGACCCCAACGATGATAAATTTGTTGGTGTCTTTTCAAAGAGGAGACTTCAGTGAATACATTGCACCTCTTCCCATCATTTCGCGACGATCGCTGCAAAGGGGGTAGTAAACGCATTGTTTCTAAGATTATATGTGTCACAGTTTACCTTCATAGCAGGAGTCGAGACAGAGCTGTTATAGTGTGTGTATCGATATATTTTGCACTGCAAATAAATTAAATTTTAACTGGTTAAAAAGTAGTTTAAATAGTGGAAATTTTGTAGTGAGGTTTAAAAATTTCTCACAACAGTGTCAAAATATAAATTTATATAAAATTAAGTTTGTACAAACAAAGAAACGCAATAGGATAGAAGGTAGGTAGGTCATGAAAGAAAAGGAGGGCGGGCCTGAAGGCTCGCCCGTTGAGATGGAAATACAGCCAGAAACGGTAAGTGATAACGTAAATGATAAGAACATTGTAGATACCACATATATTGACTTTGAAAATAAATACAAACACACAGATCAAGGTCTTTATTTTGTGCATGTTCAACATCTAAACAAAAACATTGGAAGACTTTTTCCGGTTCGTGTAGGTCATCACTTGTTTACACAAGAAATATATAAAAAAGAGATAATAGATATTAAAGTAATAGGATACAATAAGGTTAAGGTTATTGTTAAAACATATAAAACCGCAAATGAACTTGTTAATAATGATATTTTAAGGAAGAATGGGCTAATTGCATTTATTCCAAAATATTATACCCAGAGAAAAGGCATTGTGCGTTTGATTGATACCTTTTTTGATGAGGATTATCTGTTAAAAGCAATTGATTCGCCTAAGACTGTAACGGAAGTTAAACGAATGTACAAAAGAATAATAGATGAGAACGGAGAATCAAAATTAGTCAAAAGACAAGTAATTATAGTTTCGTTTCTAGGCGATCAAATACCTAGAGAAATTCGCATAAACGGGGTGAATTTTGAGGTGGAACCATACATATATCCAGTCGTGCAGTGTATGCGCTGTTTAAGGTACGGGCACGTCGCAAAAATTTGTAAAAATTCCAATTCCTTTTGTAAAAAATGCGCCTCGATACACGAAAAAGACCAAATATGCACAAATGAACAATATTGCCTATACTGTAAAAACAGTGCACATAATACGGTTTCGCGCTTATGCCCGGTTTTTATGAAACAAAAGAGAATTAAGGAAATTATGGCATTTAAAAATCTCACCTATAAGGAAGCTGAAAATATAGAAAAAAACCCTACATATGCTAAAGTTACCACACAAAATAGGTTTTCTGCTCTTGCAGATATCAAAGAGTTTCCAAGCCTACCCTCAACCTCTACTTCACCGCCACTTACTAGAAATTTAAAGCCGATAACAAATACAAAAACGCCTACAAACGTATATAGTCAAGCTTATCAAGTGAAGAAACGTAAGGCTAGTCGATCTCCATCCCCTTCTTCATCCACAAATAAAACAGACTCTCAGCAGGTAATACCAAACCCATATAGAGACGAGTTTATCGACTATAAAAAAAGGATTTTAAATGAATTAACAGTTTATGTTGATCAATTTTTGCAAAATATAATTACAAATAAAAAAGCAGATATAATGAATATTAATATTAAAGAATCATTAGAAAAATTAGTCGCGGAGGTATTTCAAATGAAAAAATTAAATTTCAATGCAGACGAAATTGTGTGTATCAATGATAGTGATGACGAGTCACAGGCAGAATAGATTAAACATAATTCAGTGGAATGCTCGATCAATTGTTCAAAACAAAGACAATTTATTACAATATGTATTACGTAATCGAGTAGATGTTTTCATGATAAGTGAAACTTGGTTAAAACCAAAACACGATAAATTTAATTTTAAAGGGTATAGGTTGGTGCGTAAGGACAGAATCGGAAGAAACGGCGGGGGCGTAGCCATTTTAATAAACAATAATTTAGATTTTCAGGAAATACTTATAGCAAGTTCATTAAACAGTGACTTAGATATTTGTGCTATATATCTTCCTATTGTTAACCTAACCATAGTTTCAGTGTATAAACCACCAGATATTACTGTATCTACAAATGAGTGGACAGCAATTTTTCAACAGTGCCTTTCCAAAGGAAAAGGCAATATATTGTATGGCGGTGATTTCAATGCACATCATAGTCTGTGGGGATCTCCTAGAGATGATCACCATGGTACTTGTTTATACAATGCCCTGGATAATATGAATTATGTAATACTAAATACGGGTTTACCAACTAAACTTTGCAGACCGTTGGAATCGCCGTCTATGATTGATATTACTTTTGTAAATTCCCAGCTGACAAACATAGCTGCCTGGAATGTACTCAGTGATAGCATGGGCTCTGATCATTATCCAATTTTGATTGAACTGGGGCAACAGTTTATTTTAGAACATAAAATTCCTTACGCTAAGTGGAAGGATACCACGGCTGACTGGGATGCATTCCGGGTGGCTCTAGATGATAGATTGTTAGCGGTTTCTATAGGTGGGCATATAAGTAATTATGACCTTTTTATAAGTGCTATTAATTTTGCGGCGAGCCAAACAATTGAACAGACGAAGATCGTGGAGGCAAAAAATAAACAGCCAACTTGGTGGGATACAGAATGTCACAGTGCAAACCAGAAAAGAAAAAACGCGTTAGCTAGATACAAACAAACATCAAACTGGGAAAATTACCTTAGTTATAAAAACGCGGAAGCACAAGCTAAAAAGCTATATAAATCTAAAAGAAAACAGGCTTGGAAAAATTATGTAAATAGCTTAAGTGGGCAGACAAACATATCGGCGATATGGAAGCAGGTTAAAAAAATGAAATGTAATGGAACGTCGACAACTCGAAAGATACCAGAAAATGTAATCAAGGAATTTTTAGTTAAATTGGGTCCCCCAGGCGCCTCAAGTTTTCGACATACCTTTACTGCAGAAGAGGCAGCAAATTTCATGGATTTACCTTTCACAGTTAGCGAACTCAATGTTGTGTTAGAATCACTGAGACAAAATACATCACCAGGCATTGATAAAATCACATATTATATCATCAATAACTTGACAACAATGGCAAAACATATGTTGCTACAAATTTACAATGATTGGTGGATTAACGGAAATTATGCAGAGGACCTTAAAGAAACAATAATATGTTTACTTTTAAAATTTCAGAAAAATGAAAATTTGGCTACATCTTACAGGCCTATATCTCTTCTGAACTGCCTGCTAAAAGTCTTTGAGGATATGATTAAAAGACGGGTAGAATTTCATCTTGAAGCAAAACAACTTCTGCCTTATACACAGTATGGGTTCAGAAACGGCCTGGGTACAATGGATGCAATTGGCAAATTAGTGATGGATATACAGTTTGCTTTGTCAAAAAATTTGTATGTTGTATGTCTGTTTGTCGATGTCCAGGGAGCATATGACGCAGTCAACTACAATTTATTGTTTAGAGACTTGGTAGAGTGTGGTCTGTCTAAAAATGCTGCCACAAATATTGTTCAACTATACAACGAAAGAAAAGTATACGTTAGGGATAGCAACAACAAATTTCATGGCCCAATAACAGCAAGATGTGGGGTACCACAAGGCTCTAAGCTGAGTCCTCTCTTATTTAATGTATATACTAAAAACTTTCATATGCTGTGGGACAATAGTATAAAATCAATTCAATATGCTGATGACTTCTGTATTTATAGTGTGCAGCCTTCTTACTCACACTGTGTTACAAAACTGAGACATATTGCTTATAATTTGAGGCAATGGACAGAAGAGCGAGGATTTGAAATAAACGTGGAAAAAACGGTGGCAATGTTCTTCACCCGACATCGAATAACTTTACCTAGCCACATAAGAACAAGTTTTTATACAATCAAGGTTGTTAATTCTTACAAATATCTAGGAATAATTATCGACAAAAAACTGTTGTGGACTGAACACATAAAATATGTAAAGTCTAGATGCGAGAATGGGCTAAACTTACTAAGAGCAACCATTGGTTATAAGTGGGGTGCAGATGTAGCTACATCGCTGCTATTTTATAGAACTTACATTAGGTCGATTCTGGACTACGGGTGTATTGTTTATGGCTCAACTTCCAAAACTAACCTTAACGAAGTGGAAAGAGTACAACTTAAGGCCTTGAGGATATGCTTGGGAGCAATGATATCGACACCTTGTCCAGTTATATTTGCTGAAGCTAATGAACGTCCATTCCATCTTAGAATTGAACAATTAGCAAACCAGTATGTCCTGAAGTTGAGAGGTAAAGATGACAGCGAATTGCTTGTAATACATCATCTTTGGACAGAAACCTTATCTAATATATATTGGAGGATAAAAACCAATCCACCCATAACAGACGGTTATATGGCAACAAGGGAGTTCGAAAGATTGCTAACTGGTACGGCAAGAATTCCGACTGAAGAAAAATTTTGTCATCTTTACAACAAATTCAAAGTGTTAGTACCAACTTATACTGAAAACACCATACTGAATAAAGCTTTGTTGCTTCCTCTCATTGAAAAATATCCAGGATACACACACATCTATACGGATGGGTCTAAAAACTCTTCTGGTACAGGAGCAGCTGTTTACATACCACACCTAAACGTCAGGCTGCAATACAAACTCGATGATATCACATCAGTATATACCGCAGAATTTACCGCCATAGAAATGGCACTAAATTGGGTTAAGGACAGCAAATGCAACTCGCTTATATTTAGTGATTCATTATCAGTTTTGCTATTCCTAAAAAGATACAAGCCAAAAAATTTTAGAAATCGCGATGTAAGAAAATTTGTTTCCACATATAGAGAAATAATAGATAATAACGATGTAATATTCATATGGGTGAAAGGACATAGTCAGATATTAGGAAACGAGATTGCTGATAAACTAGCCAGAGAAGCTATAGTATCTGGAGAAATTCTCAACAAGGTAACCTTGTTTGATGTAAAAGCTCATCTCAGGCATTCTATTGGGAGAAAATGGGCAGAAGAATGGGATGCATATATAAAAACATCCAATAACCATTATGCACTACTAAACCCAAATCTAAAAAATAATATTAATAAATATGGAACAGAACCAAGAAAATTTACAACAACGGTGATAAGAGCCAAGTTTAATCATGGCAGATATCCTGCTCACCTCAATAGAATAGGAGTGCTAAACAGCCCGTTCTGCACATGTGACGGATCCACCATTGCTGATCTCAATCATATAATTTTTTCTTGCCCACTCAACGCTATGGCCCGTAATAAATTGTTAGACGCGTTGAGAATAATCAACATTACAATGCCACTTAGTATAACTCACCTATTAGGCCTCGATAAAAAGAACGTGTACATTTATTTAGTTAGTTTTTTTAGAGAAATTAATTTAAAATTGTAAATAATAGTATGTAAGTAGTTAAGTAGGAAACTAGGTATAAAAATAAACTGGTGGTTGTATTAAACAATAACATTAAATAGATAAGAATTTTGCAGAAATTATACATGTAATTAGATCTAGAGTCCTATTGTCTGTCCCAGTGTAACCTCAATCAGTTCCGTGGCCCAGTTAGTTTGTGTATGAGCCATGGCGGGTCCCTTGGCGAGCAAGTGTCCTTGTGTATCCCGAAGAAAAAAAAAAAAAGGAAAAAAAAAAAAAAAAATAAAAAAAAAAATATAATATATAATTATATATATAAAATAAAAAATAAAAAAAAAATAATAAAAAAAAAAGAATAAATAAAAAAAAAATAAAAAAAAAAATAAAAAAATAAAAAAAAATAAAAAATAAAAAATAATAATAATAATAAAAAAAAAAAAAAATCTAAAGGAGTTTATATGTGTGTATATGTGCATGTGCGTATGTATTTGTGTTTGTATATTGATGTTATTAAGTACGTAAAACATACACTAATTATATAAGACAAAGTATAAGCACCGTATCTAACTCATATGTTTAAACATATCAAATAAATTTTCTACTTGCCACTTGCCTATCCCGTATCATATATAAAACTTCAAATCCACACCGTGTAATTTATAAAAGTCTGTGGCTAGTGGAGGATCATTCCGTTGCCATCCTAGCATTTGAACACACACAACACACCTTCATAGCTTTTACCCCGGCGACAACCCCTTAGACCCCAACGATGTTAAATTTTTTCGTCTCTTTTCAAATAGGAGACTTTATGGCATACTTTTCATCGCTAGACGTGTCCGGCCAATTGCTGCTAAGGGGGGGTGAAAAAGGCATGAATTATAAAAAAACGGCTCAATTCCGCAGCATTTTACCGCAGAAAACCATCTGGGATAACGCATACACGGACACACACCCACACACCTTTAATAGTTATCTGTTTGTGTTATCACTAGAGCCGGTAATGAGACTAGTCACCTAAGCTAGGTACACATACGCATACGTGTAAGAATTTCTATGGCCAGCCACAAACTATCAATCTGGCATCGCTGTTAAGCTAATTTATACTTTATACATTATACTTTATTGGCTGAAATTACACAATACGTCTATACAGTAAGTCCATTTTGACTTGTATTGTATATAGTGACCTCTTTAAACAGTTTATTCTAAAAATACTTGACACTGCATTATCCAAATATGACACTTTGAATTTTGACAACCCATTTTAAATAAAGTTTTTATACCATTTTTTCTTCCATCTCACATTTCCAATCACTGCCTTCATTTACTACTAATCTTTACACATCCATCATTACTTTCCCATCATCATTCTTCATTTACTTTCCATGTTTATACCAAATTTATAAAGTTTTATACAAAACCGGACCGCTTCATTCTGACAAAAATATGACAGATTTTATCGCCCGCTGGCTCGGGTACGTTTTTAATTGCCCCTACGTCAGAATACGTGGCTGGGATTATGTGGACCACTTTACACAAACATACCTACATACGGAATATTTCTTTTGTTTCTACGTTTAAAATGTATATTTTTTACTAAAAATTATTTTTCCTGTTATGAGCCAATTTTTGTTAAGAAAATCACGAATTAATGAAATCACTGGACTTATTTAGGGTAGGTATAGGCATGATATAATGACTTAGAAGAGATATGATATTGCGCATATGCCCCGCCCCCTCCTATGAAGTCACGTGGTGAGTAACGTTATAGAAGTCCAACTACACACTTAAAACAAAGTCCAACGCAATTAAAAAGTTTCTATACGTCATTGACGTCAGTTTAATGCGGTTGAAGTTACGCCTATATTGCCTTTTTCAGATAATATAGATCGCAGCACTAAATTTAATCTTTTTCATTTTTATTACTTCCAGCTGTATGCACTTAAATATTAGTAAAATACGTAATTTGTTAAGAGGTTGTGATGAAACGTCAAACCCCACTGCACGACAGCATATTATTGTTACATTGGACTCACCACTTGACACCATGCGCGTGACAGGTCTATAAATAGGTAGTCGGAATATCATATCTCTCGTTATTTGTATCATGGGTATAGGTACCTATGTTATTATACAATTTTATGCAAAGGTGGCTAGTGGCAGTATCTTGAAAACTACAATGAGAGAAATAAAATTGTCCCATTAGTCATATAACAGACGATTATGTACCGTAAAATTTAATAACAATCTAGGGAACACGAATCATATTTGGTCGATTGCCGATTTTACAAATCATATAGGTAGGTACATATTTCGTTTGCTTGTGAATAGCAATTAACAAGCCTATGACCTGAACCGATCTAACTTTTTGGTTATGACTACATTGAATTATAACCTTGAACTGGAGGGGAACCCGTGAGAATCGCAGTCGAGGCAAATTCTCCAACAGGTGTTGCTGTATTTTAATTGTACCCATTTATTTTTTATTACGTCTTAATTATTGAAGAAATTATTTCGTTTTTAGTGAATTTTCGTAGAAAAAATCACCATAGGGAAGATTCTGACTTTTTAACTTTAAAAATTTTTTGCAAATGAGTGCGAACCAGGATCCCTAGAATCCATATCCGGGGTCAGTTTCATAGTTTCAATTTTTATATGTTTATATATATATATATATATATATATATATATATATATATATATATATATATATATATATATATATATATATATATATATATTGCTATATATAGCAAAAATGTCAGAAAATTAATACGTCCTAATATTTAAATGCCCTGTATAGTTGCGAGTGTAAAATATTTTAGGTTTAAATAAGAAAACGCATTAGGTAGAAGAATACAGAACAATGATTTCTTTTTTACATGTAGTACATTTTAAATTTCACGAAGCAAAAGTCGTTAAAATACAATAGAACTCAGAACAATAGCCTTGTTTGTATTTATAGAATTTTAATAGAATATAACGATTTTATTTTATCCTTAGGCAGTAAGTACATTTACTATATTATACATTTATAATATTAAGTTAGAAATAAGTTTTTTTGTAAATACCAATTGTAAGAAAAGACACAGTTTGTAAGGATAGTTTTTATGTGGTTGTTTCAAAAGAGTGCAAAGAACAAAAAGTTGGACAATGGGAAAACGCAAGGCCTATGAACTTTGTTTTACCCGAGGTACAGCAGAAAAGGTTTTTTGTAAGACAGGTGTAGTTTATTTAAGGAGACGACGACAGGTCGGGGAGGGATTCGTAATTGAACTGTGGCAAGTAAAACTTGAAATTGGTTGACGTGCGACGACACGGTAAATATGGAAGTTGGGAATTTAACGTAAAAGGCAAGTGCCTGATTATAAAATCATAATCAATTTTTGTGTAAAAAAAAATCAAAATCATTATCTGGTACACGGTTTGTTAAGACCGTTTTAATTGAAATGGAAATTATTTAGTAATCACAGGCAAGCTACAAAAGCCAAACAGTAAATCAAATGGAAAGAAATAAGTATACATCAAATGGAAGAAGCAATTAAGACGCCACAGTAAGTCGTTTTATGAACTTTATCGTAATAAATGTGCAGACTTCTTTTTCTATAGCATGAATAGTTTTTAAGAATATTTTTGTCCCATTGATGGTTTTAATGTATGTTTAGTTTCCTAAGGGAGATATTAGGTAAAGTCCGAATCACCAGATCATAGTTAGGTAATTCATTGTTTTAAATAAATTTGATTTGTATTGATTTATCGACAATTAGCGATGATTAATTTGATATAACCTTTTTTTTTTAATATAAATTTGTAAATTTAATCAATCAGAAATAAAACATACTAGATTGTACTTACATAATCTGTTTAATTTTGACCTCAAATCAAACAAATATTAGTTATATGATAAAGTAAGGCTATTTTTCACCGTTAATTAAAAGTCAAATCAAAAGAACCCAATCATATATAATTTTTTTAAAACTTCCAAACACTCGGGAGTACTATAATTAATAAAAACCATATATTAAACAAAAATGCTAGACCAAGCACAGAACCCTACCCATGAGATGAGAGAAAAATTTAAAATCACAGCAGTAAGTACAAAATTTTTGGCATAATTTCAGGATCATCAATATTAGCGTTTTTTAAATAAAGACGCAATTGAATTGTCATGCTCTACATTTAAAAGTGCTAAAGGGAACCACACAAAATACCATAGCAATATATATATATATATATATATATATATATATATATATATATATATATATATATATATATATATATATATATATATATATATATATATATATATATATATATATATATATATATATATCACACCGATAGCTCAAAAAATAATGGGCCGATTTTGATCAAATTTGGCACGTACCTTCCTTTTGTAAGTGGCATGAATAATTTCGTTAGCCATAAAAATCGGACGAGGTTTAAAATTTTGAGTTTTCATTCGAAGAATATAAAAGCTATGATAACCAAATTTGGTAGGTAGGTTTACGATATAAAAAGTAAACTATACACCAAAATTTAGATTTATATGTTACAAGAAAAAAAGTTATAATAAAATATTTTGTGCCAGATTAATTCTATGAAAATTCACTACCATAGGTTAGGTTAGGTTAGGTTTGAATGTGAATGTAACGCACTTGCTGGGTCCAGACTTCAACAATGTGTAACGTCATTTGCTTGTCATATCTAAATATAAACACAGATGTTTTAAACAAATTACTTGCAAAATCAGTAGTAATTGAAAGCTCGTAGAGACTACTATAAGGCTTAAGCATGTTGAAAAATAAAAGAGTGCATTTTTTTTTTGATGGTCTTAATTTATTTATTCACATCGAACAATACGTTTAAAGCTTCAGCACAGTATAATATGGAACTGGAAGCTGGCTTCGGTTGTCCAGGGGCAAGAACTTATGCCCCTAGACCCAAGGGTCCCGGGTTCAATTCCTAGTAGAAACATCAAATTGTGTTTCAGTACCTTCATAGTGTAAATTAACATCAACAAAGGTTGTGACAGTAGGTTTGAGTAAGTTGAATATCTGCAAGTCCCGAACCGCCGGATCAGTGTACGATGCAATGTTGAGCACGTTAAAGATCCCTTACCCACCTTACGGAAAGGCAAGTATTTGGCAAAATTTCCAGAATAGTGAGGTGAAACTAGGTACTTCCTGGCATCGCTGATTGGCCATAGTCGCGGAAATGAACTGTCGTTAAAGAAAGAAAAAAAAACTGTAACTGAAAACTATGTATTTATTATAAGCCCATAGAATTTATCATAAAACAAGGATATAGTACAGGAAAGATGTATTAAAATGTGTAATACCGACAAATATATTGTAATATATATTTATTTCCATTGCACGCCATCGTACCGAAATGTGACTGTACGGGATACGGGTGGTAACTTTGTCCACTGTTAAAATATTTGCCTAGCATAATATTTATGACAAACGAGAAATATCGGAAAAAGATATCGAAACATCGGAAAGATCTAGTACACATAAAATTATATCACTACATTCTTCTAGGCAGAGAAAGATATACTAAATGACCGTCTTTAAGCGACCCAGCTAAGAAATGAAGATGACCAGGCGAGATTTTGTTGAGTCTTCGACTGGTTTGGCCTGCGCTCATTCTCAGGTATAAACATAAACTCACAGTAGGCTACGTTCGCACGCTATGGATAGTATTTAAATATTATAATTAATGGATAATCGGTAAAATCTATTTTACGTAAATTTACAATGTCTAAAAGAATTTGTGTGAAATGTAAATGATTTTTTTTGGCAGTTCTGCAGCTCTGCAGCACTTATTCACCAACCGCCACTGGCTCAAAGTGTACCATGGACATATATGCATAAACACACACACACACAAATATATATATATATATATATATATATATATATATATATATATATATATATATATATATATATATATATATATATATAATGTTGGAAGCAAGTCACTTGTTGCCATATAATATTCATAGTCAATATAAATATAGACAAGATTACAATTTTAATAGAGAATTTAACAAAATAAAAACTAATAATATTAAAAAACTTAAATCTATAGTATCAGACAAAGTTTGTAATGTCACATCTGAAAACCGTTGGACAGTCAATTTATCCAATGTTTCCATACCCGATAATGTACTTAAGATGTTGTCATTGGGACCTAAATTTAGTATACCACCTAGAAATAGCCAAATTTCATATAAAAAATTATTGTCAGAAATTGAATATATAGTTCAAGATATCTCTGTTGAGAGTCAGAATGTAGTTAGAGCACAAGCTACCAATATTGTTACTAATTTTTATCGAGATAATGTGTATAGTAACAACATTTCAAACCGTTTGTATGTTGAGAGGAGGGATTTCCTTAGGGAACATTGTGAACTGTTGGTGATGAGGTCCGACAAGGGCAATGTGTCGGTAGTGATTGACAAGGACATGTACATGGAGAAGATGGACGTGCTAGTCAACGACGAGTCAGTATACAGCAGACTAAGAGATCCGACATCGAAACTTGAAAGAAAAAATGAAATAGTTAGGGCACTGAAACTAGCTGGTTTTATCAGTCCCGAACAGGCCAAGAAGCTTTCCATGTATGATCCTATCTCACCCAGGATGTATGGACTCCCTAAAGTCCACTTCGCCCAATAGTTTCCACACAATTTCATCACCCACCTCCAAATTGAGTGGTTTCATAGCATCCATTCTGAATGTGTCATTTGTTGACTACAACGAGTTTGCAGTCAAGAACTCCAAAATTTTCGCCGAGCAGATGAACGGTTTCAGACTGGATGAAGGTTAAACGGTGGTCTCTCTGGATGTTGTCTCCTAGTTTACAAACATTTCATTACAGCTTGCACTGCATATCATTGAAAACTGGGAGCTCATTGAACCCAACACTAATATTCCCAAAGAAAACTTTATTCAAATAATAGAATTTCTCTTCAATTCCAATTACTTCCTGTTTAATGAGGTTTACTATCGACAGTCTTTTGGATGTCCAATGGGTAGTCACCTTAGCCCTGTCCTTGCAAATATGGTTATGTCATCGTTGCTGAAATATGCGATACAACGTCTGCCTTTTAGATTACCCTTCATCTACCAATACATGGATGATTTGATTCTTGCCATCCCGATAAACACTGAAGAGCAAGTGTTGCGGATTTTTGACAGTTTTGATGACCACATTAAATTTACAATCGAAAGAGAGACAGACAGAAGTGTTCTGTTCTTGGACACCAGAGTCTATAGAAGTGACGACAATACCATCATGTTGGACTGGTACAGCAAACCTTCCAGTTCCGGAAGATACATAAATAGTGTGTCATATCATGATAAGAAAATGAAATTAAATGTCATAATGGGCATGAAAAAGCGAATTCTGGACATTACCCACCCCTCATTCAGACATGGGGCTCTACGTCGTTTTGCAGATATGATGGTAAGAAATGGCTATGAAAGAAGCTACATGATGAAACTACTCTTCAGCGCTCTCTTCGAAATTGCACCTCATCGATCGGCTGCCAGGCCTTCCCCGCCTGTACAGGATGTTACGGACGTTTCCAACCCAGTTTTGGATACCAAGTATGCGGTTTTGCCTTACATCAGTGGACTAACACATAGACTATTAAACCTCTTCAAAGTTTTTACAGACGTTAAAGTGGCAAAATACAATGTTCTGACTAACAAGAATTTTTTCACCAACAATAAGGACAAAATTTCGGTTCATAAACTACGTGATGTGGTTTATAAGCTAGATTGTAAAAATTGTTCTCTTTCTTATATAGGTCAGACCTCACAGTCTGTTGGTAGGAGGATCAGCCAACACAAGAGTGACTCCAGACTGAGACCTGACAGGTGTGCATTGGCACATCATGTGTCTACTTTAGGCCACAATATGGATTTTGAAAGTGTTAAAATATTAGACAGGGAGAAAAATTTTAAAAAACGTTCCCTTCTTGAAATGTGTCATATTCTTGAAAATGACACTATGAACTCAAAAACAGATGTTCAAAATCTAAGTAGCATTTATAGCTATGTAATACTTTTTGATAGGTCTGATGGCGCCTCTGTGTTGGCCGGTTCCATAACTTAGAATAAGAAAACTGTTCACATAATTCATCAATAGAGAAACATAATAGTCTATGATCATTGTGGTCTTCAACTGTCATTTATATTTTTGGTTGACATTCCTAACGTGAAAAAATGGAGTTAGGTGTCCATTTTGTTACACGCGAATTTTTCAAAGCTTTTTTAGTTTTTTAACATTAATGACAACTTTTTATACTTTTTCATGACTAGCTTTGTATGCTTTGAAAGTAGAAATGTTCGCGTGAGTTTCACATGTAATGTAAGGATGTTTTTTGCATTGTTGTTTTTTAGCATTTCTTGTGGCAGAATTACCCTGTGTTTAATGTTTAGGCCTTGCTTTTATAATTAGTTACAGTGCTGTAAGTGTTTTTTAATGCATAATCTAGATGTTTGTGCTGATTTTATTCATTTTTAGTGCACCTGAAGATGCTAGGAACTCCTAGCGAAATATATCGAGTTTTAGTACAGAGTGACTTTCTTTAAGATATAGCCCTCGTTTTTTGGTCGTAATTGCCCTTAATATCATATATATATATATATATATATATATATATATATATATATATATATATATATATATATATATATATATATATATATATATATATATATATATATATATATATATATATATAGGGTCCGGCAAGTTGAGAGGATTACATGATTATCTTCACAACCGCTCTACCTAGAAATGTCAAATTTTGTATCCATAGAGATACCAGTGTTCATCATAACCGGAAATTAGTTTCATGTATACAGAGTGATCAGTTTCCCTGTGCCACACCAAATTTTATTTTATTTTTTGGTAGAGCACTTCACGGCGAGGAAAATGATGATAGGGGCGTGGGATCAACAGTTTAGAAGTTATTTAATTGTTTGTTCGAAATTTTATTCCGATTTAACACGACAGTGCTGCCATGTCATCGCAAAACCTATCAAGATCTGGTATTACCATGACTCTTGACTCAATGTAGCATAATAAAATATGGTTATATAGCTTGGGGAAATATCCACTTATACAGGGTGTTACATTTTACAAAGCTTAATTTTTCTCGAAAATTTAAAATGGAATACTCTGCATATGACTACGGCATCAGATAGCGGGTTTAGTAAGCTTTCTCCCAATACCATATTTGCTGGGGTTCAATCAGCTGGTTCAACACATACTGATGGATCATTTGTAAACGTCTGGGCTGTCTTTTTTCTAAAGGTGAATTATTGGTTTTGGCCCTAATCATATAGGTACAAATGCCCAAATACCAGATTTGACTCCCATGGACTATTTTTTATGGTATTACATCAAGGACCAGGTCTATTCAGATTTTGGCATAAATCCTGTAGTTAGCGTTCACGATCTACAACAACGGATATTAGATGCATGTCGGAATGTTGATCGGGAGATGATCCACGCTGCTACGCATAGACAAATTATGGAAAGATTAGAACTTTGCGTTCAGCAAGGAGGGAACGTGTTCGAGCATCTGATTTGATATTTGTTATTAAAACAGTTATTTCAATACATTCTTGATAATTTCGTTTATGTATTAAATTAATGTGGTACTATTATTTTTCATTAATTTTTTTGTTTGTTTATAAATTAAGTTAAAAATAAATTTCACCATACAATTATCTAAAAATGATGTAACAATTTACAAAAAAGTGCCATGTCTATGATTTTCATCCAAAGCCTGTACAAATTATAATTCACCTTTAGAAAGAAGAAAGCCCAGACGTTTACAAATGATCCATCAGTATGTGTTGAACCAGCTGATTAAACCCCAGCAAATATGGTATTGGAAGAAAGTTTAATAAACCCGTTATCTGATGCCGTAGTCATATACAGGTGTTCCATTTGAAATTTTGGAGAAAAATTGAGTTTTGCAATATGTAATACCCTGTATAAGTGGATATTTGCGCAAGCTACATAACCATATTTTATTATGCTACATTGAGTCAGGAGTCATGGTAACCAGGTCTTGACAGGTTTTGCGACGACATGGCAGCACTGTCGTGTTGAATCGGTATAAAATTTCGGACAAACAATTCAATAACTTCTAAACTGTTGATCCCAGGCCCCTATTCTGGGGCATCATTTTACTGGCTGTGAAGTGCTATACAAAAAAATGAAATAAAATATAGTGTCCCATTTAAAAAAAAATACAAGTTTGGTGTGGCGAGGAAAACTGATCACTCTGTTTACATGAAACTAATTTCCGGTTATGCGAAACACTGGTATATGTATGGATGCCAAATTTGACATTTCTAGGTAGAGCGGTTGTGAAGATAATTATGCGATACTCTCAACTTGCCGGACCCTGTATATATATATATATATATATATATACATGAGATAATATGCGATGTGAGTCACAAAGGCTCTCGTAGGAAATTAATTATTTTATTTAATGTAATGGATAATATAATTTTAGAAAGGGTTGAGACATAAGCAAACAAAAAATGGAACCAACGCCAGGTGTGGATTTTTAGGCGTGTAATTGGTCATATTTGAAAAAAAAAGTGTTAAAGAATAACAGTCATCACCTTATTTCCAGTTTTTGTTGTAGAAAAAATTCACTAATGGGGAGATCCCGACTTTTGAATTTTCAAAAAAATTTTGCAAATGAGCGCGAACTAGGACCCCTAGAACCCATATATATATATATATATATATATATATATATATATATATATATATATATATATATATATATATATATATATATATATATATATATATATATATATATATATATATATATTATATATATATATATATATAGGTATCACACCGATAACTCAAAAAATAATGGGCCGATTTTGATAAAATTTGGCATGTACATTTATTTTGTAAATGGCTTGGATAAATTCGTTAGTCAGGAAAATCGGACGAGGTTTTCCGGGAAAATTTTGAGTTTTCATTCGAAAAAAATTCTTATCTCAAAAAGTAATCAGCCAATTTTAATAAAATTTGGCATGTATCTTCGTTTTGTAAATGGCTTTGACAAGTTTGTTACTCAAGAAAATCTGACAGGGTTTTCCGGGAAAATTTTTTGAGATTTCTTTCGAAAAAAAATTTTATCTCAAAGAATAATCGGCCTATTTTGATAAAATTTGGCGCGTACCTTCCTTTTGTAAATGGATTTGATAAGTTTGTTAATTAGAAAAATCGGATAAGGTTTTCCGGGAAAATTTTGAGTTTTCATTTGAAAAAAAAATTTTTCTTAAAAAATAAAGAATCTATGATAACCAAATTTGGTAGGTAGGTTTACGATATAAAAAGTAAACTATACACCAAAATTTAGATTTCTATGTTACAAGAAAAAAAAGGTATAATAAAATATTTTGTGCCAGATCATTTCTATGAAAATTCACTACCATAACGCACTTGCTGCGTTCAGGCTTTTTTCTTTTAATTTACCACTAAAAGTTTCCATTAGGAAACGGCAGTCATTTATTCAAGCTTTTTGTAATACACATAAGAAACAAACAGACGAGTTATTCTGGCAGAATTTTATTACATCTTGAAAATAGGAGAATTTAGACCAAATTGCAGGTTTGCATTGTTTTGTATAAGTTTAAATAAATATTAGAATACTATGAACGTTGAATAAATAAATGACAGTTAACATATATACAAGATGAAGTATCAAAATTTTAAAAACCATCTAGACAATTTTTTCTCTTACATCCTACTTGGAATAAACTGAATGAGGCGCAATCGGCCTACTACTGTAAGAGATAGCTGGCTTGTTTAAAGCTACAGATATTGCAGGAAGCTGTATATCCCAATGAGAAAATAAATCTACAGCGAACTGCAAAACTCTCCTAAGGATCACCAAACCATTTAAAGCGAATCTATGCAAACGTCCAGCCTTATCTTTTAAGAAATTGAAGGTGTCACCAATCAGAAACCGATTTGCACTAAATGCGTCGAAGATTTTTGCAACAATTTCTCCTTTTAGTCGTAAAAACGTTTCAGCCAGTTGGAGCATCTCCAGTGGTGGTTTAAGAAAACTATTTTTATTTATTGATAACTGGGTGTGTTCGTTAACTTCAGTGATTTCGTCAGATAATGCATCTTCTATTGAGTTTCCACTATTGCGTTCCTGGTGGTAATTTTTCCTCAACAGAGCCACAAGGCGGTCACGTGTTTCTGTCAAAGAAAAATCTCTTCCATTTTCGTTTTCAGGGTTCGTCCAAGCTTTCTGGGTAACTGACAATGCAATAAGATTTGCCTGTAAATAAAAACGAATCATAAGTAGTGTCGATATTGCTTTTGTTTTATTTATATTTATATTTATTCTTGTTTAATTTGACCGAGGATTGTTGCACAATGAAGGCATCTACGGATTTTAATAATGGAGTGAGTTTTCACTGAAGGTGAAAAGAAAACCTTAACAAGATCAATTGCTAAGAAATTGAAAAGGAGCTCTTAAATAACAAAGTTTTAGATTTGTGAACTTCACATTTTTAATGGTAAATACAGTAGTAGAGTGACGTTCATCACGACCGACAGTTTTTCTAGCTCGACAGTGAGAGCAATGTAGTGAAGCTGTAATCGAAACATTTATTCACCTAGAAGGTATGTTTTCTATGCGTGTAACTTTTTTTTATTGATCTCATAAAAGTATTACAGTAGCGTTAGATATTTAAAAGCTTTGTATATCTAACGCGTAGTATATCTAGTACAATTTTGTAAACATGATAATTTTGGGAAACCCTAAGCTAATAACTTCGGTTTTGATAAATACAATCCTTGTAGTATCTGAAATGTAGTAAATGAAAAAGACAACACTCAGATCAGATTACTTTAGGGGGCTTTTTGTGTTATACTGGTAACAAAACTTGATGCCACTTTCATTAAAAAACACTTACTATTAAAAACATTTTAATGAAAATTCACTGCCATAACGCACTTGCTGCATCTAATGCAACAAATTCACTAATGAGGAGATCCCGAATTTTTAATTTTGAAAACATTTCTTCAAATGAGCGCTAATTAGACCCCTTAGAACACATATCCGGGGTCAGTTTCAATTTTTATATGTTTATATATGTTTATATATATATATATATATATATATATATATATATATATATATATATATATATATATATATATATATATATATATATATATATATATATATATATATATATATATATAAAGATTCAAGCAAAAAAGTTATGAGTCCTTATCTGTTGGTCATGGGCAGCTTCGGCCTTTAAATTGAAATAGATCCATGTCAAATTTCCAACATAAATACAACACAAACAAAATTATATTATATACGTGTACACCAAATTTGAAAAGAATCGAATCACGACAAAAAAGTTATCGACAAAAATTTGAAAAAAAAAATTTGACACCCTATAACTCTGTTATTTTCGAGTTTTCGAAACACTATTAATAGGAACTAGGGGCATTAATTCTTTGAGTAGAATAACCCCCTGTATTTTTTGCTCACAATTTCCGGACAGCCTGTATATATATATATATATATATATATATATATATATATATATATATATATATATATATATATATATATATATATATATATATATATATATATATATATATATATTTATATATGTATGTATGTATGTATCACACCGATAACTCAAAAAATGGGCCGATTTTGTTAAATTTGGCATGTACCTTCCTTTTATAAATGGATTGGATAAGTTCGTTAGTCAGGAAAATCGGACGAGATTTTCCGGGAAAATTTTAAGTTTTCATTCGAAAAAATTTTTTATCTCAAAAAACAAAAAAGCTATGATAACCAAATTTGGTAGGTAGGTTTACGATATAAAAAGTAAACTACACCCAAAATTAAGATTTCTATGTTACAAGCAAAAAAAAAGTTATAATAAAATATTTTGTGCCAGATTATTTCTATGAAAATTCACTACCATAACGCACTTGCTGCGTCCAGGCTTTTTTTGTTAAACGAATACCTCTTATGTTATTGCATTTTTGCATTTTCCAACGAATTATAATGCATGTTTGCAACGACAAGAATTTTAAAGCGGTCATCGTTTTCGAGTTATTTAAATTGTTTTGCAACTTTTCACATTTTTGGCACATAAGTAGCAAAAATTATGATACGGCCTTTTACCAATAGTCCCATTCAGAGGCTTTCGTTTATATAATTCGTCGAGATGCTCTATACACGACGTTCTCAAATAGTGATTGAATTTTATAAAAGTCTGGACGCAGCAAGTGCGTTATGGTAGCGAATTTTCTTAAAAATATTTTCACTAGCAAATGTCTTTCTTTGATAAAAGCAGGCATGAACTTGGTTGTCTATATAGTAGAAACAATGTACCATATTTCATCGAAATAACTTTATTGTTTGAAAATATATAAACATTTTTCAAAAGTCTGGATGCAGCAAGTGTGTTATGGAAGTGAATTTCCATAAAAATGTTTTTAATAGCAAATGCGAGCAGGCATCAATCTGATTACCGGTATAGCCTATGTAGTAGAAACAATGTACTATCCCGCTAAGCAAGACACATGCACGAAACATTTCAAAATTGACAATAATCATCCACATTGAAACATTTAATTTCTACTCCTATGTAATGTTTCTGAAATGTTCGTCTCAATGCGAGACTGTGGCACAGTCAGCGCACGTTTCAGTGGTGAATATTATTGAGGATTTAAAACTTTGAGGTATCATCGTGCAGTAATGTTTTGGAAAAAATATGTGCTGTCAAATTATTGACAGATATGTCCATATAGAAATCATATGTTTCACTCTCAAAAATTACGAAAAAGTATAGGAAGGAAAAAGAAGAACGCAATGGCTCCACCACGTATATAATCTGCAATTTGCAATGGTTGTGCTGTAAATAAATATAAGTACATAATAGTTGTGTGATTTTGTTATATATCCTACTTTAAATTCTGTGTTTTATCTTAAAGAAAATTTACTTGAAAGAACCTCAATACAGTAATAGAACGGCAGGTAAGTGGAACTTACCTGGAAGTTTTATTTCATGTATTACATACATATTTTATAACTATTACTACCACCACTTCTAAACTTTAAATACAGTTTCTTGCTTTATCTTTAGTATTAACAGATACACAGCCTGACTACAAACAATTATATGTGATATTTTTCATGTCCATAATTATATAATATCATGTGTCTTAACCTTACATTTTGCGGTTTTTAGTTTGTTGTATGTTATAGATATACATTTTACATTACTTATTTATTTGTAGGTGGAAACGAAATGATGAAGTTGTCAAGAATTTTTAAATGTTCTCATTTGCGTCGCATGGTAAAGAATGCACTAGCACATTAATATGGAAGTCTAAGCAAAATTGATACAATCACTGATAATTCAACAGTCATCACCTACAATTTTCAATAGATATGCTTATGAACAGAGTGATCTTGGGGCTACGTCAAGCACCAACTTCACTTCTATATCAATTTTACGATTATTGATTTTTGTTCAGAGGCTGTCCGCAGAAAGAATCTTTACCACCACAGACCACATTTTTCAGGAAGTTGATTCTAGCTGGTTTTTAAAAGTCCGAAGAAAGAGATTAAAATAAAATTGATGTTTTTGTTATTCAGCATATTTATTTTAGTTGCTTTTTCAGTAAATCTCATTGATTTATTATGTTGTTTCTTTTCCATTTGAACAAAATTAAAGAAACGTTGGTTGTTTTATTGAATTTTTATATTTATGAATAATAGTTATTGATTTTTTGTTTCTGTGATAAATATGTTTATCTTTTCCCTTTTATTCCTTATATCAGTTTGAACTAAGTTGTTTTTTCTGTTTTATATGAATTAATTTATTTACATATTTTGCTGACAGTTATTTTTTATTTACCTACATAAGAATATAAATAAATGATAAACATAAGTGCATATACCTATCTTTTCTGTATAATAAAATATGAACTAATTTCTCAAATATGTTAGATATATTTTTGTGTTTTTTTTTTTAATTTTTATTATATGTATTTACTAGAAATTATATAATATATGCAAAAATTAAACATAATTCAAGTCTTGAAAACTCAATTGTCAAGACTTGAGTTTTCTGACGTTTTGCACTGTATTACTAAAATATTTGTAACATATTAGTGTAGTTAGTTTTTGTATTGTTTTGAAAAACTACATATCTGTAGTTTAAAACACTAATAAAGAATTCTAGAGAGGGTATCATTAGGGTAAACGATACAGTTATTGGCCACTATAAAATATACTTACAGTGATTGGCCATTCGACTTTCTTTTAAAATAACAAGCATTGTCGTCGTTTTAAGCGAAATGTGATTGTTTCAGTTCAAAGTGACAACACCGTTTGTTGCTTTGATCACAGTACTTTGATATGTTGGCAGCGGTGAATGTCGTTGGCGGTCTTTTCCTTGTGCCTGTTTGAAGTTATTCCATATTCAGCACGTTGCTTGTGCATTTGCTTAGCGTCACTGTGTATCAGGTAAGTGATTATTTTATTCGTATGCTTGGAACAAATGATTATAACAGTATAGGGACTATAATTTGAAGTTAGGGTGTTCGAAAAAACTGTTTATATGTCTCTAACCTAAAATTACTTATGAAATTTAAGCAGGCCAATCACTATACACGACATTTACAATAAATTCAGTTATTGGCCACTCCTGCCAATGACTGTAATATATATTAACGGGTAGTTTTACAATAAAACTTCAACTAAATAAATTGTTTCATTAATCTCAAATGCTTTTCGAGGGAATACAGACTTTAAACCTTCTTTAAACAGTCGTTGGCCAGGTGCCAATCTCTGACATCTTTACTGGCCAATCACTATATTACTTGTATATTTGTAGGTTTACAAAAGATGCCAAAAGTCAGAGTGGGTGACAAATATACAAAAAAATATTGTGATCAGGATATTGAAAAAGCTCTTGAACTAATCAAGAAAGGAACCTCAATCAGAGAAGCAGCAAGATATTTTAAGGTTCCAAGAGCAACCCTGCAATTCAGGAGAAGTACCAAATTTATCAAGTCAAATTTAGGTCCGAATCCTATTCTCACACCCAATGAAGAAGAACTTCTGGTTAAATGGGTATTCGAGAACCACAAGAAAGGATTTCCTCGTCGCAAAGAGGACTTGCAAGAATCAGTAAGGTTATTCTTAGAGAAAAATCCACGTCCCAATCCATTTATAAGAAATCATCCAGAAGATGGTTGGTACAAAGCCTTTCTTCGTCGTCATCCAGAGGTAACAATACGTATATCTGAGGCAGTTACTGCCGCAAGTGCAACCATTTCAGTATCAGACCTTAAAAAGTGGTTTGGTAACATTTATGATTATCTAAAGTCAAAAGATCTGGAAGGCATATTAAAAGACCCAGAACGAATACTCAACGGAGATGAGACATGTTTTAACTTGTGTCCGAAAAATACAAAAGTTCTTGCTCCAAGAGGAAGCAGAAATGTTTATGAGGTTGAACACGCGCCGTCCAAAACAGCAATTACAGTAATGTTTACTTTCACTGCATCTGGTAAAGTTACACCACCAATGGTGATTTACCCTTATAAACGATTGCCTGCTAATATCGCTAAATCAGTTCCTGATGAATGGGGAGTTGGCTTGAGTGATTCTGGGTGGATGCGTGCTGAGATATTTTATGAATATATTTCAAACGTACTGCACCCCTATTTAGAAAAACATAATGTGAAATTTCCCATCATTCTCTTTGTAGACGGGCACAGCACACACTTAACCTATCAACTAAGTGAACTTTGTAGTCAACTGGAAATTATACTGATTTGCCTTTATCCCAATGCCACACGAATTCTTCAGCCTGCTGATGTGGCAGCCTTCAAACCGATAAAAAATGGTTGGAAGAAGGCAGTAGTTGGGTGGAGACGCGACCATACCAATGAAACATTAAGCAAAGAGCACTTTGCAACAGTTCTTGAAAATGTTATCAAAAACGTTGCAAAGTCAACTATCATCCAAAATGGGTTTAAAGCTTGTGGCTTGTACCCATGGAATCCAAATGCGATAGACGTCACAAAATGTTTGGGAGCTGCTAAAGTCAATACATACGAACAAACTGGTTTGAAAAAAAATTACGTCCTGTCGTATCCAGCATTTAAAGAAATTGTTGGTGAAAATTATATTAATGAATTTCAAAAAGGACAGCATTGCATCAACAACCATTCAGATGAATTCGGTATGCTGTACAGTATGTGGAAGAGATTCAAACCA
This sequence comes from Tillus elongatus, assembly GCA_964006375.1. Classification (NCBI taxonomy): domain Eukaryota; kingdom Metazoa; phylum Arthropoda; class Insecta; order Coleoptera; family Cleridae; genus Tillus; species Tillus elongatus. The sequence goes on along the minus strand of OZ023264.1, from coordinate 99,533,466 downwards.
AAAGAAGACATTTCTGAAGTATCGGTAGAAGAAATAAATCCCACACATATCAATCCTAATGAATTGTCACAGGAAACTCATGCATCACCAATAGCCAGAGAAAGCACAGACGGACTTGATATTAGTGCTAGGCTAAAATCAACCAGCGCAGCAAACCTCGATACCTATTTGGAAAACAATGACTCAACCCTTACCTTGAGAAATATCAATATAGAAGAAATACCAATTGTTTTCGAAGATTATAACGGTGACATTTTTCAACTAACACAACCATGTCAATCTGGAAAACTTGTGAGTGATCATAATGCTTCCGGAATATGCCCTACAACGGACTCCTGTTTATATAAGATAGACCATTTAACCATGGCCTCTGTAGATACTGAAAATACTTCAGCAGATGTAAGTCTTGATACATTCTTACAATGGCCTCAAACTCCTGCGAGAAAGGGTAAGAGGCAAAGCGAAAGACTTCCGTTTGTCTTAACATCAACTCAATGGAAGAAAATCATGAGTGATAAGGAACAAACTAAAAAAGAGAAAGAAACTGAGAAAGAAGAGAGGAAAGTTAAAAGGCTTGAGAATAAATTGAGGAAAACAGCAGAGAACTTCAAGAAATTAGAAAACAAAAATGTTAAAAAGCAATATTTTAAGAGTAAAAACAAATGTAGATCAGAAGCGTCAAATCCACATGACGATGTGAATGAAAATATAAGAAATAGGGAAAACATAGGACGTGAGTTTGATGATGAAGAGAACACATCGGGCAGCCAACAATACCAACTTTTAAGAATACAACAAGCCACCAAAAATCTTTTTGGTAGCAGTGACACCAAGAATGAATACAGTTCTCAAGATGGTACAAGTTCAAGGATACATATTTTATCCAATGTTAGGTTAGAGAATGCACAAGAGACTTGTGGTTTGAGCTTAGAAGATAATGTGAGAAAAATTAACGGCTTACGTTTTACTTGCACCAACAATATGAATGAATCAAATATTGGTATAAAATGTAAATCCTGCACCAGAGCTTTTCATCTGAATTGTATAAGGAAAATGAATTTACATAAATCAAACTCTACTATATTTCATTGTAAATCGTGCTTAAAAATTTCCATTAATTGAAAAATAAATTGTTGCATGATGTTTGTTTATTATTCCCATAGAAAATTAATTGTTTACAGCTGACATCGAAGGGTATGACAATCACTGTAAGAGATGTTAGGCCAATCACTATATGCCTATGGCCAATCACTACTTTTATGAGTTGGTCAACAATTTAGAATTTTTTATTCTTTTTTGAACAGTTTAAGTCAAAAAAAAGTATGTTATCATCAAAAATAATATATCTTATATTATACTGTGCGACTACAGTTTTCCTAGTTGATTAATATACAAGAAGGAGCGCTGTAACCTTAATATTCGTACAAATGGCCAATAACTGTATCGTTTACCCTACTTTGATCAGAAACATTCCTGCAACTTTCTGAAAACATTGCACAGGTAGGTATCCTTGGAAACATTACTGAAACATTCGACTGAAATGTTTCAATGAAACAAATTTTAGGTAGGACATGGGTCGTTTTCACAATGAATGACAAACATTTGGGTAACTTATTAGTGAATGTTTCATGTTTCTAAAAACCATTTCTGAAACGTTTTCTAGATATTAATTTGTTTTCGAGGAAATTTTATCAACATTGCTTATAGTTTAAACATATACAAAAAAATTCCGAAAATAAAGTTGAATGTTGGTTTCCTAACCAACAAAACTTACGTTAATAGCAAATTGAGTTATTGAAATTTGATGGATTTAATGAAAATTTGGTAAACTTGCAGATTAGTTCCCGAACGCTTTTCACACAATTGTTTTCAGAAACATTACTAGGACTCCACCTTGATGCACAAACTACAAGAAAAATTTCTTGTTCACACCCAAGGAAGTAACGGGACTGGGAGTGAATAGGGGTATGCTGGGCGGGGTAGGTAGTAAAAAGGAAACATGAGCAGAAAATGCGAAGAAAACTGCTTGAAAGCTGTCTATTTGAAGTTATATCCCCATTAAACCCTACCTACCCCGCACAGCACCCCTATTCGCCCCGCGTCACGTAACTTCCTTGAGGGGTATGAACAAGAGGTATTTATTGTGGTTTATGCAACGAGGGTGGTTGTATGCACACGAGGGGGGAATGAAAATGCCTACGACGAAGGAGACCCCCCCCCGGTTTGACTTGCGGCAAGTGTGGCGGGTTGGGGGTGGCTGCTTCGTCGTGGGGATTTTCCTTCTCCACTCGCGTACATACAACCACCCTCGCTGCATAAACCACAAGCAAAATGGTCATAACTGCCAAGGAAGTTACGGCATCTGGGGGGATAGGGGTGATGTGCGGGGTAGGCAGGGTTTAAGGGGGATATGGCTTCAAGATGTGAAAAAGACAGCTTTCAAACCCGTTTTATTCGCATTTTCCGCTCAGATTTCCTTTTTACTACCTACCCCGCCCAGCACCCCTACTCACTCCTGGTCCCGTAACTTCCTTGGGGGGTGTAAACAAGACATTTTTCTTGGGGTTTGTGGATCTAGGTGGGGCCCTAGGCAGGTTTCTGAAAACAATTTTTTGAAAAGCGTTCGGGAGCTAAACTGCAAATTTACCGAAAAGTCGCTACCAAAACGCACTTATATATCAAATCTGCGTCCAGATTTTCTTCTTACAAACCCACAATATTTCGATAAAAAATGCAAAAATGCATTAACGAATTTGTTCTACGAAAATTAGCTAAAAAAAATTATAGACCGTTAAACCATAAACTTCACTAAACCTGCAGTGAAAGCATCAACTTAACTAAACCGACAGCCAAAGCATCAGAGAAAGGGTCTGTTTGAAATGAATTTTCTGTAAACCTTTTAGTAAAATAAAGGGCAGTGACGGTTGAATCTGAAACTTAAGGGTTTGCAGAACACCCTTCTTGCAACATTTTCTTTTCACAATCCGTATTTTTTTGACGTTCTTTGCCTAAACATTGCCAATTTTGACGTTTCAAATTGCGAGTTTGACGTTTTGAGGAAAACTCCAAAGTTTGTTTCTTTATCTGCCCATAACTTCTTTGTCTTTATACAAACACGCGTACCATATTTGGTTTCCCTTACTTTGTTATTTCTGGAGATATTAAATTTTTTAGAAAGAAAACAACACAAAATTTTCCGGGAAAACCTGGTCCGATTTTCCTGGCTAACCAACTTATCCAAGCCACTTGCAAAAGGAAGGTACTCACCAAATTTGATCAAGATCGGCCCATTATTTTTTGAGTTATCGGTACGATATATATATATATATATATATATATATATATATATATATATATATATATATATATATATATATATATATATATATATATATATATATACACACAGATTCGCTAAAAATTTAAACTGCCGTAACTCAATTTGTTTTGCTTCCGAAGTGAAGGGCATGCCCTCTGCCTCAAGTTTTGTACAACACCCCTTATACCTGCAGACCGTAGTTTTGTAAATATTTACATTGATCGCATATCATGATTCATGTAGGGATCTGTTTAAAAATGTTTTTGGTTCTTTATTCAATATTCTGATACCCGTTCAGATTATGTGATTATTTACGAATTTACGAAGAAAAATATTAAAATATTTCAATTAACTTTGGTACAAAATATGTAAGAAATAAATAATTTGATAAGATTATCTATGTTTAGATTTTCATAACGTCAAATGAAGCTTTAGTGACAGATTCTTATTTTTGACAGCTTGTGACATGAGAATATAAGTATTTTTTCGCTTCTATTTTTCTTTACTTCCACTGGTTCAAATTTCCGCGAAACGATAAAAAACAATTTATGCATTTCTTTTTTTTTTCAATTTAGTTACAAATGAGGTATATAATTTGGATTTTATGTATTCTTTTAGCATATTTTGTGTAAAAAATATTCAGTCAGTTTTCGCAGAAATATTTTGTGTTTCCGTAGAATTCATGTATTGAAATTTTGGGAATTAAGAATAAGTTTTTAATAAGAAAAACATGTTTCCTCAGTTTTGTGGAAAAAATTGTTTGCAAATTTTCATGCAAACATTTTTTTGGAAGTTTCGCCGATAAATTTTTTGTGAATAATTGTACAGGTGGGTAAATAGCGTTACGAGGTTCGTTGTCCAGGAAAATCGGACCAGTTCTTTATGAACGTATGTATTAGGTTTCTTTTCGAAAAATTATGGAATTCTTTTAAGAACTAAAGTTATTGTTATGAAATACGGTACATTGTTTCTACTATATAGGTTATACTAGTAAGCAAATTTGATGCCTGCTTTTATTTAAAAAAAGACATATTTGCTTTTAAAAACACTTTTATGAAAAGTCAGTAACAGTTCAGGTAACAGTTTTGAAAATGGCGAATCCAGTGGCGTTCTTATTTTTTTCTAAAAGTCAACCTTACCCTTTTTTATAATTTTTGACATATGAAAATTCTTTCAGTAGGCCGTGGTCGAATGCCACACGAAACAATTTTCACAGGATCTACAGATTTCTTCATTTTCTATTTTTAGAGTACTCGTTAAAAAAATCGCACTATAAATAAAAAAGTTACAGGCCTGTAAATAAACTTCTCTGAAATTGTTAATAATTCTTCCTTTATGATGAAATTTGGTATATATTTGTTTTGAGGAATACCGAATGCAGTGGCGTACTTATTTTGTTTCTAAAAACGGCGCTAACCGCTTTTCCCCATTTTTTGACAAAGAAAAACCTTGGTCAAGTGACATAGAAAACAATTTTTACAGAATTTATAGAATTTTTCATCTTATATCTTTTAACCTTTGTTTATCAAAATCTAATTCTAAATACAAAAGTTACAGGGGTGTTTCCATTTTGAATGAGCCACACGGTATATACATTGAAACTGACCCCGGATATTTGTTCTAGGTGGCCTAGTCTGCGCTCATTTGATATTTTTTTATGTTCCAAAGTTGTGATCTCCTCATTAGTTCATTTTCGTAGAAAAAATTCACTAGACTGAAGTGATCCGTCTATTCAGATAGAAATAATTGATAAACACTTTCTGGTTAACGGGCACGTAAGAAAAACAGGTACTCATCGACAGAGTGCGCTCAACGAAGTACTAAATGTACTATTAGCCGTTCAAGAAAACCCTATAATATATCTACCAGGCGGGTAGTTAGAGAAAACTTCATCCCTATAAACTAAGAGTCTTCTAGAAATTGAATGAAGATGACCGTGATAAAAGATTACAATTTTACAAACAACTAATTAATCTGCTAGAGAAGAATGATGTGAACACAGAGCAGATTCTGTTTTACGATGAATCAACGGTTACCTACATGAAATAGTGAGGTAAACCAATAAAAAAAGATACCTGAAAAGCACAGTATTCAATTCAAAACCGCAAAATCAATGAGTTGATGGACGAATAAGAAAGAAGTATAGCTACCTGGACTAATTTCCCCCGAGGTAAGTAGAAATGTTCAAAACGAGTTTCAATTCCATTTAGGGTATTGCCAAATAGTGAATGGACAACAGTTTGAGATTCTAATAAAGAAAAATTATTAAGATTGTTTATTTTTATCTTTGTTTTGAAAAAAAAATATTCTTTTTTAATGCTAAGAAATAAAAATTTGAAATTTGGTGGTTTTGAATAACTTGACACGTGCTTTAACAAAATAAACTTAAAACTAAGGTTGCCATTAAAAAAAAATATCGATGACGTTTATATCTTAAATTTGGACACACTGTATAATATTCAAAAAAGTTCGGGACGCAGCAAGTGCGTTATGGTAGTGAATTTTCATAAAAATGTTTTTAATAGCAAATATGTGTTTTTTTAAAAAGCAGGCATCAAATTTGATTACCAGTATAACATATATAGTAAAAACAATGTGCCATGTTTCATCAAAATAACTTTATTGTTGTCAAAACGTACAGAAATTTCCGAAAGTAAACTGAAAGTGTAACCGAAAAAATCCGTTTCTTGGTCAATCTTATAGGTTAATAGCAAATTAAGCTTTTCAAATATGAAGCATTTAATCAACATTCGCTACCATAACGCAGTTGCTGCGTCCAGAATTTCTTAACTTACAAACATGCATTATATTTCGATGGAAAATGCAAAAACATAAGGCGTTTTCGACACCCTGTGATTGTAGCAATAATTTTTTAAGATGTAGCTCAAGACTCCATATAATTAATGTATACAATATTTTTTCATATCTTGTATAATAACGGATATATTGAGCTTTATTGTATTTTTACGAAAATTCGACAATAATTATATACCATTAAACGATAAACTCTATAGCTAAGGCTACTGCCAAGCATCAGAGAAAGGGTCTATTTGAAATGAATTTTCTGGAAATATTTTAGTAAAATGAAGGAAAATGACGGTTGAAACTAAGACTTCAGGGTGTGTAAAACATTCTTCTTGAGACACTTTCTTTCCATAGCCCGTATTAGATTCAAGTTCTTTGCCTAAATGTTGCGAATTTTGACGTTTTAAATTGTCACTTTGACGTTTTGAGGAAAACCCCAATTTATTTTTCTTTAATTGCCCATAACTTTTTTGTCTTTTGACATACAGAGCTAAATTTTGATAGGTAGCTCACCTATGACAATATTAACCAGCGTACAAAATTTGGTTTCCCTTACTTTGTTAATTCCGGAGATATAATTTTTTTTTGAAAGAAAACACAACATTTTCCGGGAAAACCTGGGCCGATTTTCCTGACTAACAAACTTATCCAAGCCATTTGCAAAAGGAAGATATTCACCAAATTTAATCAAAATCGGCCCATTATTTTTTGAGTTATCGGTGTGATACATACATATATATATATATATATATATATATATATATATATATATATATATATATATATATATATATATATATATATATATCTATATATATATATATATATATATATATATATATATATATATATATATATATATATATATATATATATATATATATATATATATATATATATATATATATATATATTGAAACTGACCCCGGATATGTGTTCTGGGGGGCCTAACTAGCGCTCATTTGAAGAAATTTTTTCAAAATTAAAAAGTCGGGATCTCCTCATTAGTGATTTTTTTTTAAAGAAAATTCACTAAAAAATACCTCAACTTGAAATACTATTCAACGTGTCCGAGCATTTGAAAAAAGAAGCTGTATTTCATTAACCCCAAGTTATAACTTATTTCCATTGTATATGTTGTTATTAACGAAAACTTACAAAACAGTTTTCTAGCCTTGCAAAAAGTGGCCTACTCCATACGCTTTTTTAAATTTAAGTTAACTTATTCAAAAATGACTGTACTTTAGAATGTTATAGTTTCATAGGTTTATGCTGTTCATCAGATTAAACCGCTGTTTTGAATAGTACCTTTTTACGCGCAGATTGTGTATTCTCCCCTAAAGCTTTCTATGTCAAAACCCGTGCCGTCTTATTTGAGCTTAATTAGTACTCAAATTATTTTATTCGGCCAGAAGTTTTTATTTTTAAACTAAACACACTTGTAAAATATCATATAATATTTGTAGGCACTTTAAGTTACTTTTATTTCTGACAGTACTTACATTTATAAAATTTAAAAATTTTAAAGAAAAGTGTAAAGAAACAAAATACTTTGTCTGAAAACTTACCAGTATAATATATATCATAATGTTCAACATGTTTGCCACAATTTTTATGAAACCACTTTAATTTAAACTTACACGTAAATCTTTTACCTAGGTAGTTTGTGGTATATAAACTTAAACATTTGAAAGAAAGCCTACTTTATATACCTTATTAATTTAAAAGGTAATTACTAAACACAATTAGGAACTATTACGTATCATTGGAAATATATTTAGAAATCATGTAAAAATACTTTGGGAAGTAAAGGCATTTAATAAATTTCCAGCTACATCGTTAAGAGTTATTTCAAATTACTTAAAACTGAGTACCACGAAGGTAACACCAAAATTGATTGATCGTGGTGTTTGTATTCACGACAGCACACACACTCACTTCTTAATAATTATTTTTAGAAATATTTACTTTTAAATATGTCATCTTAGAATTTGTTTATAATGAAAATAGGTATTTCATCAAATGGCATTTGATATTTGATATGGATCGATTTATGTGGATTGGACAGTTATCTAATTGAGATAATATAATTGTTAAATTTTTAAGAGACAAAAAATGCACAAATGTTACACACAATATATTAAGGCGTGTTTCTGAATTTGTGTCACAGATTTTAGGGCGTATTTCAATGAAGCCATGGTTGGCTAAGTTTTGTAGAAAAATAACGCGTTTTGAGGTCACAATTCACGAACCTTGACAAATAATGACGCAAAAAGAACATTTAGAACCCATATTTAGGGTCCCTTAAAGGTTTTCTATGTTTGTATATATATATATATATATATATATATATATATATATATATATATATATATATATATATATATATATATATATATATATATATATATATATAGGTGTCCCAAAAGTCGCAAATCAAACGTCACACGGAGATAGACTAACTTAAACCCTTTAAACAAACCATATATGATATTGTTAAAAAGTTCACGGTTTTTACGATATTCACAATTTTATGAATGAAATGTCAACTTTTAATGGATTTTTCCCCCCCTACAAGCAGAAAAAACTTGTCCGGAATGTGATTTTTGTGCATGTTAATCCTCAATAATAGCGTTATCGAAGCAACCTAAATATTTGGTGTTATCAGTCAGCAAATCGAAAAAAATAATTGAATTACGGACTTTTTCTTCCCCAACTATTTTAAATTTCGAATAAACCTCCATACTGTATGTTTATATATAGTTTATATATATACACATATATATATATATATATATATATATATATATATATATATATATATATATATATATATATATTGGTGTAAACAAATAAGAGCGACAAAAATTCAGGGCGTGATTCCTTGTTGAAATTTAAAGGGGTCTTTGATATATTAAAAAAACTCGGAACGCAGCAAGTACGTTATCGTAGTGAATTTTCATAAAACTATTTTTTAATAGCAATAATGTGTGTTTTTTTTAAGAAAGCAGGCATCAAATTTGGTCACCAGTATAATCTATATAGAAAAAACAATGTGCCATGTTTCATCAAATTAACTTTATTGTTTGAAAATGTACAAAAATTTCCGAAAGTAAACTTAAAGTGTTCCCGAAAAAACTCGTTTCTTGGTCAACCTTATAGTTCACTATGTGAAAACTGTAACCTGTGATGAGCACTAATAAGTACACTTGGAGAACACCCAAATCACCACAACACATATTTCAGAGACCTTACGATCGTTTCGTTGACCAAGTCAACATCTTCAGAGGAAGAAAAATTCTAACTTAAAAAACTAGATCCCGTATATTTATATCGCGTCAAAGAAAAGGAACTAGTCCGAAGGAAAGTTGTCGTCCAAGAACGATCGTTTGTTTATTGCGCAGTGAAACAGGTCGGAGACCTGCCTTAATCTTTTGGTCGACAAATTTATGACCCTTATCTAGATTAGATAAGATAAGAACAAACGATCGTTCTTGGACGACAACTTTCCTTCGGATTAGTTCGTTTTCTTTGACGCGATATAAATATACGGGATCTAGTTTTTTAAGTTAGAATTTTTCTTCCTCTGAAGATGTTGACTTGGTCAACGAAACGATCGTAAGGTCTCTGAAATATGTGTTGTGGTGATTTGGGTGTTCTCCAAGTGTACTTACAACCTTATAGGTTAATAGCAAATTGAGCTATTCAAATATTAAGCATTTGATCAAAATTCGCTACCATAACGCACTTATTGCGTCTAGAATTTTTTTTCTTACAAACATGCATATTTCGATGGAAAATGCAAAAATGCAATAAGGCGTGTTTAATTAAAAAAAAAAGATAATTTGTATCACCAACGACTTATGGGCCACCCTGTGATTGTAGAAATAATTTTTTAAGATGTAGCTCAAGACACCCTATAATTAATATATACAATTTTTTTCATATCTTGTATAATAACAGATATATTGAGCTTTATTGATTTTTTACGAAAATTCTACAAAAATTATATACCATTAAACGATAAACTCTATAGCTAAGGCTACCGCCAAGCGTCAGAGAAAGGGTCTATTTGAAATGAATTTTCTGGAAACATTTTATTAAAATGAAGGACAGTGACGGTTGAAACTAAGACTTCAGGGTTTGTAAAACATTCTTCTTGAGACATTTGATTTCCATAGCCCGTATTAGATTCAAGTTATTTTCCCAAATGTTGTCAATTTTGACGTTTAAATCGGAACTTTGACGTTTTGTGAAAAACCCCAATTTATTTTTCTTTAAATGCCTATAACTTTTTTGCCTTTTGACTTACAGAGCTAAATTTTGGTGTGTAGCTTACCTATAAGGATGTAAACCCGCGCACCAAATTTGGTTGCCATTACTTTGTTAATTACAGAGATATAAATTTTTTTCGAAAGAAAATACAAAATTTTCCGGGAAAACCTGGACCGATTTTCCTGGCTAACGAACTTGTCCAAGCCATTTGCAAAAGGAATTTATTCACCAAATTTAATCAAAATCGGCTCACTATTTTTTGAGTTATCGGTGTGATACACACACACTTATTTATATATATATATATATATATATATATATATATATATATATATATATATATATTATATATATATATATATATATATATATATATATATAAATATATATATATATATATATATATATATATATATATATATATATATATATATATATATATATATATATATATAAACATATAAAAATTTAAACTGACCCCGGATATGTGTTCTGGGGGGCCTAATTAGCGCTCATTTGAAGAAATTTTTTCAAAATTCAAAAGTCGGGATCTCCTCATTAGTGAATTTTTTTTAAGAAAATTCACTAAAAACTCATCCCCAGTAGTTTTTAATGTGTTTCGTTAATATAAAAGAAGTGACGGAAATTTAAGATGTTGTCTACCATCGAGAAGACACTCAGTAAACAGTTTGTTAGTTTTCCCTTAAGGTGGTAAGGGTAGAAAAGTTACCACTGGAACTCGTTTTACACGTAAGTTTTTTTGCAGCTATATCGCCATTTGAAAATAATATTTTGAACAGCCTGATTCATTCTTAGCAAAAAAGGTATGTTAAATTTTTTTGGAAGTTGACGATTTCGGAAGAAAAATATATTCAAATTCAGTAAAACATAGCATAGTCTGCATAGGTTGACATTTTCTAATTATACAAATATGATGTTGATATCAAAATAAAGAAATAATGTTTGAAAGCGAATTATGTATTTAACATTAATAACTAATAACTATAATAATAAATGTTGAAAATGACCACCTTAAGCCATTACACAAGGACTACGCGTCGGCGCATAGAGCTGCGTATTCGATTAAAATTTCCAGGAGAATCTTGGATTACCATGCATGATTCAATAATGCGGTTGCTTAAGTCTTCTAAGTTTTAAATGTTAGTCATAAATACCAAAGTTTTTATTTTAAATAGCCCCAAGTAAAAAAATCTAAAGGATTTAAAGTAATTTTTATATTCCGAAAATGATCACAGTATCTATTATCTATTACCATTAAATGACAAGTGACTTCTAATTATCAACAGTTATATTATCATTACAAAATGTCAGTTAGCTAGCTACTACATAAATTACAGTTTAATTAAAGTTTTGCAGTACGCCAATTAGGCTATGTAATATTGAATTTAAATTATTTGTTTCTCGAGAAATCGTTAAATTTACGAAAAAAATACGAGGGACCTTTTTTTTTGTTAGGAATAAATCAAGCTATTCAAAATGTAATTAAATAGCGGTATAGCTGTAAGAAAAAAAGTTACGTGTAAAACCAGCTCTAGGAGTGGCTTTTCTACCCCTTACGGAAAAACTAACAAGTTGTTCTCTGGGTGTCTTCTTGATAGCAGACAATATCTACTTAATATATATTCTGTCACTTCTTCAATATTGAAGAAAAAAGATTAAAAACGACTTTTTTTGGTACCCCCTTTGAAGGGGTCGTATCTTCACAGGAGAGGGGTGTATTAGTTTTTTATATGAAGGAACCTCTTTAATTATCAACAAGGAAACACTCTGTGAATCTTATGTGAACTTATATATATAATATATATATATATATATATATATATATATATATATATATATATATATATATATATATATATATATATACATATATATATATATATATATATATATATATATATATATATATATATATATATATATATATATATATATATATATATAAGTTCACATAAGATTTACAGAGTGTTTCCTTATATATATATATATATATATATATATATATATATATATATATATATATATATATATATATATATTTGAAGTCATTCTGGCACCAAAATTGCATAATACCGGTAAATGTGACACCCAAATTTACACTCTGACACCCGGTTTTGGGTGCCACACTGTTTTGCATTGGAAATGTGTTTAACCATTAGCTAATAGCATCTACATGTCAAAAAACATAAAATCTGTTTGGTGCCAGATTTACCTGTTTTCGATACATAATATACTGATTGATACAACAGAGTTTTAACCAGGTGGCGCTCTGTTATATACCGACGATACACGTTTTTAAAACTTGTCCTTGTGGCATATAGATAAATACTCGCTATAGTGGCACCCGAAATCTGACAACGTCGGTCTGACGCGTTCTTGTAGCTGCTTTAGCATACGGCAGACAGTACAGTAGTAAATATCAATCGATATAAACCTGAAAACCTGTTTGTATCTTAGACGAAAAATATATTTCCTATATTTATGTTAAACATAGAGAGACAAATGATTTAGTAAATGTTGTTATTGTTATTTTGTTTGGCTTAGGACCGTTAGATCCATTAGCCACTTAGACTTTTATTATTCTAGTTGTGATTTAGTAAATAATAGCTATTGATATTTGATATGTATAAAATTATATGTGTGTGTGTGTTTTGTTTCTTTAACGTCGGCCTATTTCTGCGACTATGGCCAATCGCTGACGCCAGGGAGCAGTTTCACCTCACTATCCTGAAAATTTTTGCCGAACCCCTGCCTTTCTGTATGGAGGGTAGGGATCTTTAACGTGCCCAACATCGCATGGACACGGGACCGACGGCTTTTTGCTCCTCCGCAGGGGGGAATGTGCAGACATTCAACTTGCTCAAATACAATGCCAGAACCTCGGCTGATGTTAACATTACAGTTTGTACCGAAAAAGTGAAAGGAGTACCCTGGGATCGAGCCCAGTACCCTTCGGTTCAGAGGCACACGTTCTTACCCCTGAACCACCGAGGTTCTGTAATAAAATTATAATACTGGCATTTTATTATTTTTCTCACCAAGTAATTATAAAACCATTTATTATCATTATATAAGTAAAGGAGACGAGTATGTGAGAAAAAATACTACATACAATTTTTATTTTGAACTAAAAAAATGAAAAGGAAAAGAAAAAAAAATGAAAAAAGAAACACTTTTAATTTTTCTGACCAAACACTAAAAAATAGGTTTTTTTGCTATTAAAATATACCAAAGAGTTTGTGTTTGCATTTTTTTGTTTCTTTAACGTTGTTCTACTTCCGCGACTATGGCCAATCATCGGCACCAGGGAGCAGTTTCATCTCACTACCCTGTAAAGTTTTCCGCATCCCCTCCTCTCTGCAAGGGAGATTATAGATCTTTAACGTGCCCTACATTACGTGGGACACGGGCCTGATGCCTTAACCAAGAGCGGACCATGCGGACAATCAACTTACTCAAACACAATGCCACAAGCTAGAACCTTGAAGTTGATTTACAGCATTTACTGAATAACAAATTTGATGTGTCTACTGGGAATTGAACCCGGGACCCTTCCGTCCAGAGGCACACGTTCTGATCCACGGACTACAGAAGCTGCTTCTAAAAATTAAGGCTGGTTTGTTTTCGTATATACAATCCTATTGTATCTGTAAATCTAAATAATTAGAAAACAGATCAGAATACCTACTATTCTACTATAAGATTTGTTATTCAGTTAAGCCTTACTTGTTTTCTCTAAACCCACTTATTTTTAAAATGCGCCCATGTCTAATTAAAAACTTTTCTGGCATTATTGCTGTACTATATATAATATGCCAAGCGAAAAGTTTTTAATTGGACATGAGAAATCTTCAATTTTATAATGGTAGCCCATGTGTGTATGTCGAACAATTTTTAAACGCGACTTTTTTCGAGGGGTTTAATCCAATGAAATCCTTTTTCGACACAAAATTCTTGTAACTGCCAAAATGAGTTATAAAAAAACGACCTAAATAGAAGACTTGCAGATGCCTTTTATTTGCGGAAAACGTATAACATTATTTATTTATTCATTGCTATTGCCCTTACTTGGTGAAACTGTTCCGTAATAAATACAATTGTGAATCCAGAGAAGAGGTCTCTACATCTGTAATTATTATTTGCCTAGCAAATCGAAATACGAAATTTGCTTTGTAATGGATTTGAATAATCTAAAAATCTTGTGATTCGTGACTGAATTTACTAGTTTAAAAATAAGCTATCATAGCCCTTAAAGCTATAAAGACAAATAAAAAAATCAATAACTATTGAAGAGAAAAAATCAGTACGACCTGAGACGTAGGTACATACTATAAACAGCCTTACTGGGAAGACAGGGCGTGAAAAATTCACACCACTATATCTCTTTCTAACGCGCGATTTTTGGTAGCGCAGCATCTCTCTCACGCTGATCCATAGTTTCAACAAAGAGGTAGATTCCGTTTTTCTTAGAAATACACCTATTGTATTATAGATTTTCTTTTGTAGCCTTGTAGTGAACTGTGAACTACTTGTTCCTGGTTGAGTGTTGAGTGTTGATGTTGAGTGGTTTAGTTGGTGTTTAGTGCGCTGTACAATAAGTCGCAAGCAGGTGGTCGCGTTTATTAAAACAAAACATGAGTCAAAGTAGCAAAAGAATTTTAAATCTAGCATTGCAAGGTAAGTGCTATTAAATTTTCTCTTTTTTTATTCCGATGTTTATCAATATTTGGTGCACCTAGATCCTACTGAATATCTGTTTCCCAACTTTCCTTTATGTAGATAGGTAGGTACCTACTATATTTTAATATCTAGGCTATAGTTGTTACGAATACGTAAATTAATTTCTTATATTGTATGTACGTATTTACTTTTGTTAGATGAAATTTAATATGTCAATACTGGCGGTCAGTTTTACTTTTATTCAAAACATACTACGGTTCTAATATAGTAATTATGCAGTTTGCATTGTTAGCAATTTTTTGTATAGAACATTTGCTCATTTTGAATCCAATGAGAGTAATTTTTTTATATATACACACATTTATATTTAGAGAAAATAATAATTATAGCCGAAAGAACCTGATGATACACAAAATTTTTCTCATAGTTTTTAGTGTTTTGTTCAAGCATAAATTAATTACTAGTAGGATATTATTATTTTTTACTTACTGTTCACTGCAAAGCTTAAGTAATGTAACTATATACAATAAACTTGTCATTTTTTCTTCTGTCACTACTACACTCGCGAAGCAAATAATAAGAAATTTTAAGATTTCTTTTTGTATGGCAATATTAAGCTATATTTCGATACTTATTTGTTACCTAAATAAACATGGTGATTGGTCCTTGTCTAAGAGTGCTTTAAAATTAAACGTTTTTTAAACTGTTAGTCTGGATACACGTCTCACCCGGCATAAAATTTAATCACTTAGTTAGCCGGAATTCTCAAATAACTATTATTATTAATTTCAATAATATGCTTGTCTGTTCTTTTGTTTCTTTAACGTCGCCCTATTTCCGCGATCATGATTAATCACCGACACCAGGGAGCACTTTTACCTCCCAGCCTATGATTTTTTTAAGTCTCTGTTTGTAAGCAGGGTAAGGATGTTGTAAGTGGCGAAGAACACATGGGACATGAGACGATCGGCTTAGCGCCCCATACAAATGGCGGAAGTGCAGGTATTTAAGTTGCTCAGGCACAATGTTACATCCTCAACAGTAGTTGTTTCTTTTCAGTATGTACCGAATTTTAGTAATAATTTAGCAAAAGGAATCGTCAAATGTTTTAAAAAATTATAATGTTACATTGAAACGGGTACTTACATTCACAATTACATTACTTGTCAGATACGCGATAAATTATATTAAATTTAAATAAAATTTATAAAAATATAAGAATTAAGAAGAGGGTACCAGTTCTTATGTAGTCTATTACTGTAATAAAAAGCAGTCTTTACGAGATTCTTAAAATAAGGTCGTTGTTAAATTTGTTTTAATAAAATTTTTCTTTGAGTCTAGGTGGTAATAAACAAAGTGATCAATTGCCAGATTCTGATGAAGATGGGGGATGCTTGAATACCACCTACTACAGTGATACAACGTATGTTCCTCCATCCACTAATTCAAGCTCTGTCTCAAATTATGTGAGTGGGTATTGATAATACGATTGTTAAATAATGACACCAATTCTAACGTAATTTTTTTTGTTGGTATAATACCTACATATCTAAATTCTTCCACATAGGGTGCGGTCTCAGAATTTTCAAAAAATGTTTTAATAAATTAGACAGTGGTTTATAGTTTTTTTCTACTAAAATAACTTGATGAAAAGTATGTCCAAATTAAAAATATTATAGTTAACTTTTTTCATGTTTAAAAACTGTGTACACTAGCTATTTTTAGTGTAAAAACACTTGGGTTCATAGACTTTTACCTAGTTCACTTTTATAAACAATAGTAAAATTATTTATACATAATGCTTAATAAAGTACTGAATAAACATGTTTTTTCTAACGTGCCTAGAATATTGTTAAATACAGCACTGTGTACTGTGTATTCAACAATATAGCAGTTGTTTTTGATTTTCCAAAAAAAACAAGGTAAAAATTTATGTTTGTCTGATAATAAAACTTCGGCATATGACATTTGCTAAGCATTTTTTTAAATTGACAATTTGTGAATAATTTTTGAAAAGGATTCTAAACTGTAAGAAAATAAGATTTAAAACTTTCCCAAAGAGTATTCACACAGTGTATATGCGCGAATTTGCTAATCAAACGAGGACGAATTATTAGTGCAGATGGTTTTTCACAGAATGTGGTGGTAGTGGTGGAGGTATTTATGACCTTGGAACAGTAATTCCATCAGCCACAGACTTTTGCTATTTTATATACACAAATATATACAAATATACAATATCTAAACGTATTTATACATTCACAGAATGTATAACAAACATTTGGCTCAACTTTTTGTGGTTATTTTATAATTACGAGAAAATGACAGGAACAAATGACGTTTATACAATTTTTTCAATAGGAATTCCGAGGTTCAGTGTTTGGCAAGAAAAATAGTTCACCAATCGATTTTATAAAGCGAGAATCAGAAGCCTCCTTGGTAAGGTTATTAATTGTTCAGAGCCGTAGGTTTTGAATTAAGTGGAAAAGTAAGCATGTCTGAATGCTCTCAACTGTTAAGACACGAAGGAGTACCTATATATAACATTATTGCATATTACTTCCACATCCTCAATACGTGTGGAAGTATAGCATCGGCAACAAAAATTTCCAAAAAAATTGCTCGCCTAAACGTCGCAAAAAGTGTCACAAAAACACATATAAATGAGTTGAGTTTGAGTGAGTGAGTGTAAACACTCAAACACTCAGGATGAAACGAACCTGTAGTTCATTTACCACAGATTTTACAACACATATAGAAACCATGACAGGGAACAAAATATTTTTTTATCTGTCGGGATGTATGTCTGTTTGTGGCCACGATAACTTTAGAACAAATTGAGGTATCGGCTTCAAATTTGGTAAACAGTTAGCACCCGACAAACGAATGGTTCGGATTGTTTTTGGGTAAAATCGCTTCAAGGGGTAGAGGATGAATTGGGGGTGATTTGCTGAAAATTGACATTTTTTCGTTAAAACTCGAGTATAAGTACAATTTGGAGAACCCGATTCATTACAATACAGTTTTTAGACCTGTCGATCGTTTAACTGTTTATTCATTCAATTTTCAACCGCAAATATTGACTCTATTTTCTGAGAAACACACACCACCTTGAAGTATCACCTGAATTGAACCATTATTACTTCCACAACGTCAATGCGCGTGGAAGTATGGCATCGGCGACAAAAATTTCAATTTTGCTAAGACATCGTAAAAATTGTCAAAACATATAGAAAACATGTTTTGCTAACGAATTTTTTTTGTCTGTCGGTCTGATTGTCTGTTCGTAGCCAGGATAACTTTAGAACGAATTGAGGTATCATCTTCAATTTCTGTATACAGTTAGCACCCGGCAAACGAACGGTTCGAATTTTTTTGGGTAAAATCGCTCTAGGGGATAGGGGATGAATGGGGGGTGATTTGGTGAAAATTGTAATTTTTTCGTTAAAACTCGAGTTTAAGTACAATTTGGAGAACCCAATTCATCACAATACAAGTTTTAGACCAGTTGATCGTTTCGCTAACAGAGTTAGCGTCATTAGAGGAATGAATAAATTATGAGTTTATTCAGCCTTCTGATGACGTTAACTTAGTTAGAGAAACGATGGACAGGTGTAAAGATTGTATTGTGATGAATTGGGTTCTCCAAATTGTACTTATCAGTGCTCATCACAGGTTCCAATCTTCATTTATTAAAACTCGAGTAATATAACGCTTAGGGTTTGTTTAGTAGAAAACTTTCAATTTCATCAAACATCTGGTATTCCGTGCTGAAATTAAATTAGGGGTTGAATGTGTAGGAGTGGAGTATCGGTGTCAGAAATTTCGTTTTTTTTTCTAAAATGGCGTAAAAAGTTTCAAAACATATAGCAAACTTGATTCCGGAACGAAAACTTTTCTCTGTAGGTCTTCAGCCTGTACGTCTGTCTGTTGGTAGGCACAATAAGTCTCGAACGAATTGAGCTATCATCTCCAAATTTGGTATCCAGTTAGCACCCGACAAAGCAACGCTTCGAGTTGTTTTTGGGTAAGATCGCTTCTTGGGGTAGAGGATAAATGAGGGGTGATTTGGTGAACATTGATATTTTTTCGTTATAACTCTAGTAATATAACGTTTCAGAGGTTTATGGGTACAGGAATACGAATATTTTCTTTGTGGTCAAGTGATGGACCCTAAATTCATTTCATGAGAATGCCCTTCAAAGAAGAGATTATCACAACTATTTGGAAGTTATAATTCAATTTGCAGCACTATTTTTCAGCGATATATGGCAAAAACCTTTACACCTATTTGCGTACATATGTTCTAAAGAGGCCTTTTTTTCTTTTACAAAAAATATTCTCATCCACCAATGACGGGAACGCTGTCGCATAAATAGTTTGAGCATTAAAAAAGTACGCTTTTGTATGTGAAACTTTTTTAATCTTTCTGTTTAAAAAGAACAAATATTGTCCATATTTTTCGATTTCTTGTGCCAACTTGACTTGAACTCAGAAACAAAGCTCTAGACCATATGTTTTACAATGTTCCATCGAACTAGCCACTGAATTTTCTATACTTACTTGGGAATTACCTTGTAGTTTTTTTGTTGTTATTGTTCATTTACCCTTTCAGAGAATGTATTAATTAATTAGGTGATTTAGAAATTGTCAAGCCAATTAAAATATTTATTGTAAGTAATCTATAACAATTTTCAATTTATCTTTTATCAGTGGCATAAGATTGTTTATTCTTGTAGGCTCCTAGTTCTGGAAAAGAAAATATAGGTCCTGTAGGAATTGCAGATAGCCACAAATTTCTGAGTTTCGAATATGACAACGATTTTAATGTACGTAATCTTTTGTATCGTTTTTTTCAAGAAATAATGTGCTTTTGATTTTAGGACACGTGCATTTTTAATGAGGATGTTATTCAAATGCTTAAAAAAATGTATCCAATAAACATTAAACCAAAGAAAAAAAAATGCATACGGTAAGAAAAACATTTAAAAATTTTGAAAAATAAATCATATTTACCCATTATAGGATTATTTAATCCTATGTGAATGTATTTATTTTATGAAGCAAAGTCCTCAGCTAAGGCAATTTCTAGTGCATTTGACTATTTTATTTTTAGAAATCTCAAGTTTATAAATCATCTCTTCTCATTGTTAATAAATATAAGAAGACAATATGCAAATTTTGTGAAGAAGAAATAATTTCTAAGCATTTTGCCAGACATCTACAAAGAAACCATGCAGAAGAAAAAGAAGTGAAGCAAATATTTGCCCTAAAACAAAGAAGCAGTGAAAGAAAAAAACTGTTGGCTTTGATTCGGAACGAAGGAAATCTGGATTGCGCATTGAAGGGGCATATCATTCCTAAAAAGAAAGTAAATGGGAGTAATGTTGATGAAACTGATTACGCAGTTTGTATGTTGCAAAGCTTATTACAAACGTAGGTCTCTAAATCGCCATGTGAAAAAGTATTTTGCAAAAGTGGAGGAAAATAATTGTGTGACGAATTCTAAACGCCCACTAACAGAATCACTAATTTATTCAGCTTTTAATAAAAAGTATGGAGAAATTTTAAACAAGTTAGCTGTAAAAAAAGAAATATTTGGTAAAATGCAAGCCGATATTGTTACTTCTGCAGCACTTGAGGATATGCTTGTTGTCTTTTTTGGAGAAGGTTTATTAAAGAAAATAAAAAATAAGAGAAGTTCTTATCACATATCAAACAAATTACGAGAATGTGGTAAATTCATTCTCCAAATGAAGAAGCTTGGTAACTACGATGACCTACTTTCCGTACTTAAACCTGAACATTTTGACAATGTAATTGAAGCCACAAAAAACATGTCAAACTTTGATGTTAAAAAGAAGAGTTTTGGAGCAGCTTCATTGGCTCTTCACTTTGGAACAACTTTGAGAAAGTTAAGTGAGCTGGCCATCAAATTATTTCTAAGAAAAAAAATTCGATTATTTGTAAGCAATGTAGATAACACTGCAACTGAGCTAAAGAGATTTAAAATGTTAGTGGAAACACAATGGACCACATAACTTGGAAGTTTGGCCTTGAAAGATTTAAACGAAAAAGCTGCGGTGAAACCAAAACTTTTACCTGTAACAGAGGATGTTATTAAATTAAAACAATATGTGGAAAATATAGCAGACGAAAAATATAACAAGTTAAAAATATCAAAATCTATGGACGAATATAAAATTTTAGTTGAAGCCACTCTTGTTTTAACAATATTGCATAACAGAAAAAGGGTAGGAGATATTCAGTCTCTAGAACTGAATTGCTATAAGGAGCAAACAGATAACGTGGAAAATGTTCATATTCAAACTGAATTTATGTCCTCGTTATCAGAAAATAAAAAAACTGTTGACTCATCATTATAAAATAATTACTGCCATCGGCAAGGGAAGTAGGCCGGTTACAATTTTGATTCCAAAAAAGTTACAAAAATTGTTTACCACGATATACCAGCTACGAACCAAAACGACATGGTTTCCTGTTGAGAACACATACTTCTTTACTTTCCCCAAGTCCAATAGATGGATAGATGGTTGTTCGGCCATAAGAAAGTATGCCAAATTAAGTGGCACAAAATTCCCTGGGCTTCTTACATCATCCCGCTTAAGAAAACATATAGCAACAGTAACCCAACTTCTTGATTTGAAAGGAAACGAGTTAGATCAGCTGGCTAAGTTCATGGGACACACAACAAAAACACATGAGAATTTTTATAAGTAAGTTTGTTATTACTAACGCCCAAGTTATACTTTAAAATTGCTCTTCGCATTTCAGGTTACCTCAGGATATTTATCAGGTTGCAAAAGTTTAAAAAATATTACAAATAATGGAGAGAGGAAATGCAGATCAGTTTAAAAATAAATCGATTGACGAAATTGAGATAGACATGGAGAATATTTTCAGCAGTGATGAGGGAAACCAGCAGGATAAAGAAGATAGACATTTAGGTAATATAAAAAAAATGACAAACTTGGGAGCAGTTTTGTGGGTACAAGACTATTAAAAAATGAAAATGCTATGTTTGTCTCATTTCAGAAGTTCCAGACAGCCAGATAAAGGATTCACCACACAGTGTGAAGATATGTGGTAAGCTATTATATAAATTGTGTTTGTACTTTCACAAAAAAAAAACAACCCTCTCGCAAAATGAATAATAGTTTGCCTCGTTAGTATATATTATTAAGTTTAAAGTGGTTTTATGTAAATTGTCATTTTATATTACCATAACCAAGTATTGTACACTTGTATACAAATTAAGGAACAATATATAGTTAGAGATTCATTGATTCATTGTGCAGTAATAAAGTCTTTCAGAAGATCAATCTGGAAATGCTTTGTCCGTGAGACATATAATGTCACAGGTGGAGAGTAACATAGCGTTTTCTCAGAATTATTGAACAGCCATTATTGCATTCGGGGCTAATAGTGGCCTAAAAACTTTGAAAATCGTTGACCCTGATTCTAGTTACAAGATTTTTGATAAAAAGATGTTCTTGGTGAGTTTTTTAAATTACCCTAAAACTTGTGCGGGCGAAATAAAAAATACCTGTATTTCAGATTTTAAAAAATTCTTTAGAATCCATGTTTATTTGAATTTTCTTTGTATTTTTTAATACATTATTATGCAGAAAGCGTATTTCCTAATATTTGTTTCCCTACCGGGTTTAAATTTTATAGTCAACGTCGCAGTCTTAAAGCGGCTTCGCCTTGTCGCCGCAACATTGACTCTCTGTTTTTACAAGCTTTTTTGTGTATCTCATACTTCATCAATTGTACCAGGTTTTCCAGAAGTTTTCCTTTTGGTCGACCTTCCCTTTTCCAATTATGTGTCCTACATATAATGTTTCAGAATATCTTTATTCATTGTTCGGTTTCTTTGACTGTGGTTTAGGTTAACCATTCGCACATTTAATCTCAATATCTGCACTTAAAGCACAATTTTAATTGTTGGTGTACCTCGTCTTCAACCACTTGTTTAAGTTCACATTTTAAAAGCTTCAATTTGTTTCATGCCCTGTCTAATGAAAGAACAGCTTCTTATCCCATCTATTATAGCACTCCATACATATGATTTGATTGATGAATCAATCCTCAGGCGTAAGTTAAAATATTTATAAATGGCAAAAGTGATTTGTATACTGAATGTTTGTCCTATCTCAATTCTTTGCTACTATACCGTCATCCAGAATAATACTCCCAAGGTACGCGAACATTTATACTTGTCCATATTGTTGGTCGTTTAACTTTATATTCATTTTCTCGCTTATACTTACTTAATTTTGTTACTTCTGTTTGTGTCATATTTATTTTTAGTTTTACTCGTTTTACCGCACTATAGAGCACACACAAGATCTTACGAAATTCTATTTAGAGCTATGTGATTTGTGTGCCTTATGCAATGGAACCGTTATCCGTTTATCGTGAATATTTATTGTATATTCCATGAATAAATTGAACATATATGACTGAAACGGGCATTTTTCCCATGCAGAGTTTTAGATTTAGACCCATAAAAATATCTAGGTACTTTTATCATAACAAATTTAATAAAGCTTTACTAAAAAATAATCAAACAAATAAATAAAAGAACTACCAAAGTTTCCAGCCAAATAGTATTTATAAACGTGTTAATTTTAACATTGATTTTTGTAACTTTTTTCATCGTGCTAGTGTTTTTTTACTAACATATACAGTATATGTATAGTTTTTAAAATTTATTGTTAGATGTTATTTCTTTGGCAAAGTATTACTTAATTTTTTATTTTGTTTTTGGTATTTCTGCATTGTTTAACATCTCCTTTAGAAATACCAATACATTTTATCATTTATTGCAGGAAGGCGGCAACGGTTATGTTAAACCAAAAAACCATCATGCGGCAATACTTCAGAACTTTAATTGAAAGAAAGAAAACACCAAAAAAGAGGAATGTGAAATTTTTTGAAAAACTTATGAAGCAGAATTTGAAAACACACGCTGGTTAAGAGTAAAAACCTTCATTTTTAATGAACACAGAAAATAATTATTATAAAAGGTTTTCTGGATAAATAAATCAGTAACTAATTCCGAACTTGTCTTTTATTTATTTACGTATTTATTTTAATAGACTATTGACTTTTAACTTTGAAATTTAGGGAGAGGAAACTATAATTAGGAGCAACTTAAAGGAATTAAATATACAGTGCGAGTTTGTAACTTGGAATAAATTCAGTTAATAAAATACAGCTAATTTTCTAAAATGCTCAGACACGTCGATTACTATTTTAAGTTGTATTTTTTTTGCTATAATTTTGTTCCTTACTTGCAAAGCAAAGTTTTCAAGACGAAATCGGCAAGTTGAAGAGTTGAAAGCACTAATAAAAAATGAGCGTAGACTAATTTTCCCCAAAGTATTTACAGAAATGTTCAACACGACTTTCAAATTCGTTTATGGTACTGCCAAATAGTGAATACACTTTGAGCATCTATGAAAAAAATTATAGGAAAATATACGTTTTTTATTTTTGTTCTTAAAATAATAAAATGTATTTTTTATTGGTATTTAAAGAAAATTTTTAATTTGGAGGTTTTGTATAAATTTACATGTTTTTTGAAAATAGTTAACAAAAAATAAGGGTTGTCATGTAAAAAAATTATCGATGACATCAAAAATTTTGGACAGACTATATATTGTTGTTTTAAAATACGAAACTTGAAATGCTATAGGACCCCGACATCTGACAATTAAAAAAAAGAACTCTATTTGATTAACTGAATTTTTTAAGTTACACACTCACAGTGTATATATAATGTATAAACTTACGACATACTGAATTTTGCAAAATTTAAACAGCAAAGTAGTAAATTTTTTATACATTAGAGAAAAGGGCGAAAAAGTGGCCTGTGTGTGTGTGTGTGTGTGTGTGTGTGTGTGTGTGTGTGTGTGTGTGTGTGTGTGTGTGTGTGTGTGTGTGTGTGTGTGTGTGTGTGTGTGTGTGTGTGTGTGTGTGTGTGTGTGTGTGTGTGTGTGTGTGTGTGTGTGTGTGTGTGTGTGTGTGTGTGTGTGTGTGTGTGTGTGTGTGTGTGTGTGTGTGTGTGTGTGTGTGTGTGTGTGTGTGTGTGTGTGTGTGTGTGTGTGTGTGTGTGTGTGTGTGTGTGTGTGTGTGTGTGTGTGTGTGTGTGTGTGTGTGTGTGTGTGTGTGTGTGTGTGTGTGTGTGTGTGTGTGTGTGTGTGTGTGTGTGTGTGTGTGTGTGTGTGTGTGTGTGTGTGTGTGTGTGTGTGTGTGTGTGTGTGTGTGTGTGTGTGTGTGTGTGTGTGTGTGTGTGTGTGTGTGTGTGTGTGTGTGTGTGTGTGTGTGTGTGTGTGTGTGTGTGTGTGTGTGTGTGTGTGTGTGTGTGTGTGTGTGTGTGTGTGTGTGTGTGTGTGTGTGTGTGTGTGTGTGTGTGTGTGTGTGTGTGTGTGTGTGTGTGTGTGTGTGTGTGTGTGTGTGTGTGTGTGTGTGTGTGTGTGTGTGTGTGTGTGTGTGTGTGTGTGTGTGTGTGTGTGTGTGTGTGTGTGTGTGTGTGTGTGTGTGTGTGTGTGTGTGTGTGTGTGTGTGTGTGTGTGTGTGTGTGTGTGTGTGTGTGTGTGTGTGTGTGTGTGTGTGTGTGTGTGTGTGTGTGTGTGTGTGTGTGTGTGTGTGTGTGTGTGTGTGTGTGTGTGTGTGTGTGTGTGTGTGTGTGTGTGTGTGTGTGTGTGTGTGTGTGTGTGTGTGTGTGTGTGTGTGTGTGTGTGTGTGTGTGTGTGTGTGTGTGTGTGTGTGTGTGTGTGTGTGTGTGTGTGTGTGTGTGTGTGTGTGTGTGTGTGTGTGTGTGTGTGTGTGTGTGTGTGTGTGTGTGTGTGTGTGTGTGTGTGTGTGTGTGTGTGTGTGTGTGTGTGTGTGTGTGTGTGTGTGTGTGTGTGTGTGTGTGTGTGTGTGTGTGTGTGTGTGTGTGTGTGTGTGTGTGTGTGTGTGTGTGTGTGTGTGTGTGTGTGTGTGTGTGTGTGTGTGTGTGTGTGTGTGTGTGTGTGTGTGTGTGTGTGTGTGTGTGTGTGTGTGTGTGTGTGTGTGTGTGTGTGTGTGTGTGTGTGTGTGTGTGTGTGTGTGTGTGTGTGTGTGTGTGTGTGTGTGTGTGTGTGTGTGTGTGTGTGTGTGTGTGTGTGTGTGTGTGTGTGTGTGTGTGTGTGTGTGTGTGTGTGTGTGTGTGTGTGTGTGTGTGTGTGTGTGTGTGTGTGTGTGTGTGTGTGTGTGTGTGTGTGTGTGTGTGTGTGTGTGTGTGTGTGTGTGTGTGTGTGTGTGTGTGTGTGTGTGTGTGTGTGTGTGTGTGTGTGTGTGTGTGTGTGTGTGTGTGTGTGTGTGTGTGTGTGTGTGTGTGTGTGTGTGTGTGTGTGTGTGTGTGTGTGTGTGTGTGTGTGTGTGTGTGTGTGTGTGTGTGTGTGTGTGTGTGTGTGTGTGTGTGTGTGTGTGTGTGTGTGTGTGTGTGTGTGTGTGTGTGTGTGTGTGTGTGTGTGTGTGTGTGTGTGTGTGTGTGTGTGTGTGTGTGTGTGTGTGTGTGTGTGTGTGTGTGTGTGTGTGTGTGTGTGTGTGTGTGTGTGTGTGTGTGTGTGTGTGTGTGTGTGTGTGTGTGTGTGTGTGTGTGTGTGTGTGTGTGTGTGTGTGTGTGTGTGTGTGTGTGTGTGTGTGTGTGTGTGTGTGTGTGTGTGTGTGTGTGTGTGTGTGTGTGTGTGTGTGTGTGTGTGTGTGTGTGTGTGTGTGTGTGTGTGTGTGTGTGTGTGTGTGTGTGTGTGTGTGTGTCCAACCGATAACTAAAAAAATAATTAACCGATTTCGATGAAACTCGGCAAGTGCTTTTCTTTTATTAATGGCTTGGATGAGTTCGTTATCCAGGAAAATCGGACTAGGTTTTCCCGAAACATTTTGAGTTTTCTTTCGAAAAAAAAATTTTTTTCCAAAAATCTATTCAAAGCTATTTTAATGAAATTTTGTGGATATGTTGTCTTGGGTAAGGCCTTATCACGTACCGAAATTCAACTTTCTACGTTTATAGAAAATTGAGTTATTCAAATTTTGAATTTTTTTTTCAAAAAATTTTTTTTCTCCGAAAATTAGAAAGTTATTTTAATGAAATTTGGTGAATACGTTTCCTTGGGAAAGGTCTTACTAAGTACCAATTTATTGATATTGATCTTTACCGCAGAAATGCGTCATCTTGTACATATGCAAACAGATAAAAACTGAAAGTAAACCCGGATATGGATTGTAGGTGGCCTATTTTGCTCTCATTTGAAAAAACCTTTTTTAGAATGGAAAAATCGCTGTCTCCTTTTTAACGCATTTTTTGTATGAAAATTAGCTCAAAACTATAGACCGTTAACCCATAAACTTAAATGAACCAACAGACAAAGCATCAACTTAACTAAACCTACAGCCAAAGCATGAGAGAAGGGGTCTATTTGAAATGAATTTTAATAAAATGAAGGACAATGGCGGTTGAAGCTGAAAGAACAGTCTTCTTGCGACATTTTTTTTACATAATCCGTATTTGTTTCAGGTTCTTTGCTTAAATGTTGCGATTTTGACGTTTCTAATCGCACTTGGACGTTTTGCCGAAAACCCCACATTTTAGAGAATTTTCTTAAAAAAAATCACTAATGAGGAGATCCCGACCTTTGAATTATGAAAAAAATTCTTCAAATGAGCGCTAATTAGGCCCCCCAGAACACATATCCGGGGTCAGTTTCAATTTTTATATGTATATATATATATATATATATATATATATATATATATATATATATATATATATATATATATATATATATATATATATATATATATATATATATATATATATATATATATATATATATATATATATGAGACATGCTTGGTTCTCGGGTTAAACCGCGTCCAGAATTTATGGAAACTCGACGTTTCGGCTCCTGTTTTGGAGCCATTTTCAAGAGGTAAAGGAAATATGTAAGGACACTCTAAGGCCTCAATCTGCCTACTCCTTAGAGTGATGGACAAAGGTGGGTAAAGGAAATATGTAAGGACACTCTAAGGCCTCAATCTGCCTACTCCTTAGAGTGGTGGACAAATGTGGGTAAAGGAAATATGTAAGGACACTCTAAGGCCTCAATCTGCCTACTCCTTAGAGTGATGGACAAAGGTGGGTAAAGGAAATATGTAAGGACACTCTAAGGCCTCAATCTGCCTACTCCTTAGAGTGGTGGACAAAGGTAGGTAAAGGAAATATGTAAGGACACTCTAAGGCCTCAATCTGCCTACTCCTTAGAGTGGTGGATAAAGGTAGGTTGGGTTGTTGTAGCTCGATTACGGGGCCTCAATCTGCCTACTCCCCAAATCTCGCTGGAGATCGTCTGTGAGGTCTCAGTGTGTTCAACCCTAGGCCTCAGAGAGATCTGGCAGTTCGTTGCAAGTCTTGTCTTATATAGGTCGTTTCGTCTACCTGTTGCGTCATCAGTGAAAGTAGTGGGGTCACCGTCAATTAAGTGGGGGGATAATGACGCAACAAAATTGTCTGTGGAATTCATTTCCCTTTTGTGTGTTTGCAAAGAAGATATAATAGGTTTCCAAGTAGTCGGAAGGCGAAGACCATCATCTCTCTTATTTAAACAATCGGGACGTTTTTCAATCTCGATTGCTTCGCGGATAATTCTCGTTTTGAAATTGTAAACCGGTGCTATTGTTTTGGCATTATCGAAGTCTATTTTGTGCCCTGTATGAATATGATGCATGGCCAGCGCCGATGAGGGGTCGGATTTTCTAACTGCGAGGGTGTGTTCGTATATTCTATTGTGGATGCGTCTGTTTGTTTGTCCTACGTAAGTTCGGGAACAGTCGGAACAAGGAATTTCGTAAACTCCGTGGGATTCGTTTGGAATCGTATCCTTGGGAGTTTTTATAAGATTTGATAGTTTTTGGTCTGTTGTGAATACGGTTTTGATATTATGGGTTCTGAAAATTCGGCTGATTTTGTCGGTGACACCTTTAATGTATGGTAAAAACGCTGTGTGTTGTTGTGTGGACGCTGTTTGTTCTTGTTGTGGTGTAGTGGTTTGTTGTTGTGCGTTTCTAATGTTTCGTAGTATGTGATTGTTGTCGTATCCGTTTTCTAGCAATGTCTGTCTTAAAAAGTTTAATTCTGTCTGTTTGTTGTTGTTGTCCGTTAGTCTAAGGGATCGTGTTACTAATGTTCGAACCACGGAATTTAGTTGCGATGGGTGATGGTGAGATTGGGCGTTAAGATACCGATTAGTGTGGGTTGGTTTTCGGTAGACAGTGTAAGAAAATCCTCTGACTGGGTTTTTAGTGATGCGTACATCTAAGAAAGGCAAAGAAAAATTATTTTCCATTTCCATGGTGAACTGGATTTGGGGGTTGATGTTGTTTAGGTCAGAAAGGAATTCGTCTAGAGATTCTTTGCCGTGTGGCCAGACAGCGAAAATGTCGTCAACGTATCTTAACCAACAGGTTGGTTTAAGCTGGGATGAATTGAGGGCTTGTATCTCGAAGTTTTCCATGAAAATGTTGGCCAATGCAGGAGAGAGGGGTGAACCCATTGGAGCACCTCGAACTTGTTTGTAAAATTTGTTTTGAAAAAGGAAATAAGTGTTAGATGTGCAGTGTTCCACAAGAGCTAAGGTATCGTGGGAAATTTTGTGTTTATTTTTGAGAATGTCAAGGGTTTCAGATAGAGGTATATTTGTGAATAAGGAAACTATATCAAAGCTAACTAGGATGTCGTTTTGAGAAATTGTGTTGTTTTGAAGAAGGTCGATGAAATGGGTGGAGTTTTTGACATAGGATGTAGCGTTTTCTACTAATGGTTGGAGAGTTTTGGCTAGATGTTTTGCAAGTTTTTGTGTGGGTGAACGGTGGGCACTTACGATAGGGCGAAGGGGAATATCAGGCTTATGGATTTTTGGGAGACCATATTTTCTAGGGATGCGAGATGATTTTTCGCGGGGGATTAGTTCTTTTTTGAGGTCAGGATTGAGTTGGGAGTTGTTGATGATAGTTTTGGTTTTCTTTTCCAGATAAGTTGTAGGGTCGTTAGGGATTTGTTTGTAGTCTATGTTGTTTAGTATATTGTCCATCTTTTGTATATAGTCTGTTTTGTCAAGTATGACTGTAGCGTTGCCTTTGTCTGCTGGTAGGATTATAATTTCTGTGTTTCGGTTTAGGTCTCTGATTGACTGTCGTTCGTGACTATATACAAAAGATGGACAATATACTAAACAACATAGACTACAAACAAATCCCTAACGACCCTACAACTTATCTGGAAAAGAAAACCAAAACTATCATCAACAACTCCCAACTCAATCCTGACCTCAAAAAAGAACTAATCCCCCGCGAAAAATCATCTCGCATCCCTAGAAAATATGGTCTCCCAAAAATCCATAAGCCTGATATTCCCCTTCGCCCTATCGTAAGTTCCCACCGTTCACCCACACAAAAACTTGCAAAACATCTAGCCAAAACTCTCCAACCATTAGTAGAAAACGCTACATCCTATGTCAAAAACTCCACCCATTTCATCGACCTTCTTCAAAACAACACCATTTCTCAAAACGACATCCTAGTTAGCTTTGATATAGTTTCCTTATTCACAAATATACCTCTATCTGAAACCCTTGACATTCTCAAAAATAAACACAAAATTTCCCACGATACCTTAGCTCTTGTGGAACACTGCACATCTAACACTTATTTCCTTTTTCAAAACAAATTTTACAAACAAGTTCGAGGTGCTCCAATGGGTTCACCCCTCTCTCCTGCATTGGCCAACATTTTCATGGAAAACTTCGAGATACAAGCCCTCAATTCATCCCAGCTTAAACCAACGTGTTGGTTAAGATACGTTGACGACATTTTCGCTGTCTGGCCACACGGCAAAGAATCTCTAGACGAATTCCTTTCTGACCTAAACAACATCAACCCCCAAATCCAGTTCACCATGGAAATGGAAAATAATTTTTCCCGAACTTACGTAGGACAAACAAACAGACGCATCCACAATAGAATATACGAACACACCCTCGCAGTTAGAAAATCCGACCCCTCATCGGCGCTGGCCATGCATCATATTCATACAGGGCACAAAATAGACTTCGATAATGCCAAAACAATAGCACCGGTTTACAATTTCAAAACGAGAATTATCCGCGAAGCAATCGAGATTGAAAACCGTCCCGATTGTTTAAATAAGAGAGATGATGGTCTTCGCCTTCCGACTACTTGGAAACCTATTATATCTTCTTTGCAAACACACAAAAGGGAAATGAATTCCACAGACAATTTTGTTGCATCATTATCCCCCCACTTAATTGACGGTGACCCCACTACTTTCACTGATGACGCAACAGGTAGACGAAACGACCTATATAAGACAAGACTTGCAACGAACTGCCAGATCTCTCTGAGGCCTATGGTTGAACACACTGAGACCTCACAGACGATCTCCAGCGAGATTTGGGGAGTAGGCAGATTGAGGCCCCGTAATCGAGCTACAACAACCCAACCTACCTTTATCCACCACTCTAAGGAGTAGGCAGATTGAGGCCTTAGAGTGTCCTTACATATTTCCTTTACCTACCTTTGTCCACCACTCTAAGGAGTAGGCAGATTGAGGCCTTATAGTGTCCTTACATATTTCCTTTACCCACCTTTGTCCATCACTCTAAGGAGTAGGCAGATTGAGGCCTTAGAGTGTCCTTACATATTTCCTTTACCCACATTTGTCCACCACTCTAAGGAGTAGGCAGATTGAGGCCTTAGAGTGTCCTTACATATTTCCTTTACCCACCTTTGTCCATCACTCTAAGGAGTAGGCAGATTGAGGCCTTAGAGTGTCCTTACATATTTCCTTTACCTCTTGAAAATGGCTCCAAAACAGGAGCCGAAACGTCGAGTTTCCATAAATTCTGGACGCGGTTTAACCCGAGAACCAAGCATGTCTCACATTAAAGACCGCGGAAATCTTTCTGAATATATATATATATATATATATATATATATATATATATATATATATATATATATATATATATATATATATATATATATATTCAGAAAGATTTCCGCGGTCTTTAATGTGAGACATGCTTGGTTCTCTCTCTCTATATAGATATATATATATATATATATATATATATATATATATATATATATATATATATATATATATATATATATATATATATATATATATATATATATATATATATATATATATATATATATATGTGTGTGTGTGTGTGTGTGTGTGTGTGTGTGTGTATGTGTGTGTGTGTGTATCACACCGATAACTCAAAAATAATGGGCCGATTTTGATTAAATTTGGTGAATAAATTCCTATTGCAAATGGCTTGGATAAGTTTGTTAGCCAGGAAAATCTGCCCAGGTTTTCCCGGAAAATTTTGTGTTTTCTTTCGAAAAAAAATTATATCTCCAAAATTAGCAAAGTACGGGCAACCAAATTTGGTAGGTGGGTTTACATCCTTATAGGTAAGTTACGTACCAAAATGTACATATGTAGGTCAAAAGACAAAAAAAGTTATAGGCATTTAAAGAAAAATAAATTGGGGTTTTCCTCAAAACGTCAAAGTTGCGATTTAAAACGTCAAAATCGGCAACATTTAGGCACATAACTTGAATCTAATACAGGCTATGGAAATCAAATGTCTCAAGAAGGAAGTTTTACAAACCCTGAAGTCTTAGTTTCAACCGTCATTGTCCTTCATTTTACTAAAATGTTTGCAGAAAATTCATTTCAAATAGACCCTTTCTCTGATGCATGGCAGTAGTCTTAGCTATAGAGTTTATCGTTTAATGGTATATAATTTTTGTCGAATTTTCGTAAAAAATCAATAAAGCTCAATATATCCGTTATTATACAAGATATGAAAAAAATCTTTATACATTAATTATAGGGTGTCTTGAGCTACATCTTAAAAAAATATTTCTACAATCACAGGCTGTCCCATTAGTCGTTGGTGGTACAGATTTTTTTTTTTTTTTAAATCAAACACGCCTTATGTTATTGCATTTTTGCATTTTCCCTCGAAATATAATGCATGTTTGTAAGAAGGATTCGGAGTATATGTGCCTAGTTTAGAAATAAACTTTGCAGCTAGATTACCGAATTACATCAATATATGTACAGCAGAGGTTATAGCAATCCAAAAAGCCTGCAACCTTTGCCTAGAAAAACAAAATAATAATGCCATCATTCTGTCAGACTCAAGTAGTTTTTTATATACAGGAGGAGGAAATGCTCATGCAGGTCCCATTCACGGCCCCATAGTGCCGTGGGATATCGAGGTACTGTGAGACTGTACTCACTAAAACCTACTCATGTAGTGCAATATATAAAGTGAGTGTACGTGGATTGAACGCGAATAATATAACTTCATCTGTCTTAAAACAAAAAGTACTATTTTAAAGGAGAAAGTGAAAATATATACATCAAAAGGGTCCATAGAATTTATCATAAAAGAAGGATATAGTACAGGAAAGAGATATTAAAATAATGTGTAATACCGACAAATATATTGTAATGTATATTTATTTCAACTGCAAGCCATCCTACCGAAATGTGATTGTACGGGATACGGGTACTAACTTCGTCCACTGTTAAAATATTTGCCTAGCATAATATTGATGCCAAACGAGAAATCGTAATACCGGAAAGATCTATTACAGGCAAAATTCTATTACAATATTCTTCTAGGCAGAGAAAGATACACTAAATGCGTTCTATTGTGAACAGATAATACGAGAGAAAAACAGATGTGGTACAGCATACTGTGTAGGATATAACGGAAGTTGTATCGAGAGATGCCTAGTACACTAATTTTACATTACAGGAATAAAGCATCAAGCATCCTTTCATATTACAGGTCAACTGAACAATCTACAATCCAATGTACCTGGCACTCCGGTGTGTTGCCACTGTTCATAATTTTTACCGGCCATGGAAAATATTTTACTCCCTGTAACTTTATATGTTTAAGTAATATGTATAATATTATTCAGCAAAATGTATTCGCACCACCAGTTCTAATATAATGATTATTAAATATTACTTAAAAAAGCTATAGTTATAAAAATGGTAATTGGATATTTCAGGAAACTTTATATATGTATGATAAATATTATGATCTCCAACAAAGATATCATAGATAATATCGGGTAGTACATGTTCACATATGCACAATAAGCCAAAGGCTGCGGTGCTATCGGGGCGGCAAAGACGCGGACGAGCCCTAGGGGAAAAAAACCTGTTTACATAAAATCAATGAAAATGTGTACAAAGAGATACCTAGCGCCATTTTTTATTATACTCACTTTTTTTACAACGTCGGAAACGTATCGCTATTTCTCCAAAAGATGAAATTCAATTTTTGATGTGGTCAGACAATAATAATGAAATTAATATAAGAAAATGTTTTCTAATCATGCAAACGTTTTTGATTATTTTATCGTTCAAGTATCTTATCATCACCCTGTCAAAAATAAACTTCCACCTAATGCGTATCATTTAAATTATTTTCTAAAATATTTTTTATGTGTTAAGTCTATTTCTATGTGGATTTTTTTCCTAATAAGTTTGAGAAAATGCTGACACACTAATTTACTAGAAAAGTTGAAGATGTATAATTTCATGCAATTTATTACTATATGATTAGAATTCCTAATAGACTAATGCACAGTTGTGTTGTGTGTTTTTTATTTACCTACCGTCGGTCTCTTTCCGCGACTATGGCCAATCACCAACAACAGGGAAGAGTTTCACCTCACCAACCTGTACATTTTGCCAAGCTCCTTTCTTTTTGTAACGAGGATAGGGAGATTATGGACACGGGTCTGAAGGCTTTAAGTCACGTCCGAAGAACAGAGCATGCTCACATTCAGCTTGCTCAAAAACTATATGGTGGCTTCGGGAGATGTAAAACTATTGTTTGTGCTGTAATGTTTTTAAGGAAATAAATGTGTTCCTCGCCTTAGCGCGCCCGGATGTCGAATCCAAGCCTTTTGCACAAACGGCTCATGCTCTATCCGTTATGGCACTGAGGCTACTAATGTCAGACAGCTTTGATAAACAATAATCAGGTAATTGGTAGTTACAATTCATTACTCACTGATTATTACTTATGTTGCACAAAAACAAGTGTGCTCTTTTTTAATTCTGTGAAAAATTGTTAATTAACCAAGAACATGTTTTTTGGTGCAAAAAAACTAATAATCATCATTAATTTTATTCTTTTATTAGTTGATGATTGTTGGACAAAGCTTTGTGCAACCGGGGATAAGAGATGACTTTTTTGGTATCACTTCTGTTTTCCAAGTAATACAGCAAATAAATACATTTGGTCTTGTTTGGTGTACCAAAATAAATTTCAATAGACTTAGAGAGGTCTATAGGCAGTGAAATTGACCGCAAAGGCGAGTTAAGTAAAAACAAGAAATACATTTGTAGGAATTTCTATCCTAAATTTACAATTTCTAGAATAGTATTTTGCTAAAATAAGCAGCTGATGAAATGTGTAAATATTTTATATCATAGTATAGTATTTGAATGAAACTACGTTAAATAAGTGACGATTTTCTAGGAAGTAAAAGTGCCAGGTGGTCGGTATTTGTCATTTTAGAAATATCGATCACATGAATCTAGCATTTTTTTGTGTTTTTTTATTAGTCACAAACACACACCGAAAATTGTACTATATTAATAATATAACATATAAATAATAAATGTACGTGTAACTATATGTCAGTATTCTTTAAACATATTTATGGGAATGCATATAAATACGTCTCTGCACACATGCGTGCGTGTGTCTGCGTGTGTGTGCATGATGTGCCTTTTTGGATAAGAAAAAAAATGCTCGTTTTAATTTTAGAATCATATACACCACTGTGGCTAAATACTTAAAGAATTAATAACATGCCCAGGAAAAAAATTTGCAGAGCAACTTTTTCAAAATATGTACTTATATCTTTCGATATAATAATTATTTGACTACGTAATATTCTTATAACTGTATTGAAATTTGTATTGAGAGACTTAATAAGTAGCAAATTTTTTTAGTTAGTTTTATTAACAATACTAATTGACATGAGTCACTTCAAATTGATCACTGTAATATTTATTGGAACACGTATTTGGTATCAGAGTGGAGATCTGAGTAAAACAGATTATTTTTCTTTGGAAACAAATTTTTTTTGTATTTTATCTGAATTTTTCTGAAAAGACTCTAAGAATTATAATTCTATTAACCTTGCAGTTTCTTGTTATTAAGTAAAAGTTAAACTGACTAGTTTATAGAAAAAATCTCTGAACGCAGCAAGTGCGTTATGATAGCGAATTTTCTTTAAAATATTTTTAGTAGCAAATGTCTTTCTTTGATAAAAGCAGGCATCAAACTCGGTTGCCTATATAGTAGAAACAATGTACCATATTTCATTGAAATAAATTTATTGTTTGAAAATATATAAACATTTTTCAAAAGTCTAGATGCAGCAAATGTGTTATGGAAGTGAATTTCCATAAAAATGTTTTTAATAGCAAATGCGAGCAGGCATCAATCTAATTACCGGTATAGTCTATGTAGTAGAAACAATGTACTATATTTTATCAAAATTACTTATGGTTTGAAAATAAACAAAAAATTTCCGAAAATAAACTTAAATGCTGGTTTTCTATCCAAGAAAGCTTACGTTAATAGCAAATTGAGTTATTGAAATTTGAAGGATTTAATGACAATTCGGTAAATTTGCAGATTAGCTCCCGAACGCTTTTCAACAAATTGTTTTCAGAAACATTACTAGGACCCCACCTGGATGCACAAACCACAAGAAAAATTTCTTGTTCACACCCTCCAAGGAAGTTATGGGACTGGGAGTGAATAGGGGTGGTGTGCGGGGTAGGCAGGGTTAAGGGGGATATGGCTTCAAGATGTGAAAAAGAAAGCTTTCAAGCCCGCTTTATTCGAATTTTCTGCTCATATTTCCTTTTTACTACCTACCCCGCTCAGCACCCCTACTTACTCCTGGTCCAGTAACTTCCTTGGGGGGTGTGAACAAGACATTTTTCTTGGGGTTTGTGGATTCATGGGGGGGGGGGGTCGTGTTTCTGAAAACAGTTTTTTTGAAAAACGTTCGGGAGCTAAACTACAGATGTACCGAAAATTCGCTACCAAAACGCACTTACTGCGTCCACATTTTTTTCTTATAAACGCATCATATTTCGATAAAAAATGCAAAAATGCATTAACATATTTGTTCTACGATAATTAGTTAAAAAAAAATATAGACCGTTAAACCAAAAACTTCACTAAACCTACAAATAAATATCCAAAAAATAACTTTGTAATTTTCGAAGAAAAAAAAAATTTCGAAAAAAATTTAAAATTTGAATAACTCAATTTTCTCCAAACTTAGAAAGTTGAATTTTGGTACGTAGTAAGGCTGAGGCAACATATATAGTAAATTTCGTTAAAGCAGCTTTGTTACTTTCGGAGAAAAAAAATGTTTCGAAAGAAAACTCAAAATTTTTCCGGAAAACCCCGTTCGATTTTTCTGGATAACGAACTCATCCAAGCCATTAATAAAAGAAAGGCACTTGCCAAGTTTAATCGAAATCGGTTAATTATTTTTTGAGTTATCACATATATATATATATATATATATATATATATATATATATATATATATATATATATATATATATATATATATATATATATATATATATATATATATATAACATAAAAATTAAACTTATTTACAAATGAACTTTAATAAGATTTTATGCTGTGACAATACCTCTCTCAAGCAGTGGCGATTTCTCCTAGTGAGCTAGGTGTGCGCCGCACACCCTAAATATAATCAAAATGTGCACAGTTATATATGTTTTATTTCTTTTTCCCTTAGTCTTAATCCACTACATATTTTATGACAATCGATTTAATTTACTTATTTGATTTCATAAATAGTCGGTTAATAATAGTGACTTGGAATGAAGTAGATACCACATCTTCAAACATATTCAGAGAATATGAGTAGATCAACAGCAACTGGGAATGAATTCGGTCAGTCCACCATCCACGTGTTTAAAAAACACTGGCTGTATGAGTGGTTACAACTGGACCTCTAAAAAGACTGTAACTGCGGCAGAAGCAGAAGTCAATGGAAGCCGTGTGTGTTCAGGAAGAAACTATTGACTATTAATAACAACAATTGACTAAAAACGATGCGAGTTGTACGGAAAAAAATAATTATACTACAGAGGTGATAAATGATAATAAATTACAATAGGGTTATATATAATCATAAATGCTGCCAATGATTAACAATCAGTGAATTCAGTATTATTGACATTTCTCTGAAACTTAAAAATGAATTTCATGAGTCAATGACACTAATAGCAGCTGTCATTGACTAACCAACAGCAACCACATACTTGATCTATGATTTAAACATAAATGTTTCAAATTTGAATAGCTCAATTTTCTGTAACCCTAGAAAGCTGAATTTTGGCACATAGTTAGGTCTTTCCCAAAGCAATATGTAGACCAAATTTTATCGAAATTTTCGGAAAAAAAATATTTTATGAAAGAAAACTCAAAATTTTCTCGGAAAACCCTGTCCGATTTTCCTGGCCAACGAACTCATCCAAGCCATTAATAAAATAAAGGCACTTGCCGAGTTTCATCGAAATCGGTTAATTATTTTTTGAGTTATCAGACGGACACATATATATATATATATATATATATATATATATATATATATATATATATATATATATATATATATGTATGTATATATATATATATATATATATATATATATATATATATATATATATATATATATATATATATATATATATATATATATATATATATATATATATATATATATATATATATATATATATATATATATATATATATATATATATATATATATATATATATATATATATATATAACATATAAAAATTCAAACTGACCCCGGATATGGGTTCTAGGGGTCCTAATTCGCGCTCATCTGAAAAAATTTTTGCAGTCTCATCATCGATACCTCTCTATTAGTGAATTTTTTTAAAATAAAAATTCACTAAAATGATAATTAAAATATTATTAACTAAAATCAAAGGTTTTAAAAAACAAAATTTGGATGACAACATACCGAACCCCCGGCGAAGTCTAGCGACAATGGCTACTCATACTCAACCGCGGCCAAGGCATGCTAATCCTAATAATAAATTATCATAGTGTTACAAAGCACTTCAATAGACGTAAGTGCGGTGTTGCCACATCTCCAGAACTTCCCCAACATCTGGGAATTTTTGCACAATCTGGCAACACCGCTTTCCCCTCCCCCTGGGGGTGCCTGGGGTGACCCCCCTCAGGCGAAGTCTCAACCCCCTAGGACCTGAAATAACGAAGTTACCAACTTGTACCCCGTCGGAACGGATAACTGAGGTTTGCACATTCTGAACACCCTGTATATACACCCTGTATGCGCAGAGAACCCTTACACCCTGTATACGCAGAGAGACCTTATATTACGAGAAACACCTCTTGTGTAACATATGAGTGATGACCACATTTGGATCACCTGTATATACATCCCCCTGTATACACACGGGACCGATCTGTATTTTCAGAACCTTCTAGTAAAAGCAGGTCCTGGAACATTCTGGAATGGAACGCTCCAGAAAGGTGGTGGAAGGTACGGCGAGTATATAAACGCGAAAGCAAGCCAGCCAGTACAGTTCAGTAAGAGAATGTTGGAGTGACTTGAAGAAGCAGTGTAAAGTGTTAAGAGAGTAGCTACTGTAGTACCAGTGTAGACTTGTGTGCAGATTAGTAATTGTAAGGACAGTAAATTAAGTGTTTTTGTGAGAGAGACATTCTAGAAATTTTATTGTATCCACATTTAGAGTGTAAATAAAGTTGTATTATTAAAATTTAAAGTCTCACTTATCCAGAACCCGGAGAAAACGCAACAATTTGGTGTCAGAAGTGTGGGATAAGTGAGTGAAGAAGTGAACAAGCAAGCTGGCTGTAAATGGTAAACACCAGATCGACTGACTACGACGAGATGGCTGAAATCAAAGAGTTGATGGACTTACTGAAAAGACAACGCGAAGAAGACGAACAACGGCGACAAGAAGAAAAAAGAAAACGGCGCGAAGAAGACAAGAGAAGACGACAAGAGGAAGAACAGAGGCGCCTTGAAGATAAAGAAGAACTCAAGAAGCAACGTGAAAAAGACGAACAACGGCGGCAAGAAGATAAAGAAGACCTCAAGAGGCAACGCGTAGAAGACGAACAACGGCGACAAGAAGATGAAAGAAGGCGGCGCGAAGAAGACGAGAGAAGACGGCAAGAGGAGGAACAGAGGCGACAAGAAGATAAAGAAGAGCTCCGAAGTATGTTCCACAATATAAGAGTCGATGTAAAAGAAGAAATTGAACAGATCAACGAACAAATAGAAAATGTGGACAAGAAAGTAGAAAATGTGGACAAGAAAGTAGAAAATGTAACAGAGGATTTGAATAAACGATGGGAAGAAGTGGAAGGGTTGAAAGAACAAATGAAGATGATCATGAAAGGAACAGAATGCACACATAAAGAACTGACCGAACAGTTGATTGTCCAGACTGATAGAACTGAACCAAGAGGAGTTACTGGAATGGCCCCAGTTCAAAATCGCCCGGAGGCGGATGTACCAGCCGTGCAGCAGCCTCATGGAACCTTGAAGCCGCCGACTTTTGACGGAGAAACATCGTGGCCCATGTACAGGAGGCAGTTTGAGGCGGCAGCTCTCAGCAATGGGTGGAGCGAACAACAGGCAGCAACTGTCTAATTCTCTCGCTTCCAGAACATCCCGGAGTCGAAACAGCAAAACTACTTAACAGTGATACAGGCCCTAGATTTGAGATATGGTAACAAGTACATGAGCCAGGTCTACCAGACACAACTAAAGACAAGGGTCCAGAAGCCAAATGAGACTCTGCAAGAATTCAGTGCCGAAGTGGAGAAACT
The DNA here is from genome assembly GCA_964006375.1 of Tillus elongatus. Classification (NCBI taxonomy): domain Eukaryota; kingdom Metazoa; phylum Arthropoda; class Insecta; order Coleoptera; family Cleridae; genus Tillus; species Tillus elongatus. Next base: position 99,492,255 of record OZ023264.1, on the reverse strand, counting down.
TGTGCGACTGGCATATCCCCAAGCCCCAGAAGAATTTGTCAACCAGATCACCGTCCAGACCTTCATCGATGGGGTACTTGACAACGAAATGCAACAAGATTTGAGGCTCGGGAGGTTCAAAACACTTACAGAACTGCGTCATCTATGGCTTGGAATTTGAAGCAGCGAAGAATGCATCTCAACCTCGCCGCAACAGGCTGCGCGAAGTGAAGGAGATAGAGGACCATGCAGACACGACAGAGGAACTAAGGCGAGAAATCAAGTTGATGAAGGAAGCCATAAGCAAGCTCACTGCAACGGTTGGAGCACGTAAGACGAAAGCAGATTGGTCCCACATAGAATGCTACAAGTGTGGTAGGAAAGGGCACATAAGTAGGCAGTGCTCACAAACCCAACAGGTGGCATGCAGAAGACAAGAATACACCAACAGGGAGCGCCATCAGGGAAAACGACCTGACGCCAGTGTAGGTGGGCGACACGTGGCATGCGAGACCCAATGCCCCAAAGTCAGGGTCTCCACTATCCGACGCTGCCGCGAGAGCCTCGTTATACCTGGCAGCATAGACGGAAGACAGTGCAGTTTCACCATCGATACTGGCGCCACTAGATCCGTTGTACGCCCAGACATGTTGTCAAATATGTCGGCACTAACGACCAACAAACAGCCTGTGTTGGAGACAGCGAAAGGAGTTAGGATACCCGTGCATGGGGAGGCCATTGTTTACATTAAGCTGGGCAGTACTGAGCTGCAGGTAAAGGCTGTCGTCGCAGAAATCGTCGACGAATTTATTCTGGGCTTGGATTTAATAGAAGAGTTCGATGTCCTTTCAGTAGACTTCCAGAATAAGATCTTGAGAATCGGCAACGAAGAGTTGTATTTATCTCCACCAGCAGGCGAAGCTAATCCCAGGGTGAGACTTATTGTCGACGAAGATACAGGGATTCCTGGTAACAGTGAGAAGATTGTCAGAGCCAGGCTAGAGAAGAAACTTGATGGTATGTCTGCTCTCATAGGGGAGCCCCTAAAAGATAAGCATGATGGTGCTCTCGTCGCACGTTGCTTAGTAGACCCGAAGAGGACAATACCCATAAGAGTGGCTAACGTGCAAACTAACCGGGTCACATTGAAGAAAGGTGAGGTTATCGCCACTTGCGAGCCCATTGACCGAGTGACGTTGTCAAGAAACGTGACACCCACCGCATTAGACAGAAGACTGCCAGTAGAAATAGTAGAGCGGTCCAAGAATTCATGGGGCCAATTGAACAACACGGAGATGGAAATGGCAGTGAAGTTCATATTGGAGGAGGCCGATATTTTTGCTCAAGATAAAATCACCGGTCGTACGAGTCTAGTGCAGCACAGAATTAATACTGGCGACGCAAGACCAATTAGACAGCCGCCGAGAAGACTGCGTTTTGCCAAGCAATCAGAAATCAAGGCGATGGTTAACGAAATGCTGGAAGATGGTGTGATCGAGGAGTCTAATAGTCCTTGGTCGTCCCCAGTAGTTTTGGTCACCAAGAAAGACGGCACTATGAGATTTTGCGTGGACTATAGAAAGCTGAATGATGTCACCAAGAAAGACAGTTATCCCCTGCCCCGGATCGACGACACTTTGAACACTTTGGCCGGATCAAAGTGGTTCTCTACATTAGACCTGAAAAGTGGCTACTGGCAAGTAGAACTCCATAAAGACGATAAGGAGAAGACTGCTTTTTCAACCGGGAATGGGTTGTTCCAATTCAAGGTCATGCCATTCGGCTTATGTAATGCTCCTGCCACCTTCGAGCGACTAATGGAGTTAGTGCTGAGAGGACTGACATGGGAAACATGCCTGGTGTATCTCGACGATGTCATGGTGATTGGAAGGACTTTCGATGAACACCTCGCGAATCTGAAGCAAGTTTTCTCCAGGCTGAGAGGTGCCAACCTGAACTCAATCCCAAGAAATGCGTCCTCTTCCAGAAGAAAGTGAGTTTCCTCGGACATGTCGTTTCTGAGAAAGGGATAGAAACTGATCCAGAGAAAATAAAGGCAGTAAGAGACTGGCCTGTGCCGAAGAACAAACATGAGGTCAGAAGTTTGCTGGGACTTTGCAGCTACTACCGACGCTTTGTGAAGTACTTCAGCAGCATTGCGAAACCTCTGGATAGCCTGACTGAAAATAAGGCCGAGTTCATCTGGTCACCAGATTGCCAAGAGTTTTTTTAGAGAACTCAAACATCGTCTTCTCACTGCTCCTATACTGGCTTATCCTCAGGACGAAGGACTGTTCATACTGGACACCGATGCTTCCCAGTATAGCATTGGGGCAGTACTCTCGCAGCTCCAAGCCGGAGAAGAAGTTGTGATAGGCTACTTAAGCAAAACGTTCGGAAAAGCAGAAAGAAATTACTGTGTAACCCGGAAAGAACTGCTGGCAGTTGTAAGATCCATCGAACGTTTCCACAGCTTCCTGTACGGAAGAACATTCCGCGTGAGGTCAGATCACTCTGCTTTGCAATGGCTTCTGAACTTTAGAAATCTCGAAGGACAGATAGCACGATGGATAGAGAAACTGCAGAGCTACGGCTTCCGAATTGAACATCGAAGAGGAAGAAGTTACGCCAATGCAGACAGCCTGTCAAGAAGACCATGTTCAGTGCATGAATGTAAATTTTGCGAGCGACAAGAGAACAACAAAGTAACTCATCAGATCAAACAACTGGTGACAGAACAGGAGAATAACACCGATCTAGACGTAAATCTTGAATACATCAGAGACGCACAGAAGACAAATCCAGACTTGAAAAATCTTAGAGATTGGCTAGAAAAGGGGAAAAGACCGGAGTGGCACGATGTGTCCCGGTTTGGGGCGGAGGTTAAAGGCTACTGGCTACAATGGGACTCCTTGTGTCTAAAGAATGACTTGATCACTCGAAAATGGGAAACTGCCGATGGTAGAGACTGTATATACCAGACCGTTGTGCCAAGTGAGTGCATAGACAGTGTTCTTCAGGAGTTACACAATAGTAGGAGTGGAGGCCACTTTGGGGTCCACAGGACTCTCGCCAGAGTCAGAGACTGCTTCTATTGGATAAACTGCCGAAGAAGCGTGGAAGAATGGTGCAAAAGGTGTGACCAATGTGCTTCAAAGAAAGGACCAAAGACCCGATCCAGAGGAAAAATGATGCAGTACATCTCAGGTACACCATGGGAGAGAGTTGCCGTAGACATCGCAGGACCTTTTCCAATCACCGAGTCTGGGAACAGATATATGATGGTGGCGATGGACTACTTCTCGAAATGGCCCGAAGTTACGCCGATCCCCAACCAAGAGGCAACGACCGTAGCAGAAGCCCTGTTGGAAAATGTAATATCGCGGCATGGCGTACCCTTGGAGATTTACACCGATCAGGGCCGGAATTTCGAATCAGAAGTCTGGAAGAGCCTAATGGACTTGCTAGGCATAAAGAAAACACGTACGACGCCACTCCACCCTCAATCAGACGGCATGGTAGAACGGCATAACAGGACCATCAACCAGTACCTTGCTATGTTTGTCGATGAGAATCAGAGAAACTGGGACAAGCTAATACCTCTGTTCGTCCTAGCTTACAGAAGCTCTCAGCATGAATCTACCGGCTACACCCCATCCATGATGTTGACCGGCAGAGAGATGCGGTTACCAATCGACATGACGAGACCACCACCGAACGAGGACATAGCGGACCTAGCTACGTTACCTGAGTATGTCGCCGACCTAGAAGGAAAACTGCGCACTATACACAGATGTGTCAGAGATAGGCTCCTCTTAAGCAGTGACCGGATGAAGATGCGCTTGGATCGCAGAGCAACACCCCATACATTCAAGGCAGGTGATGCAGTGTGGCTGTACCAACCACAAGGAGAAAGGGCCTCAGTCCCAAACTTCAGAAACCATGGTAACTAAGAAAATTAACGACCTAGTCTACAGAATCCAGCTGTCTCCAAGAACTAAACCAAAAGTTGTTCACATAGAGAGGTTGAGCCCCTATCGGGGAACGAACCCCCAAGTTGGCGGCCGGTAAATACTGTTCGGGACGAACAGTCTTAAGGAGGGGGGGCAGTGTTACAAAACACTTCAATAGATGTAGGTGTTGTGTTGCCACATCTCCAGAACTTCCCCAACATCTGGGAATTTTTGCACAATCTGGCAACACCGCCTTCCCCTCCCCCTGGGGGTGCCTGGGGTGACCCCCCTCAGGCGAAGTCTCAACCCTCTAGGACCAGAAAGAACGAAGTTACCAACTTGTACCCCGTCGGAACGGATAACTGAGGTCTGCACATTCCGAACATCCTGTATATACACCCTGTATACGCAGAGAACCCTTACACCCTGTATACGCAGAGAGATCTTATATTACGAGAAACACCTCTTGTGTAACATAGGAGTGATGACCACATTTGGATCACCTGTATATACATCCCCCTGTATACACACGGGACCGATCTGTATTCTCAGAACCTTCTAGTAAAAGAAGGTCCTGGAACATTCTGGAATGGAACGCTCCAGAAAGGTGGTGGAAGGTAAGGCGAGTATATAAACGCGAAAGCAAGCCAGCCAGTACAGTTCAGTAAGAGAATGTTGGAGTGACTTGAAGAAGCAGTGTAAAGTGTTAAGAGAGTAGCTACTGTAGTACCAGTGTAGACTTGTGTGCAGATTAGTAATTGTAAGGGCAGTAAATTAAGTGTTTTTGTGAGAGAGACATTCTAGAAATTTTATTGTATCCACATTTGGAGTGTAAATAAAGTTGTTTTGTTAAAATTGAAAGTCTCACTTATCCAGAACCCGGAGAAAACGCAACAATAGGTTGTTTTAAGTATTTTATTATTAAACGAATACACATATTTTGATCATTTTTCAGTCTTCATTTTGTTCCATTTGAACCCTCAGTTACCCTTTGACTACGAGTTGAAGATGTTCTTGACGAATCTCTGCTAGCACCATCTGTAGCAAACAAAGAAATGCGTTTGGGAATATATCATTTACACTTACAACATTACCAAATATTTTTATCAGTAACTTATGTGAAATTTGTATAATACTATCTATATTATAATTTTACTATTTGGAGGAGCACAGTTTTATTTTTTGCACAGTCATACATAATGATGAGTGACGTGTTTTTAGATACTCAAATAATGTGAACTTTAAAGCCAGCCTGCTACTACCCCAAACTGGGCAAATATCGATATTTTTCTTCGAGTTTGAGATATGGGAAAAAGTTATAATACAAATTTGGTAATAATTCCATATTAACCTACAAGTCCAAGTTTGATGAGAATATTCGCATTTTTTTTTAATTCAGTGTTTTCGCCGAGAGTGCACTTGCAATTACAAGTTTATATTTCGGTTTAATCAAATTAACATGGAAAAAAAAGTTGACACATTATCAATTTACACAATATTAGATAATTTTGTTTCTCAAGGCTTACTAGATATCAATTCACACTCTTATAGGAATTTGGTCAGATTTGGGCAAAGTTGCGCATTTTGGTGTTGATTAATAATAAAAAAAGTCTGGAGCTACAAGAAAATTTTATAAAAATTCTCTACGATCACGCATAGGTAATTTTCAAAAATGTTCCTTAAAGCCAATAGGAAACTCACATGTTTAATTAATAAACTTTTAACTTTGTAGATAGTAGGTATAGTATTCATAATAGAAATCTCTGTATCAAATTTCATCAGGATAATTTTCTTCTTTTCCAAGATACAAAATTACGCCGGGTATGGGTTTTAGAGATCGTAGTTCCAGTTCGTGTTCATTTGAAGAAATTTTTTGAGTATTTAATACGTTATCTTCTCATTAGAACATTTTTTCTACGAAAATTATTTTAAATATTCACAGTTTTTTGCGAAAGTTCGCCATTCTAATGAATTGGCGTTGTAGGAAAAATAGCCACCGTTTTTTTTACGAAAGTTTATTTTAATTTAAAAAATAATTTTCCATTAAAAAATTGTAAGATAAAGAAGAAATACAAATTTATTTATTTGTGTATTTATATATTTAGTACAAATACTAACCGAGAATGACCCCAAATAAAGAGTATGAAGAACACATGTTATATAGACATACATTACAAAAATTAATTACAAAAGCAACTCTAATCACCAAGCAGCGATGCAGCATGTCTCAGCTCAGACTTACTACAACACAATATATCTCGGTCGACTGATGTACGCCGTTATATATAGAGCACAATCTATAAACTGGTGATTTAAGTTTGAGATTGGTCCTACATGGCAGTAGATAGAAGTCGTACCCTCTTGAGTTGATACTAGGTGTGTGAAAAGGCAGAATGTACAATAATACAGGCCAGATGATCTTACTGTGTAACAAATTAAATAGGAATAAGAGAGCAGAAAAAAGTCGCCTAGTCCGCAGATATTCCAATAACAATCTCGACAGTAAGCTGGCCTGTGGCATGCTAGTGGCGGGATACACCTTATCAACTCTGTATGCGAGGAACTTAACAAATCTTCGCTGGTTACTCTCAAGTTCACTTTTATGGATGTTATATAGAGGGGACCAACCACACAAGCATAGTCCAATATGGGCGTATGTATGTATGCACTAAATAACGTGTCAAAGTGTCCGCTGTGTGGAAGGAACTGAAGTTTTGTATAAAGAATCCGAGTGTGTTGGAGGCACTAGAAATAACATACATAGTTTTCCACGAATCAAAGTTTTGTGCCAGAGACAACACCCGAATTTTGAAGGTTGCAGGTCTTGAAAGAGGTTGTCCATCACTGCAGTATGAGTAGCCAATTACGACGGTTGAGAGTATAAGATATTTGTTAATGGAGCACCAGTGCTGAATCCTACGCAAGTTGTCCTCTAGTCTTAAACAGTCACTGTGTAAAGACTAACAAGGGCTGAGAAAAGTATAACATCATCGACGTACAGGAAATGAGGTGAGTCATTGACGCCTGAACAGATAGAAAATCAGAGGTCCCAAAACAGATCCCTGAGAGACACCCCACCTAGCCAAGACTCCAACAGACTGCCACCCACGATGATTGACAAAGCTAACTCTATCACGAAGATAGGTTACCCAAAGTTCAGAAGTTCGATGAGAAACCAATGATATCAAATTTCCTGAAGAAAACACCGATATCCAGCCTATCAAAGGCGATGGAAGTAAATGACATCCGTCTGTGACCCGTTGGCCACGCATCAGATATACATTCCGACACGCAGATTAAATTAGTGGTCGTGGAGCAGCCCCTCACGAAGCCATGCAATAGCATTTTTACAGCAAACGAAATGATCTCGTTCAAGACAATCTGAAATACCTTCGGAAAATTATCCATTATAACAACCAGAGTAGAATCACCACCCTTTGCAACAGGTATTGATTTGGCCTTCTTCCAGGTACTGGAAAACGTAGAAGTATTCAGCGAGATGTTGAACAGGATTGTCAATGGGTGAGCAGGTATGTGAGCACAATCATTGACCAGAAAAGCTGAAATGTGGCCAAGTTTCAATGTATGTATCAGTTTAATTTTAAGCAAAGCTCTTAAGACCTTCTCCGCCGACACCCTTCTGATATCCAAATCAATCCGATGACTGTAACAGGGGGAAGAGGACACGAACACACCGCTAGACGTACCCGAGCAAGAGCCTTGAAAAAACTCTACAAAGGCACTCTGCATCCACATCACTCTCAAAGACTTCCCCTCAATATGAGAGCGCAGAATGACAAATGCTATAGAAACATGTGGCACCAATTTTTGGAATAGCAGAACTCCCTAATTTTTTTGGTCATCATTTCCGGATAGCCCTGTATATATATATATATATATATATATATATATATATATATATATATATATATATATATATATATATATATATTGTATTAATATTTAAAACTATTAACAATCAAAGCAAAAACAAGAATGACCATTTGAAGACATACATGCATATATGGAGATTCACATATTCGCCATGAAGATTGAAATAGAATGGAAAAAGGAGAAGTTCAGTAAATTTGTCGAGTAAAACGTCATTATGTACATATATCATATATCGACCAACCATTTGATAAGTATAAGGCATGCAACCCTTAACAATGTAATTTAAATACATACAAAAAATTTGGGTATACGTTTCTTAAGAACCATATATTTGGTCGGTTTTAGAATTTGCCTAGGAACATAGTGTGCAGTAACCTAAAATAATAGATTGTGGTTGTTATTATTTAGGTATATTAAACATTGTAAATAATTGCCATAACGGAGAGTTTATAATACAAGGCAAATTATGGTTTCCATAAAGAAGTAGAGCTAGGTAAAGACAAAATTAAAGCACGTCTGGACTAATTAAAGTAAAAAACAATGAACGAAAAGTTACTTCTAAAGACTCACCAAAAGAAGCGAAGATATTTTCAGTAAAATGAACTAACAAAGGTATAAATAAGTTTAACACATGCTTTTTTTCCTCCCTCAGGGCTCGTCCGCGCATTTGCTGCTCACATAGCACTGCAGCCCTTGGCTTACTGTGCATGCCCTTAGTCTTTTCTACTCCACACATGCCAAAATCACTGTGCCTTAAATTTGTCATCTGCACATGGATTGGTAGGGTGAAGTTTTGGCAGTTTTTTTGTCGGCCATGTGTCCCGTCAAGAGACCTGTTATGTGTTTGAGCTGTCCTCTGTTAAGGTTTAGCAGCTCCACAGCTCTCTTTGAACAGGGTTCGTCAATTACTGACTTCCCATGTCTGAGCCCTGAACAGTCTGCCCAGGGCACCTTGTGTTCGTGTCTGACCCAGGACTTAAAGGCTCCCCTGGCCGTGCTCTTTCTGCCAGCCAGGTCGCTCGTCTCGTCTCGGCACTCACCAGCCTGGAATTTACCCGTGGGCTACTTAGGGCCTTAAGGGTTGCCTGGCTGTATGTGGCTATGAGGATCCGCCTGTTGGTGTAGCCCCTCCTCTTGTTCTCTCGCACACAGTGCAAGATGGCGTACATTTCAGCCTGAAAGGCGTTGCATGGACCCCGAGAGAAATACTATAACTTACCCTCGGTCCTTCCGAATAAACACCTGCCCCCGTCCCACGCTCCCTGCTGGATCCGTCCGTGAACCAGGCGAGCGTGTCCCGTGGTAAGGGCGTTGTCTCCCCCGCCAAGCCACACAGTCGGGGATTTCCGCTGTGAAATTGTTTTCCCTGCAGATTTAGTACAGGCAATAGAGAATTTGTTTCTGCATTAAATTACAGGAGTTGTTTTTTTTTGATACATAGGTCCTTACCAATTAGGAGGCCGGAAGTGCCGCCATTTTGAGAAAAACCGTTTTGGTCTATATCTCCATAACTGTGCACTTTAGGCCAAAAATGGTAATGACCTTTATTGTAGCTAATTGCATTTCTCATGTTTTTCTAAATAATTTTTCTTGTATCACTCACCGTTTACAACTTATACGACTATGAGCATTCATTTATTGACTTTTTTACCTATATCTTTGTTAATAATTGTTTAAAAAATAAAATACTTATAACTTAACTTTTCAATCGACAAATTTCCTACAATTTTTACTTGAAACTTTTTTTCTAAAATTATTATTAGTGCATTTTCTTTAAAAAAATTCACTAATGAGGAGACCCCGAGTTTTGAATTTTGAAAAAAAAAATTGAAATAGGCGCTAATTATGCCCCCTAAAACACATACTCGGGGTCAGTTTTAATTTATATATATATATATATATATATATATATATATATATATATATATATATATATATATATATATATATATGTCTATCGGACATTGAGCATGGTGTCCGAAGTGACATTGTCATGTATAGCATTCTTCAAGCACGTCAAGTGTCCAAACTGTTCAATGAGACGCGTAACGTTCAGTTTCGACACCTCTTACGTATTTGTTTTCCTGAAGTGTCAGTATACAAAATTGCAAGCTGTTCAAACAAAAATTGGTCAAATTGATCTGTATCTATTCAGAAACTCAATAGCTTCAACAACGTTTTTAAATCTCCTAAAGTATTGTCTACTCATATTGATCAATTTTGATAATTAATAGTTTATTTATTCTGTTAAAATACTTTCTATTTTTTTTCAACTCCGCTATCTGACAATACTAAAAAACATTCGATTTCATTAACGCTCTCTCATTTAGTCCGTATAATTCGCCACACAATGGTCTTGGCTTCGTGTTATCATTGACTAACATTACAATGTTAATGTTAGTCAAGTGTATCTGCTTCTTCTAACATTGACTAATTAGAACATGGACAGCGTAATCTTATTAGTTTCCTATAATGCTTATTGTTTCTTGAATATCAGGTCACATAAATAATCAAATGTTGATTTTAAACAACTCATACAGAAAGTGAGCGATAGTTGAAATTATTATTAATTAATAATTTGGTTAACACAACACCATACTTCACAATTATTTTAGAAACTTCCAAATCATCGTGCAATCAATATAAATGTACAATTATCTGTATTATGTATTCTAATCTAATAATAATTAAAATTATATCACTTGTTGCTATATATGACATAGTGTCCTTAATTGTCAATACTGAAGCTGTAGGCCCCCATTTTCAATTATAATAGAAAAAACCTAATCCCATTTAGTAATTCTCTTCAGAAGAGATTATTAAGCAACTTTCGGTGAACAATTCGGGGAATTCAGAGAAAACAATTTTCTTTGTTTCTTTTCTTATTACGCCAATTTAACAATAATTGGTTTCTTTTTGCAATCGGTATTTTATTAAAAACATCAAAAATTGACAGATGAAGTTTGTTTACGATTTAAGGAATTTGTTATTTTGTTAGTTAAAAGTAAAAGTTCAGAATAATAACAGGTGAGATCACCAGGCGCCAACTGATGTCAGCACAGTCAACATTTTTTGACATTAACAATGCAGCCATGACCTTTGATTCTGGAATAATCTTCGCACCATCTAACGATAAATAGCGATACTTCTATTATTTAATAAAACTTGATACATTTTGTTGAAATTTATCACTAAGAGTGACATCAGCGACACCCAACCGGTAAACGCATCCAAGTCCAAGTATTGACGGTGTGTGCGGTGCTCAGCTTGAATTAATAGCAAGTTTGAGGTAAAACCATAGATATTTTTGATTTTTAATGGCTACGGCATCCGCTTGGCCATTGGTATAATGTTATTCAATCTTTATTAACTTATTCCAATTTCCCAGAGAAGGTCAACTTCTTGTTTAAGCACGTCAAATGTTCAAACTGTTCAATGGGACACGTAACGTTCAGTTTCGGCACCTGTTACGTATTCGTTTTCTTGAAGTGTCAGAATACCAAAATTGCAATTTGTTCAAACAAAAATTGATCACATTGATCTGTATCTATTCAGAAACTCAATCTCTTCAACAAAATTTTTAAATCTGCTAAATTATTATCTTCACATGTTGATTAATTTTGATAATTAAGAGTTTGTTTATACTGTTAAAATACTTTCTACTTTTTTGTGAATTTTCTTTTAAAAAATCACTAATGAAGAGATCGCGACTTTTGAATTTAGAAAAAATTTCTTCAAATGAGCGCTAATTAAAACCTCTGGTACCCAAATCCGAGGTCTGTTTCAGACTTTATATAATAATAATGGATCGATTTTGATAAAACGTGGTAAGCATCCTTTCACAAGTGGCTTAGATCAGTTCGTTAGCCAGGAAAATCGGACTAGTTTTTCCCGGAAAATTTTGCGTTTTCTTTCGGAAATTTTGTATATCTCCGGAAATAACAAAGTTGGCACAACCATATTGGGTACAAGGATTTATATCATAAAAAGAAAACCATGCACCAAAATTTGAAACTCTACGTTAAAATAAAAAAAGTTAAAAGCTTTTAAGTTTTTCTTCTGAAAACGTCAAAAATTCGTAATTCAAAACGTCAAAATTGACATGTTCCAAATAAAGAACTTGAAACTAACATTACGGGCGATGTAGCAGAAATCTTGTAAGAAGTGTGTTCTATAAAGCCTTAAGTTTCAGCTTCAGCCACTATTATCCTTCATCTTACTTAAATATTTGCAGAAAGTGAATTTCAAATAGACTCTTTTTCTGATGCTTTAGCTGTAGTTTAAACTATAGGGTTATAATACCTGAAGAAAAACTTTGTACCTACCCCTTGTTAAGCACATTGCGCGCACGAAGCATTGTGAGATTTGGCATAGTTAAAGTGCATATAAACAAGGAGAGCAGAAAGATAAAATGTGTGTATAATATGTGATTAATAGATTAAACATTGCTTTCTTCTAATTAGACGAGCGTCTCGCGACAGTAAAAACTTTGATGAGTTTTTTGTCGTTTTAACGAAATAAAAGACCTCCCTGACTGTGCTGTGTACACACAATCCTCCCAACTGACCTTCCTAACCTGCCCTGACATCAGTTTGCATAATAAAAAGCTAAAAGAAATTAAAAGGGAAAGGAAAAGTTCATTATGCTCAAATAACCTTGATATATGGCAGGGTTGATTTTCCTTCTCCTTTTAATTTTAATTAGGCAAACTGATGTCAGGGCAGGTGAAAAATGTCAGTTGGTAGGTTTTTTGTAACATCACGTTAGGGAGGTCTTTTGTTTCGTTAAAACAACAGAAAAACTCATCTAAGTTTTTACTGTCGCGAGACGTTTATCTAATTAGAGAGTAGGATTAATTCCCAGTGTGACGGCTAATATCTTCATCTTCAATGTAAAACACATATTACTCTTATGGTCGAACAGTTATGGGCAGTTAAACAAAAAAAAATGGAGTTCTCCTCAAAACGTCAAAGTCGCAATTTGAAACGTCAAAATTGGCAATGTTTAGGCAAATAACGTGAAACAAATACGGATTGTCAAAAGAAAATGTTGCAAGAAGAGTGTTCTGCGAAACCTTAAGTTTCAGCTTTAGCCGTCATAGTCCTTCATTTTACTAAAATGTTTACAGAAAATTCATTTCAAATAGACCCTTTCTGTTTTGGCCGTCGGTTTAGTTAAGTTGATGCTTTCGCTGTATGTTTAGTGAAGTTTATGGTTTAATGGTCTATAATTTTTAGCTAATTTTCATAGAATAAATTCGTTTTTGAGTTTTTGATTTTTTTTTTCGAAATATGATGCATGTTTGTAAGAGAAAAATCTGGACGCAGTAAGTGAGTTTTGGTAGCAAATTTTCATTAAATCCTTCAAATTTCATAACTCAAATTGCTATTAACGTCAGGTTTGTTGGGGCTAGGAAACCAACATTTAAGTTTAGTTTCGGAAAATCTTTGTACATCTTTTGATAAAATATAGTACAGTGCTTCTACTACATAGGCTATATCGGTAATCATACTGATTCCTGCTCCCATTTGCTATTAAAAACACTTTTATGAAAATTCACTTTCATAACGCACTTGCTGCGTCCAGACTTTTTATTTCTTAACTTGCATATCTGACCATACTAAAAAAAGATTCGATTTCATTTAGGTTCCCTGATTGAATCGGGAGAATACGCCACACAAAGGGCTTAGCTTAGTGTTAGCATTGACTAACATTAGAATGTTAATTTTAGTCAAGTGTATCTGCTTCTTTCTGGCATTGACTAATTATAACATAGACAGTGCATTGTATCTATGAACCTTGGGCCGGCCTGTCTATTTCTTATAGAGTTGCGGAAAAGGGTTATTTTCTATTAATAGTTGAATCTGTTAACGTTATTTAATAATAACCGTAAAAAATAACAGGTCCAGTAATTTATCTGTTATTTTGAACTGGATAGTCGATCGATAGTGTCTTACGTTCCCAAAGCTGTGAGCGAGAGCGAGTACACTAGTATAAATAACGTGTTAAGTGTTAAGTAATATGTTATGAAGTAAAGTCCATTCTACACTCTATACCCATACATATTTAGCATTCCCAGTCTCATGTCAGTAGATAGTGGGACACCTGGGCTCATCCCCTCCACTTTTTTCTGCGCATGTGCGATGACGTCATGCGCATGCGATGTCAGGTGACAGTTGACATTTGACCTGTCAGTTGTCAACGTCAGGTGTCAGACCTGTCAGCTGTTAACGTCAGCTGTCAGACCTGTCAGATGTCAGATCTGTCAGATGACGTCAGACAGTTCCAAGATGGCCACCTCTGTCCATAGATAGCCCCAGGTTAGGTATTAACTGTCTTATGTCAGATGACGTCAGATGTTCCATAGATATCTACAAGTCAGGTTAGTTCTCCATGTGTGTTTGTCTAATTGTTTATTAAGGTTATGTTCGTATGACATGCTGATTACCAATCATATGATTGTTTGTTAAGGTTATGTTTGTATTTGTTTATTCAGGTTATGTTCACACACGTGTTGATTACCAATCATTTGATTGTTTATTAAGGTTATGTTTGTATTTGTTATGTCGTCAACGTGTTATCTGTTTGTTTATTAAGGTTATGTATGTATTTGTTTATTAAGGTTATGTTCGTACACACACACAGCTGTCTGTTGTTTATTGTGTTGGTAAGAGGTGTTGTATTGAAGTTGTTAGGGTATTTCGTTTTTGGCGGGAAATTTGAATTTATTCTAAAATTTGTGTCTGTTATGTCCAGAGATCTGACTCTTCGAGCTAGGGAACATTCTATTTGTAAATTGGTAGAGTGGGAGAATATTCCCTAGCTCGAGGGGAGAGGTCTGTTGGACACAATCATTCGGTTTAGCACATACATACATATATGAGGAAGATATATTGTGGGGTAATTTGAAATATGATATTTGAAAGAAAAGCATTCGCCTGAAATTAGATTTGAATTAGATTTGAACCCCGACCATACAGCTTACTAAGAGATCTACTATCGCTAAACCAAATACACCACAGACGCACACGTTAAAAGTTTGTTTACGGTTGTATATATAAAACAAAAACCTGTTACATATGATAATTTAAAAACGTGTTTATCAGGCTGATGAGTGTGTGTGTGTGAGCGGGTATCTCTATTACATTCCAATTGTAACCTAATAGGAACTCTAATTTTAAAAACAATGGTGTATTTATAGTAAGACATTTAAACACGTTTGCAATTAACATATCTAATATCAAATTCTAAAAACAAAAACGTTTTGAAGTAAAAACTATTAAATCAATAACAAAACGTATTTATATATAGATATGCTAATGAACCTGTTTGGGTAATAAAACTGAGACCTGGTTTTATGTAGGCGTTTGTTTATGTTAGTGTTTTATATCACAGTGAATCTGAATTTATTTTATATAGGGAGTGATCAAAAAAACACAAGTAACAAAACTCGATTTAAAACATGAAAACTAAACGTTGATATACGAGGATTGTTTTATAAGTATTGTTTGAATGCAAACATATTGGTAAATAATATAAGAGTGTACTTACATACAGCAAGAGACGTCATACTTGTTTCACTGCTTAACACACACACACTAACGTCTGTTGAGGTCTTGAATGGGTTGTTTGAAAGCATAGAACACACACACACACATAGGTCATGACTGCACGAAGGCTTTGCTTAGACTGACAGACAGAAAGGGGTTAATCAAAAAGCAACAAAATAAAAATAAAACAACTGATTTACATACAATAAAAATTTATTAGGATTAATTAAGTTGTACATATTGATACATAAAATGATATACTATTATTACATAATGGCTCTAACGATACTAGTTAGAGGTTTATATTCCATTACACTGTCATGAATAACCAAACAATAAACACGAGTATTTTTAGGGAAGTTGGCGTGACTCATAAACTCCACCTTAATGTCCACCGTTGAAGATTTGATTGACTCGTTCTGGTGCTGACAGTCAATCACAAATAGAGCTCGGTCTTTAAACTCGTCATAATTCAAGATAGGCTCCGACATGGTTTTATAACAGAAGCTTTTTTGAAAATCTGTATACATGCTATAGGCTTCTGCATATTTCGATTTCTCAAAATCCATATTCATAGATTCATAAGGGTAGCATTCTGAATTTAGAAACACTCGGAGGTCCAACATACCAATGTTATCGAAATAGTCTGGCCTCTTCTTCACGTTGTCCTTACGATCTGTTTGAAATGCTATAATCACATATCGAGGTCTTTCCAAGTTGGTTGCAGTTTTAACAGCCCACACATCTCTGTTGATATCTCTGAGTGCTGGTAACTCATATATGTCCCATTTGCGGTATGCGAGAAATATAGATGTGTCTTTTGCTTTTTATCCATCAGTTCCAATTTCATTTTATCATTGGGAAAGACATGTTTTACCTTTAAAAACATATTGGTTACGGTAATTTTTGCTCGTGCCGTACCTGTGCTGTAATAGCCGTTGGAATCGTTTCGACTTCTTGTAAAGCGGAAAGTATGTTTGCCACAGAGAACTCCTTTGAAATGATGAAAGAAACTGAAGAGGAACCAAACAGGTATGAGCATGTGAAACTTGTTATCATTTAAGGTGATGTGCTCCGACGACACATTCAGTCCGGCGTTGCTAAGAGATTGGGCTTCATTCTTACTGAACGATAGCAGACTTTTGATGAGTGTTGTTGTGTAGGGGAGTAGGTATTGCGACACTTGGGCTAGACAGGAAGTGACGTCACTGGCGCCGGCGCCACGCCCTGGCGCCCGCCCTGGCGCCACGCCCTGGCGCCACGCCCCGGCGCCGGCGCCAGCCCTGGCGCCTACCCTGACGCCGGCGCCACGCCCTGGCGCCTGCCCCGGCGCCTGCCCCGGCGCCGGCGCCTAGCCACGCCCCGGCCCCCGGCGCCAAGCCCCGGCGCCAGCCCCGGCGCCCAGCCACGCCCTGGGCCAGACAGTCACATCCGTGTTATTCTGCATTCTATTGACCTGTCTAGGAAACTTTGACAGTGACGTCACACGACTTGGGCCAGACAGTCACATGCAAACATTCCAAAGTGTCTAACCTATTACTTTAAATTATTATATTTTGAAAAAAACCATTTGGTGCAGGTGAGTTTCGAACCCGGGGCATTCAGATGGGAGGCAACGATGCTACCCGTTAAGCTAAGCAGACGCTTGTTAATTTATTGTTTTAGGTTGGTATATATATACGACTTTTAATTACAAACCATACATGTAATAGAATTAAAGTTTATTATTAGACAAATGGATGATTTACAAAATAATGTTTAATATTAGAGGCGGAACCAAAACGGAAGAACCAAAATGGCGGAATGAAAGATGGAAGCCTGTGATACATTAAGCTGACATCCCTGACATTATAAAATGGCGGCTTTCGTTCTTAAAGATGGTGCGCTGATGAAGATGGTTGAAGACTCCATTATTTAAAGTTACGTCACCCCAACCTTTAGAGCCGACAAATGAGAGTGTAGACATAAGACATAATAATTAATATGTTTAATATTAGACAGACTAGAACGTCACAATTGTTATATGGGTAGGTTCTAAAAATAACACACAGAGGTCGCTGGCAAAACAAAAGAAGGAAGTTCAGAAACAAAATAGACAACAGGTTCAACCGTGAGATGTACGATGGAACCAATACATGCACGGTGTTAAGGAGGCCAAATCAAATTGGAATATACAATAAAATGGCCACTTCCGGTCTAAACTTTAAATCGTTATATCTTTTGAAGGACAAGTGATAGAAAGGAACTGACTTCAAAAATGTATGTTTCGTAACAAGGTCTACAAGAAAATGAGATAAAAAACTTTAAACCCTTATCGCGGAAGATCCGTGAGACGTACGCAGGAACCAATACATGCACGGTATTAAGGAGGCCAAATCAAATTGGAATATACAATAAAATGGCCACTTCCGGTCTAAACTTTAAATCGTTATATCTTTTCAACGGAAAGTGATAGAAAGGAACCGACTTCAAAAATATATCGTTTCATAACAAGCTCTACAAGAAAATGAGATAAAAAACTTTAAACCCTTATCGCGGAAGATCCGTGAGATGTACGATGGAACCAACACATGCACAGTGTTAAGGAGGCCAAATCAAATTGGAATATACAATAAAATGGCCACTTCCGGTCTAAACTTTAAATCGTTATATCTTTTCAACGACAAGTGATAGAAAGGAACCGACTTCAAAAATATATCGTTTCATAACAAGCTCTACAAGAAACTGAGATAAAAAACTTTAAACCCTTATCGCGGAAGATCCGTGAGATGTACGATAGAACCAACACATGCACGGTGTTAAGGAGGCCAAATCAAATTGGAATATACAATAAAATGGCCACTTCCGGTCTAAACTTTAAATCGTTATATCTTTTCAACGGAAAGTGATAGAAATGAACCGACTTCAAAAATATATCGTTTCATAACAAGCTCTACAAGAAACTGAGATAAAAAACTTTAAACCCTTATCGCGGAAGATCCGTGAGATGTACGATAGAACCAACACATGCACGGTGTTAAGGAGGCCAAATCAAATTGGAATATACAATAAAATGGCCACTTCCGGTCTAAACTTTAAATCGTTATATCTTTTCAACGGAAAGTGATAGAAAGGAACCGACTTCAAAAATGTATGTTTCGTAACAAGGTCTACAAGAAACTGAGATAAAAAACTTAAAACCCTTATCTCGGAAGATCGGCGAGATGTACGATAGAACCAACACATGCACGGTGTTCAGCAAGTCAAACTCTATTAACATATCCAATAAAAATGTTACTTCCGGTAGACACTTCCGGTATAGCTATTCTTAGAGCTACATACATGTGTGACACCTCAAAATAATCGTCTTGTTGAACAGAAGAAAGAAATATAGTTTTTAAGGAAATCAAAACAAGTTGTGTTAACATCTAAAAACAACACACTCTCTCTTAGACTTAATGAAGTTACTTTCAGAGAAATTTTCAAGCTTACCATGAGGACCAGTATTCAATGGCGTATTTAAATGTTGACTACATCAAGTGATGCGTGCTACAGACAAATTTTAGTACACCCTCTTAGACTTATTGAAGTTGACGGCACAGGCAGCTGTCAAGCGTACCTAACAAACCAAAGTAAATATGTCTTGAAGAACAGTCTTGAATTGCCCTAAACCAACACATCTCTATCATTTCAGAGTAACCAGTTAAACTAAGTATCTTGAAGTGTAGCTTTTATGTTTATGAGATATAAAATAAGAAAACCAAAGAGTTAATTGTCTATTACAACAACAAGTAGAAGGGGTTGACTTGGTACCTACAGCTGCTACATACTTGGTAAAAATGGGGTGCCACTAGCATTTCAGAGTAATTTTAATCATGCAACACTCTAACTGTCTTGAGATGTAGCTTTATGTGTTAATGGGTGGAAATAACAAAACTAAAGAGTTGATTGTCTATTACAACTGTCAGCTAAAGAAGCATTTAGGTAGCCGGAATACCGATATCCTAAATATTTCAAGAGTAATCTTAGTCATACAACACTCTTAACTAACTGTCTTGAGATGTGGCTTTATGTGTCATTGGTTGGAAAATAAGAAAACTAAAGAGTTGATTGTCTATTACAACTGTCAGCTGAAGGAACATGTTGGGTTATCGGAATACCGATAACGCCAAATGTTCCAACCGAAGGAGCCCACTTAGAGTCATCTCCAGGGGCTCGGAATACCGATGCCCTAGAAGTGTCGGAAGCAACATTTCAATTAACACCAACAACCGCTAAATACTTGTTGGACTTTAGTATATTTGGTATTAAATTTGGCTTGTTGGATAACCAATCATTTTTATGAAAAATGCAACAATTTTTATTTCTGCGTAAATACATGTAAATTTTGTAGTCTACTATGGACAGTCAAGTCTACCTCTGGACATTTAAGTCAACCCTGGACATAATTATAACGGTGTTTAAATGCAAATAGATTGAATTATTTTGCTGGGAGTCAGGTATGGACAAGGTGTTATTAATAATAAAAACAGTGGTAAAATATAAAAATATAATATATTTACTCAAGTGTACACTACAGCAAGTTAACTAATTTGAAAATTGTCTGTCTTTACAGTAAAATGAGATCTGTCAGTTGGTGTTTGTGACCTTGGAATGTAATCTGGGTGTTATTTCCGTAGGATGACATCATCCCAGCATTCGTGTTTGAGCTTGTCTAGAATACAGCTGTTGGCAGTTGTCATATCTGGTAGGATGACATCATCATCATTATACGTGTTTGAGCTTGTTGGCAGCTCTCGTTTCCGGTTAGTGACCTATACGAACATAACAGTCTATGTACCAACCAACCAATCAACCAACTGTTTTTGAGGTGTAGCCTTTATGTATGTATGTATGTAATTTAATTTTCGATAGTGTAAAATAAAATTAAAAAGTGTGATATATGAAAAAATAAGAAAACTAAAGAGTTGATTGTCTATTACAACTGTCAGCTAAAGAAGCATTTAGGTAGCCGGAATACCGATATTCTAAATATTTCAAGAGTAATCTTAGTCATACAACACTCTTAACTAACTGTCTTGAGATGTGGCTTTATGTGTCATTGGTTGGAAACTAAGAAAACTAAAGAGTTGATTGCCTATTACAACAGTCAGCTAAAGGAACATTTGGGTTATCGGAATACCGATATGCCAAATGTTCCAACCGAAGGAGCCCACTTAGAGTCACATCTAGGGGGCCGGAATACCGGCCCCCTAGATGTGTCGGAAGCAACATCTCAACTAACGCCTACAACCGCTACATACTTGGTGGACTTTGGTGGAACACAGACTGAAAACAACTTGATATCTGGTACATATGTCTGTAAAGATTTCATTCTAAATTTAGCCTGTTGGATATCCAATCATTTCTATGAAAAGTGCAACCAACCAACTAACCAACCACCCAACCAACCAACCAACGTTGAGGGGCGTAGAGATAGCAAGCTATCTACAAGTGGACCCCTCTGAACCTATGATGTTAATAATGGATTAAGAGAGTGAATTGGTACGTGTTTATATTGAAGGCTTGCATGCTACGTACAAGTGTCTGAATATGGTAATGATGAGTTAAGATATTTAATTGACATGTATTAAAGGCTTAGCGGTTTTCACTTGAGTCATCGTCATTCTA
This sequence comes from Tillus elongatus, assembly GCA_964006375.1. Classification (NCBI taxonomy): domain Eukaryota; kingdom Metazoa; phylum Arthropoda; class Insecta; order Coleoptera; family Cleridae; genus Tillus; species Tillus elongatus. The sequence goes on along the minus strand of OZ023264.1, from coordinate 99,471,230 downwards.
AATGTATCAGAACGAAAACCAGGTCCTTTACTCTGGTATATCTTACTCAGTAGGTGCCAGACGTCTTCGAAAACAACATTCTTTGCTTTACGAAATGGGAGATGGGCAGCCCCCTTGTCGAAACCTTCCGAGTTAAAGGTAAACCCCACTCTGTCTTCGGGATCGACATCATGGACTATATGACTCACAATATCTTTAATACGATCTTTGACCCACTTCTCTGGATCGTTGACATCGTTAGGTATATCTTGTAGTCTAAAGCATACGCTTCGTCTATCAAGTTTAAACTTCTTATTGGAGGTCACTGTATCTTCAAGTATTTGGAATGCCATTGTTTCGTGCTACACAACTGACTGTGTTGGTTAAAGGACCGAAGTTTAGCCTCGTGTTTATTAAAGACTAAAGTTTAGCAGGTACTAATTGTTTTCACCTTCACTGTTGGCTACCGACTGAACCTTAGCTCCTCGTCTTAATATTCGACAAACAACACAGACAACACAACTTATTGTTTTCACCTTCACTGTTGGCTACCGACTGAACCTTAGCGGACGCTCCTCGTCTTAATATTCGACAAAACAACACAGACAACACAACTTATTGTTTTCACCTTCACTGTTGGTTAACGACTGAACCTTAGTGGACGCTTCACGTCTTAATATTCAACAGACAACAACGACAGCTGTCATACAGCCGTCTGACATGACAGACAGCTGTCATACAGCTGTCATACAGCTGTCATACAGCTGTCTAACACAGCTGTCTAACACAGCTGTCTAACACAGCTGTCTAACACAGCTGTCTAACACAGCTGTCTAATACAGCTGTCTAACACAGCTGTTTAACACAGCTGTCTAACACAGCTGTCTAACACAGCTGTCTAACACAGCTGTCTAATACAGCTGTCTAACACAGCTGTTTAACACAGCTGTCTAACACAGCTGTCTAATAGGGCAGACATATGTCTGACACATGTCTAGCAGATGTGTAACAGTCACTCTTTTGCGGAACATAAGCTGAATGTTTTTAAGTCAAACAAGAAGAAAACAATTTAAAACACATCTACGATGACCATGAGGCAGCCTACATGGACTTTGAATAATTTTTAAAAATAGATGCGGCCAGGTTAGTTGATTAACCTGTCTAATAGGGTAGACATATGTCTAACACATGTCTAGCAAATGTGTAACAGTCACTCTTTTGCGGAACACAAGCTGAATGTTTTTAAGTCAAACAAGAAGAAAACAATTTAACACACATCTACGATGACCATGAGGCAGCCTACATGGACTTTGAACAATTTTTAAAAATAGATGCGGCCAGGTTAGGTGATTAACCATCCAGGTCAGTTACAGCTGACGCTATAAATAAAAACGATGCTGGAAGCGAGTGACGTCACAAGAAACGGTGGTGCATGTGCCCAGGTTATACCGGGTTAGCTCCATGACAAGGTGGTGGACCAGTCGGGTCAGCTAAGAGTCGGGTGGTGGAATGGTCGGGTCAGTCTAAACATAAATGACCACAATTATAAGTATTATATTTCTGATACACATCATGATTGTACATTAGAGTAGAGTCTTTAAGGTAACGCTGCAGCTCAACTGGTGGCTTCAAGTTTCCATATGAGTCAAAGTACACGGCTGTGTCACCACGTTTCTTAACTGCAACCCAATGACTGCCAGGTTCCTTGTTTGTTTGCAAATTCATGGTAGATAGCTTGCTATCTCTACGCCCCTCAACGTTGGTTGGTTGGTTGGGTGGTTGGTTAGTTGGTTGGTTGCACTTTTCATAGAAATGATTGGATATCCAACAGGCTAAATTTAGAATGAAATCTTTACAGACATATGTACCAGATATCAAGTTGTTTTCAGTCTGTGTTCCACCAAAGTCCACCAAGTATGTAGCGGTTGTAGGCGTTAGTTGAGATGTTGCTTCCGACACATCTAGGGGGCCGGTATTCCGGCCCCCTAGATGTGACTCTAAGTGGGCTCCTTCGGTTGGAACATTTGGCATATCGGTATTCCGATAACCCAAATGTTCCTTTAGCTGACTGTTGTAATAGGCAATCAACTCTTTAGTTTTCTTAGTTTCCAACCAATGACACATAAAGCCACATCTCAAGACAGTTAGTTAAGAGTGTTGTATGACTAAGATTACTCTTGAAATATTTAGAATATCGGTATTCCGGCTACCTAAATGCTTCTTTAGCTGACAGTTGTAATAGACAATCAACTCTTTAGTTTTCTTATTTTTTCATATATCACACTTTTTAATTTTATTTTACACTATCGAAAATTAAATTACATACATACATACATAAAGGCTACACCTCAAAAACAGTTGGTTGATTGGTTGGTTGGTACATAGACTGTTATGTTCGTATAGGTCACTAACCGGAAACGAGAGCTGCCAACAAGCTCAAACACGTATAATGATGATGATGTCATCCTACCAGATATGACAACTGCCAACAGCTGTATTCTAGACAAGCTCAAACACGAATGCTGGGATGATGTCATCCTACGGAAATAACACCCAGATTACATTCCAAGGTCACAAACACCAACTGACAGATCTCATTTTACTGTAAAGACAGACAATTTTCAAATTAGTTAACTTGCTGTAGTGTACACTTGAGTAAATATATTATATTTTTATATTTTACCACTGTTTTTATTATTAATAACACCTTGTCCATACCTGACTCCCAGCAAAATAATTCAATCTATTTGCATTTAAACACCGTTATAATTATGTCCAGGGTTGACTTAAATGTCCAGAGGTAGACTTGACTGTCCATAGTAGACTACAAAATTTACATGTATTTACGCAGAAATAAAAATTGTTGCATTTTTCATAAAAATGATTGGTTATCCAACAAGCCAAATTTAATACCAAATATACTAAAGTCCAACAAGTATTTAGCGGTTGTTGGTGTTAATTGAAATGTTGCTTCCGACACTTCTAGGGCATCGGTATTCCGAGCCCCTGGAGATGACTCTAAGTGGGCTCCTTCGGTTGGAACATTTGGCGTTATCGGTATTCCGATAACCCAACATGTTCCTTCAGCTGACAGTTGTAATAGACAATCAACTCTTTAGTTTTCTTATTTTCCAACCAATGACACATAAAGCCACATCTCAAGACAGTTAGTTAAGAGTGTTGTATGACTAAGATTACTCTTGAAATATTTAGGATATCGGTATTCCGGCTACCTAAATGCTTCTTTAGCTGACAGTTGTAATAGACAATCAACTCTTTAGTTTTGTTATTTCCACCCATTAACACATAAAGCTACATCTCAAGACAGTTAGAGTGTTGCATGATTAAAATTACTCTGAAATGCTAGTGGCACCCCATTTTTACCAAGTATGTAGCAGCTGTAGGTACCAAGTCAACCCCTTCTACTTGTTGTTGTAATAGACAATTAACTCTTTGGTTTTCTTATTTTATATCTCATAAACATAAAAGCTACACTTCAAGATACTTAGTTTAACTGGTTACTCTGAAATGATAGAGATGTGTTGGTTTAGGGCAATTCAAGACTGTTCTTCAAGACATATTTACTTTGGTTTGTTAGGTACGCTTGACAGCTGCCTGTGCCGTCAACTTCAATAAGTCTAAGAGGGTGTACTAAAATTTGTCTGTAGCACGCATCACTTGATGTAGTCAACATTTAAATACGCCATTGAATACTGGTCCTCATGGTAAGCTTGAAAATTTCTCTGAAAGTAACTTCATTAAGTCTAAGAGAGAGTGTGTTGTTTTTAGATGTTAACACAACTTGTTTTGATTTCCTTAAAAACTATATTTCTTTCTTCTGTTCAACAAGACGATTATTTTGAGGTGTCACACATGTATGTAGCTCTAAGAATAGCTATACCGGAAGTGTCTACCGGAAGTAACATTTTTATTGGATATGTTAATAGAGTTTGACTTGCTGAACACCGTGCATGTGTTGGTTCTATCGTACATCTCGCCGATCTTCCGAGATAAGGGTTTTAAGTTTTTTATCTCAGTTTCTTGTAGACCTTGTTACGAAACATACATTTTTGAAGTCGGTTCCTTTCTATCACTTTCCGTTGAAAAGATATAACGATTTAAAGTTTAGACCGGAAGTGGCCATTTTATTGTATATTCCAATTTGATTTGGCCTCCTTAACACCGTGCATGTGTTGGTTCTATCGTACATCTCACGGATCTTCCGCGATAAGGGTTTAAAGTTTTTTATCTCAGTTTCTTGTAGAGCTTGTTATGAAACGATATATTTTTGAAGTCGGTTCATTTCTATCACTTTCCGTTGAAAAGATATAACGATTTAAAGTTTAGACCGGAAGTGGCCATTTTATTGTATATTCCAATTTGATTTGGCCTCCTTAACACCGTGCATGTGTTGGTTCTATCGTACATCTCACGGATCTTCCGCGATAAGGGTTTAAAGTTTTTTATCTCAGTTTCTTGTAGAGCTTGTTATGAAACGATATATTTTTGAAGTCGGTTCCTTTCTATCACTTGTCGTTGAAAAGATATAACGATTTAAAGTTTAGACCGGAAGTGGCCATTTTATTGTATATTCCAATTTGATTTGGCCTCCTTAACACTGTGCATGTGTTGGTTCCATCGTACATCTCACGGATCTTCCGCGATAAGGGTTTAAAGTTTTTTATCTCATTTTCTTGTAGAGCTTGTTATGAAACGATATATTTTTGAAGTCGGTTCCTTTCTATCACTTTCCGTTGAAAAGATATAACGATTTAAAGTTTAGACCGGAAGTGGCCATTTTATTGTATATTCCAATTTGATTTGGCCTCCTTAATACCGTGCATGTATTGGTTCCTGCGTACGTCTCACGGATCTTCCGCGATAAGGGTTTAAAGTTTTTTATCTCATTTTCTTGTAGACCTTGTTACGAAACATACATTTTTGAAGTCAGTTCCTTTCTATCACTTGTCCTTCAAAAGATATAACGATTTAAAGTTTAGACCGGAAGTGGCCATTTTATTGTATATTCCAATTTGATTTGGCCTCCTTAACACCGTGCATGTATTGGTTCCATCGTACATCTCACGGTTGAACCTGTTGTCTATTTTGTTTCTGAACTTCCTTCTTTTGTTTTGCCAGCGACCTCTGTGTGTTATTTTTAGAACCTACCCATATAACAATTGTGACGTTCTAGTCTGTCTAATATTAAACATATTAATTATTATGTCTTATGTCTACACTCTCATTTGTCGGCTCTAAAGGTTGGGGTGACGTAACTTTAAATAATGGAGTCTTCAACCATCTTCATCAGCGCACCATCTTTAAGAACGAAAGCCGCCATTTTATAATGTCAGGGATGTCAGCTTAATGTATCACAGGCTTCCATCTTTCATTCCGCCATTTTGGTTCTTCCGTTTTGGTTCCGCCTCTAATATTAAACATTATTTTGTAAATCATCCATTTGTCTAATAATAAACTTTAATTCTATTACATGTATGGTTTGTAATTAAAAGTCGTATATATATATACCAACCTAAAACAATAAATTAACAAGCGTCTGCTTAGCTTAACGGGTAGCATCGTTGCCTCCCATCTGAATGCCCCGGGTTCGAAACTCACCTGCACCAAATGGTTTTTTTCAAAATATAATAATTTAAAGTAATAGGTTAGACACTTTGGAATGTTTGCATGTGACTGTCTGGCCCAAGTCGTGTGACGTCACTGTCAAAGTTTCCTAGACAGGTCAATAGAATGCAGAATAACACGGATGTGACTGTCTGGCCCAGGGCGTGGCTGGGCGCCGGGGCTGGCGCCGGGGCTTGGCGCCGGGGGCCGGGGCGTGGCTAGGCGCCGGCGCCGGGGCAGGCGCCGGGGCAGGCGCCAGGGCGTGGCGCCGGCGTCAGGGTAGGCGCCAGGGCTGGCGCCGGCGCCGGGGCGTGGCGCCAGGGCGTGGCGCCAGGGCAGGCGCCAGGGCGTGGCGCCGGCGCCAGTGACGTCACTTCCTGTCTAGCCCAAGTGTCGCAATACCTACTTAGGGGTCTCGCACTCGTTCCACTTCCTTGTTATTTAACTCATAGGTCATTGATTCAAACAGAGCTGCTCCTCCATTATTTGACAGATAACAAGCACCAGTGGCATTTTGGATTGCTACAGGTTCCAGAGCACCTTCGATTATTAGAGCTGACTCGGCCAGACATACGAACGCATCTTGTTGGTTGATGGCTATTTCAATTTCATCGCTGTTACCAAACGATTTAGTTGGTGAATAGTAAGAGCGCAGCTCTTCTCGATCGATGGCATCATCAAACACGGGGTCTTTGAATATTTCTAGTTTTGACGACATGATAACCCAGGCTTTGCAGGAACTCAATATTATCGGGACGAAGCGTACCCTTTGACGTGTCTGACTCAACTGAATTTGTTGTGGTAGATGCACTTGCTTTTATATCCTTAAAGACCAACATACTAAGCAACTTTTATAAGTTTCAAGCGAACAGACACCTCTTCACCTTGAAAGTTGACAGGAACTGAATCTTGGTCGACGATGTCGATGTTTATATTGGAAATCTCTTGCTTGTTCACCGGCAAGTAAATTAAATTTTTAGGTTCTATGTCGATTGCGTAGCCAGGATCAACCATCGGAGCAAACTCATACAGCGTATGTGAGGGTTGTCCGTTATAATAGGAACCAGACACAATATTGGTTTCTATGCGAATCTGTCTAACATCCACTATTTCAACAGGTAAATCAGATTCATAAAAGGTGTCCGGCTGAAGAACTAGTTTTGAAAAGCCCAACATTCGCCCAATCGAACCATCAAATTCAAAACTGACATTTGTATAACACTTTAGTCTACATTTGATGGTGTTCGGATTAGGTCTCAGAATCAGAGCCTGTTGCTTTTGTTCGTGTGTTGCTGTGGCACCAACAAGTTCATTTTGAAGTAACTCTTCCAAGTGTGTTATTTCATAAGCACCGGTGGGTATCGTGATGGTTCGCCAACCGGTTCCTTCTTTTACATGAAATTTGTTTTTACCTTCATAGATGTTGGGTATGTTGTTGTAGGTGTGAAAGCCCATCAAGGCAACAGCATAATTACCATCCAAAACAATTGGTGGATCGTAGTCTGACGACAGATGGGAGCTGCGGTCTTTCAACACGAAGGTGTGCGCCATGACTGATACACACAGGCTACTGTTTGATTATTTTATTGCAATGGTTTTTGCAGATACAACCCATAACCGGAGCGCTGTTTCTTGAGATACATGCCTTTGCCCAGTCTCTTGCATTTTGGCTTAAATTTCAAGCCACTCCCTCTCCTACCCATCGCGATGGCTTCCATTGTTTTGTTGTGCCGTTCTTCCTCCTCCAGTTTCTGTTTCGCAGACTTGGCATCGTTCACGGCTTTGGCAATACCTGCAGCACCACCACCCAGAGCTCCTAGTGCTGACAGCCCACCAAATATCAGAGGCAACAGCGGAAGGAAGCCTCCGCTTTTAGGTATTGGAATAACTCGAGGTTTCTGCACATTCTTACGCCCACCAATGTTTCTAACGATTGTATGAGCTATATCAAACACGGCGTTCTCTGTTGGAATAAGGTTTCTATCTTTTATAACTTCCTCAATCAGACTTAATATGTTTTTAAAGGGAACCTTCTTCTTTGGTTTCGAGTTGATTACATAAAGCCCCTCATCAAGTTTTCTGTTAACTTTCATGGTGTTTGTAACGCCCCGCAACGTTTCAGCAAAACCTGTATCTGTCTTTGTTAATAACAACCCACACTCTGTGACACCAACATGCATACTGACTGGGTGTCTCACTTGCATTCATATATATACACACCCAAATAAAATATAGTTTAGTTTAAGTTAAGATGCGTACCAGCAAACACGCTTCTGCCTTACCCATTACAAATATAGACGATGTTGTTACGGGCACAGCTCAACAGCAACTGAGGCATGGTCCTCTCTTTCCAAACACCGTTCGCTGTATCATATGTGGTCCCAGTGGGTGTGGTAAAACTAATGTCATGCTGAGTTTGTTATTTGAAGCAAACGGTTTAAAATTTGATAACGTGTATGTGTATTCAAAGTCTCTGTATCAACCGAAATACAAGATGTTAAAGGAGGTGATGAATGCATCAAAAGGTGTTGGTTACTATCCTTATAGAGAAAACGATGAAATATTAGATCCGGAAGATGCCAAGGACAACTCTGTGTTTATATTTGATGATGTAGCTTGTGACAAACAAGATAAAATAAGAGCATACTTCAGTATGGGCAGACATAAGAATATTGATTCATTCTATCTCTGTCAAACATATACACGAATACCCAAACATCTGGTACGTGACAACACCAATGTTATTGTGTTATTCAAGCAAGATGAAACCAATTTAAAACACGTGTACGACGATCATGTGACCACCGATATGGACTTTAAACAATTTAAAACTATCTGCCACCAATGCTGGAAAGATAATAAGTATGGTGTGTTGGTGATTGTGAAGGAAAACGATGTACACAAAGGCCGATATAGAAAAGGATTCGATAGATATATATTATTCTAACACAACAATGATAGACAGGGCAGTCAGCTGTCTAACACAGCTGTCATACAGCTGTCTAACACAGCTGTCATACAGCTGTCTAACACAGATGTCATACAGCTGTCATACAGCTGTCTAAGACAGCTGTCAACAGCTGTCATACAGCTGTCTAACACAGCTGTCTAACAGCTGTCATACAGCTGTCTAACACAGCTGTCTAACAGTTGTCATACAGCTGTCATACAGCTGTCATACAGCTGTCTAACAGCTGTCATACAGCTGTCTAACAGCTGTCATACAGCTGTCTAACACAGCTGTCTAACACAGCTGTCTAACACACAGCTGTCTAACAGCTGTCATACAGCTGTCTAACAGCTGTCTAACACAGCTGTCTAACACAGCTGTCATACAGCTGCCTAACACAGCTGTCATACAGCTGTCTAACAGCTGTCTAACAGCTGTCATACAGCTGTCTAACAGCTGTCATACAGCTGTCTGACACAGCTGTCTAACACAGCTGTCATACAGCTGTCTAACAGCTGTCTAACAGCTGTCATACAGCTGTCTAACAGCTGTCTAACAGCTGTCATACAGCTGTCTAACAGCTGTCATACAGCTGTCATACAGCTGTCTAACACAGCTGCCTGACACACAGCTGTGTAACACACAGCTGTCTAACACACAGCTGTCTAACACACAGCTGTCTAACACACAGCTGTCTAACACACAGCTGTCTAACACACAGCTGTCTAACACACAGCTGTCTAACAAGACAGACGGATATCGTGATAAATAAGAAGACATGTACCATGACTGAGTCAGTATATGTTAAACCACCACACAACCTGTATCGCTCAAGCAAATGATTAGACCGGTTGGTAACACCGACCAGTTGTAGCACAATGGAAGTGTTGGGTAAGGAAGAGCGAAAAGTTAAGAAAAGGATTTTACAACTTGCTGACAATATTCGAAAAAAACATTTAATGCTTAAACTTAACAGAGCCGAGAATGATGATGCTCTGCAACGTTTATATAAACCACTTGTTGAGCCCCTAAGTGAAATATCTAAAAACACAGCAGCACTGCAGCAGCAGCAGCAGCAGCCCCAGCAACAACCAAAGGCTGAACAAATCAAAGACGAAGTCGATATACTAGAAACGAAACCCCAAGTACAGTTCCTTAAAGACCATGAAGTTTTTGAAGCTGAACCAAGGGAAGAGGCTGAGGAGACAAGTTCCGATGAGGATATCCCAACATTTGAAGAGCTTGAGGCAGACCTACAAACTGTCACATCCAACCCTGCATATCAAGAATTTTTGGAGCAATATCCTGAACGAGTTCGATATTATGTAGACAAGTATTTTACTGAACCACCAAGGCTCGCTACCATTGATCAAACGTATGGTGCTCGCTACGCTAAAGATACCGGTAGCTGGAGTGTTGGTAACAAACACTTAGACTTTACTGATGGTGAGATTCAACTGGGCCAAAGGAGATACCCGCAAACACAAGGTTTGCTAGAATTGTTATTTATGAAAAGACCCCGGGGGTATACTTATGACGATCTTCAACACTATAGAGATATTCTAAAAGCAACTAGTGTGCATAAAATGAACTATGATCCTAACGCCCGAACTAAGGGTTGTTCCTCTGAAAAGTATCTGACTCTAATAAAACCAGTGATAAATCCACGAGGTCGTAGATCCTCAACTCCTCAAGGTTTTGGTTACACCTACGAGGAAGACGATGACGACAGCAACGTCAGACATCTTAACAAAAAACAAAAGACTGAACTTAAAACTCACAGTGATAAGAGCAGCGATAGCAACGGCATGAACCCTAACAACAACATCAGCACCAACAACTATATGATACAAAATAACAAACAAATAGCCTATGTGTATTGGAATGACATAAACGAGTTGGTTGACAGACTTAGACTTTTAGTGGCTTCCCAAGTTGCAGGTAATAATGCTCATAACAACGAAATTCAGTCAATCTTGGAAGAACTAAAAGAAGCTAGTGTTATCACCTAGTAAGCCCACAGCCATGAAGAGACACCAACGACAACAACAACAGCACCAACGCAACGCTGAACCATCTAATGTTAATAATTCTATAAATGTATTCCAACAAAGAGTTTACATACTTGTACTTAGAATCAAATAAAAGTCTTTGTTAAAATTACTGTGTTTTTATTTTGTAATACAATTAAAAAGTATGTCGTAAAGCAATAATATCCTGAACAAACTTATCTTGTGGTACATCAGCTATATGTAGGTTGTTTCTATGTGCTGTAAGGTATTTAACTTCAGTCTTGATTCTGTTAAAGAGATTTACTGAATTTGGATCGTACAGCTTGTTTAGGATCACTTGGGCGTCGGGGTGTTTATTTTTAAAGTTCCTCACTGCTCTTGGGAAACTTTTCTTTTGTGTTATTACAGCATGATATGGATAGGGGGCGTCTGTCTCGTTTCTTGCAAGTAAACCAAACACACTTATTTTTCCCAGGTTACTTGGCTTTGGGGATATATCTTCAAGATATTCTGTGACTTTAGCATTTGTTTCTCGCATACGCTGCACCTCATCATTTATCTCCATTAATTTTACTTCAATCGCATCTAGGCTGTCCCTGTATTTCTGATCAAATTCGTTTAGGAAAAAATCAGAAATAATTTGGTTGCATTTGTCATAGAACTGAATGGATATCCAACAAGCTAAATTTAATATCAAATCTTTACACACATATGTACCAGATATCAAGTTGTTTTCAGCCTGTCTCCCACCAAAGTCCACCAGATATGTAGCTGTTGTTGGTATTACTTGAGTTGTTGCTTCCGTTTTTAAGGGGCCAGTAGTCCGGCTCCCTTGCGATAACTCTAAGTGGGCTCCCTCGGTTGAAACATTCGACATGTCGTCATGCTGATACCCCAACTGTTCCTTTAGCCGGCTGTTGTAATAGGCAATCAACTCTTTAGTTTTTTTATTTTCCAACCAATGTCTGAATCTTTTCTCACCAATCTTACACAGTTTAGTTGCATTAAAATAGCCAGTGTTTTTATCGATAATAAGTTGAAAGTCTCCAAATAAACCATACCAGAAGTTGTCTTTAATTTGCTGGTAACACACATCACTTAATGTAGCCATTTTGAAACAGATTTGGGTTAGAGCAAACTGAAGCACGTCTTTTCTCAACGACAACTGAATTGTGAATGCGCTTTAGAGTGTGTGTAGCCACTTTATATATGCTGCCACAATAACCGTTTTTAAAACTATATTTGTTTTCACAGAAACCTTACTAAATGTGTGTGTGTCTACAAATACGTTGTTTCTTATGGGAAACCGTGTCAAAAGTTATATATTAGGCTAAAGTACATAGAATCTTATGGGAAATATGAACGATTTAAGATGTGAGCTGGGGCCTTTTCTACAAAAACAAATAATGTGATGATGTCATCCTTTCGGTTATGTCTGTATTCTAGACAAGCTCAAACACAACTGCATGGGGTGATGTCATCCAACAGATATAACACAAGATAACATTCACCAAGGTCATCAACTGACCCGTCGTTTACCTCTAAGAGGGCCTCTCTCTTGCGTATATTAAACAGATAAACAGGATCAAGGTTAACAACTGTAAAACGTTGTTTATCCTTTTGTAAGGCCTCTCTCTCTTACATCAGTTTGTTTCCTCAATACAAGAGAGACACTTGTTCAGTGTGTGTTAAGCTGTGAAACAAGGATGACGTCTCTTGCTGTATGTAAGTACACTCTTATTATTATGTCTGTTTGCATTCAAATACCAAATACAAACATAACCTTACTAAACAATCAGATGATTGGTAATCAACATGTGTACGAACATAACCTCATATGTAAACAACAGCTGGTTTTGTTTTATATATATACAACTGCAAACAAACTTTTAACGTGTGCGTCTGTGGAGCTATTGGTTTAGCGATAGTATATATCTGAGAAAGCTGTCTATGGCCGATTCGAGGTTCATGGGTTCAAATCTAATTTCAGGCGAATGCTTTTCTTTCAAATACACATGCATCTGTCAGTTTAAGCAAAGACTTCGAGGTGTCATGACCTACGTATGTTATATGCTTTCAAACAGCATGTACAAGCTTCAACAATGGCAATCAGTGGTCTGTCTGTTTGTATCCTGAACACAGAAGACACCTGTTCAGTAGTGTGTGTTAAGCTGTGAAACAAGGATGACGTCTCTTGTTGTATGTAAGTACACTCTTGTATTATGTCTGTTTGCATTCAAATAACAAATACAAACATAACCTTAACAAACAATCAGATGACTGGTAATCAACATGTGTGTGAACATAACCTTAATAAACAAATACAAACATAACCTTAATAAACAATCAGATAGCGGAGGAATCAACATGTGTACGAACATAACCTCAATAAACAAATACAAACATAACCTTAACAAACAATCATATGATTGGTAATAAGTCTGTCATACGAACATAACCTTAATAAACAATTAGACAAACACACATGGAGGCCTAACCTGACTTGTAGATATCTATGGAACATCATGACAGGTCAGACATAAGAGACAGTTAATACCTTAACCTGACTTCTAAGGGGGTTGCCATCTTGGAACTGTCTGACGTCATCAAACACTTCCATAGAGACCCGGGTTGCGGCTGTCTATGACAGGTCAGCCATCTTGGAACGCTTGTGACGTCATCTGACAGGTCTGACAGCTGACGTTGACATCTGACAGGTCTGACACCTGACGTTGACAACTGACAGGTCAAATGTCAACTGTCACCTGACAGCGCATGCGCATGACGTCATCGCACATGCGCAGAAAAAAAGTGGAGGGGATGAGCCCAGGTGTCCCACTATCTACTCATGTCCATTCATCCCGTTAAATTTAACAGGTGCCGATGAAAACCGATGTTTATTCATCGAAGCTAGTTGCATTGGAAAAGAAACAGATACGAATCCTAATTCTTGTTTAGTCTAAAGCGTTATTTTGTGTCTGTTATTTTTATATATCGATAACAGGTGGTTACCGTTAAAATATAACAGAGAGTTAAATAACGACCCATTACCATGTAAATAAATGTTTGAAGAAATAAAAGTATTGATACAAATTAAGTGCTGAACAGCGTCTCGAAATCTGCATAGGGGCATAATACCTATATATTATTGCCACAATATCTTTTTTGTTTTGCACTTTTCGAGCTTGAGACTCATATTTCAAAAGTTGCTCAAGGTTAAGTGGATTGAATATCTGGTTTATCGTAGATATTCGATCCAGTGAGGTTAATCCTGATGACTCGTACAATCAAAAATGTAGGTATGTTTTTTAAATGGTATAAATGGATAAATAATGAAAATATGTTTGTAATTTCAAAATTCACTTCGCAAAATAATACATAGGTAAAAGGACAAAATTACAGCAATAAGTTCAAACTACTCAGAAAACTGAAATCTTTACCGTGTGATGTCATTTGATAGTCATTCTCAAAAGGGGCGTTGCGCTTACGATATTATATTGCCACAAAAATGCACATTTATTAAACATTCGAAGAGATACGTTATAATTGGTTAATTCTAAATATTATGACAGCTGAAAATTTTATATTTGAAATGTTTGAATTCTTAGGAGTAAATTTTAAGTCTTCGGATACGGGAATTCAAATGAAATTAATTTTTTTGCAAAATAAAAATATCATTGCGACAATAGCTTGACAAGTGGCGATGTGTAATACCAAATAGGTAAAAGATGTTTAAAAGTTTCGTGTTATATAGGGTTAACTTGCCGTCCTAATTATTTATTATTGAGCTTAACCTTACCCATATCTTTTCTGTTTTAGAAAATTTCAATTTTTTTTGTCATTTTTATTAATTTGACCTGGCTACCGTAATACGATATGAGACTTGGATTATTTCGATTTACGAGACGTACACAATTTAATAGTTAGATAAAATAGGATTTTAAATGTTAACTAAGAAATTTTACATAATATAACTGACAGTTATATACGTATAAATGTATAGGTACTACAGAAATCAGAAACTAGGGATTTAAAAATTATAATGGTTATAACTTGATTTTCATAGTACAACAATTCTCAATTGATTGCCGTAAATAGGAATATCTATTATCAATCATTTTCAATATACATATACCTATTTGAGGTCAGGTCATGTCACCATCTCTGTGCGGAACCAGGTAGTATGTTGCTACGACAACTACAATTGTCGCAAAATGTTACAAGTATAGATACTGTGTACAACCAGCTAACAACTTTGTAAATTGTCAACCCTGACCCATTTCTTCCCTATTACAGGGACAATGTATGTAAGGCTAGATGTATTCTCACAACAATTAGAACCGTAGACCGGTTTCGCTCTAATTAGAGCTCGTCAGTACGGCATACTAATTGCAGCAAAAATACACCTATAAAGTAATACGGCTTTGGTAGCCAGCCTAAGTAAGTGGTAAGACCCAAAGCAACGTGCTGCCACCTAGTTGCGGAACCAAGTAGTATGTTGTCACGCCAGCTCCGAATAACACAAAGTGTTAAAAAATAGAGACTGTATACAACCAACTAACAATTTAGTAAATTGTCAGCCCTGGTCCATTTCTACCCTAATATATGGACAAAGTATGTAAGGCTAGATGCATTCTCGCACAATTAGAACCGTAGACCGGTTTTGCTATAATTAGAGCTCGTCAGTACGGCATACCTAGTGTTGGAAGGTTGGCTACCATAGCCGTATTACTTTATAGGTGTATTTTCGCTACAATTAGTATGCCGTACTGGCGAGCTCTAATTAGAGCAAAACCGGTCTACGGCTCTAATTGTTGTGATAATGCATATAGCCTTAGATACTTTGTCCCTGTATTAGGGTAGAAATTGGCCAGAGCTGACAATCTACTAAATTGTTAGTTGGTTATATGCAGTCTCCATTTTTTAACACGTTGTGTTATTTGGAGCTGGCGCTACAACATACTACTTGGGTCCGCAACTAGGTGACGGCACGTTGCTTCGTGTTTTACTACTCACTTAGTGTTGGAAGGCTGGCTACCATAGTTGTATGACGTTATTAGGTGTATTGTCGCTACAATTAGTATGCCGTACTGACGAGCTCTAATTAGAGCGAAACCGGTCTACGGTTCCAATTGTTGTGAGAATGCATATAGCCTTACATACTTTGTCCCTATATTGGGGTAGAAATGGGCCAGGGCTGACAATTTACTAAATTGTTAGTTGGTTGTATGCAGCCTCTTTTTTTAACACTTTTAGTTATTTGGAGCTGGCGTGACAACATACTACTTGGTTCCGCAACTATATGGCGGCACCTTGCTTTGTGTCTTACCACTCACTTAGTGCATGAAAAGTTTTTAAAAAATCACATCAAATGTTATTTTGTTTCACAAGGAGACATGTGTTGATTAAAACTAAAGTCACTTTAAAAGTGGTTGGTCATGTACAGGTCGCCATTGCGCCATAATCTTTGTTAATAATGGCCGAGTTCACCATGCGCCAGCAGCTGAGTTTGAGAGCTTATCTGCTGACTACCGATAGGTTTTAGTGGTTGGAAACATATGAATCAGATGAACGGACTGTTGACTTCAAGCACTATGTTGTGACGCTTGTCTGTCCTCCTTAACAAATTGGCAACAGTTGAGTTCCAGCAGAACCACAGCGGGACTTGTGAACGCAATCGTTGACACAACTATTCAACTGTTGCGCCTGGTGAACTCGACCACTCTACCGTTTATAGGTGTATAATATATAACTGAAACAAAAACACCTACCGGCAAAGGCGGTTGTATGCTAATCAAAGAATATTAAAGTTCGTTTACGTTAATATTCTTTGTTCTAATCGTAAGGCGTGTCGTAATCGTAAATCCTAACGGGCACAAGTAACTAACCAATCAAAGATGTCTAACTGCGCCATCTGTTAATGGGATAGATTAAAACAAGAACCTAGGAATCTATTAAGAAGTTTTCTAGAAATCTGTTAGAGTGAATTAAGTGTCCACAACAACACTGATCCCAATAAAATAGAGTGAGAAAAGATAAACCATAAACATGCCCTGCTTTAACTAACAGTTGAGACACATTTTTAATCGTACTTCCCAGGCTTGTTTTAGAATCTAGAAAATTGTTAATATTAATTTATATGATCACTCATTTTGCGATTTTGATTTCCTTCAGCTATTAAAAGCGAAATACTAATACTAATGAAAATCCAGTTATTATTCAGTCTACCAACGTTGCGTCTACCGATATTTCTATACTAAGTACTTGTTATGAATATTAAGAACGAAGCCTCAATGCTATTTCTGTATTGTATTGTAGCTCTCAATAATGCCCATAATAAAATAGATTGTTGTGTATGAAGTACTGACGTACAATAATGATAAAAAAAGTGTGTACCTACCGAGTTTTCATTATTTATCGTCATTCAAACACGTACTTCACAGATTTTAAAAATAATAATTTCGGAAGTCGATACATTTTCTGATGAGTTTTAACATTATTTGTCATTTGCTTTGAAATGAAAAGCATAAAATTATCAAATATTAATTCAAAATTATACTTGTCTCCATAACCTCCATCTACGGCGTAAAATTTTATCCAGTAAGTAGATGCAGAAAATGGTGATTTTTCACCTACAATGATTTATAGGAACTGGTTTGGTCAAATAAGCCTCATTTTGCATACTGCACAACTATATGGTTATTAAATTTTGTGATATACACATCCAGAATATATACAAAGTGTATGAAGTGTATAAGTGCTCAAAGTGTACCATGGACATATATATATATATATATATATATATATATATATATATATATATATATATATATATATATATATATATATATATATATATATATATATATATATCACACACCGATAACTCAAAAACGAATGGGCCGGTTTTAATTAAATTTGGTAAATACCTTCCACTTGTAAGTGGCTTGGATAAGTTCGTTATCCAAGAAAATCGGCCAAGGTTTTCCCAGAAAATTTTGTGTTTTCTTTCGAAAAAAAATCATATCTCCGGAAATAACAAAGTAAGGGCAACTAAATTTGGTACACGGTTTTACGTCATTATAGGTAAATTACATACCAAAATTTAGGTCTGTAGGTTCAAAGACAAAAAAGTTATAGTAATTTAAAGAAAAATAAATTGGGGTTTTCCTCAAAACGTCAAAGTCGCGAATTAAAACGTCAAAATTGGCAACATTTACGCAAATAACCTGAAACTATAATAAGCTATGGAAAGAAAATGTCTCAAGAAGAATGTTTTACAAAGCCTGAAGTCTTAGCTTCAACCGTCATTGTCCTTCATTTTACTAAAATATTTCCAGAAAAATTTGGCGATTGAAAAGTGCAACATTTAACGCGTTATAACTTTGAAAATATTGATTTTAGAAAACAAGTTTTTTGTAAAAATTGTAGGAAATTTGTCTATTGAAAAGTTAAGTTATAAGCATTTTATTGTTTAAACAATTATTAACAAGGATATAGGTAAAAAAGTCAATAAATGAATGCTAATAGTCGTATAAGTTGTAAACGGTGAGTGATACAAAAAAATTTATTTAACAAAAAACATGAGAAATGCAATTATCTACAATAAAGGTCATTACCATTTTTGGCCTAAAGTGCACAGTTACGGAGATATAGACCAAAACGGTTTTTCTCAAAATGGCGGCACTTCCGGCCTCCTAATTTGTAAGGATTTTCGTGTTTTTATATTCAGTACGTCATTCTGAACCTATGTATCAAAAAAAAAACAACTCCTGTAATTTAGTGCATTATGGACAAGAGTAACGGGCTCCTCTATTGCCTGTACTAATTCTCGGCCTCGCGAAGTCTGACCTAATTTCAAGGATGGACTCCTTCACGATCTCCTGAATTTTGCAATGGCCCCTTCAGCCTGGGTTGATCTACAGTCTACCATTGCAGGCTAGTCTGTATAGTCCTAGCCTGGCCTCCACCATAATAAGTAAGCGGTGGGGATCCAGCAACACCTCCATGTCGGCAAGCTATCCTTTGGATATTGCCTAGTTTTTGTTTGGCACTGGATTGTGTCACCTTAGACCACCAGTCCACTGCCGAGTATGTTAATGATAATCTGACCACCCTTGTGTACAGCCAGTGGGCCATACTAGGTCTTAGTCCCTAAGTTTTTCCATATAGCCGCCTAGTGACGGCTAGGGTCATAACTGCCTTACGCAGTATTTTTTTCTTTCTACGTGACCATTCCAGGTTAGCTTGGCGTCCAATATGACCCCAAGATATTTTACCTCCCTGGCCATTAAAATGTTTCTACCGTATAGAGTGAGTGTTCTGTGGCTCTCCCACTTCCTCCTCCTCGTTAACGGTATGACGGTTGCCTTCTCGGGGCTCACCCCAAGCCCTTGGCCAACCGTCTACCTTTCCACCACTTTCGGTGCTGTCTGCATGCGCTCCCACACTGACTGTGTAACCTTTCCTCATACTATGATGACAATGTCGTTCGCATAGTCCTCTACCTCGTACCCCGTTCCCGAGAGCCACTCTAGCAGGCCGTCCACGACTGGGCAACAGAGCAGGCAAGACAGAACGCTCCCCTTCGAATACCCCGCCGCGACCCCGTCCAGCAGAGTCCCTCCGGCGAGTGAGGTTAACACCGCCCTGTCCCTGAGCATCGAACGGATCCACCTGTAGCTGGTCTCCTTTGTTTCACGCTCCCAGTACCGATCCGAATGAGGTGTTGCTGAAAGCCCCCTTCTATATCTAGGAAGGCCCCCAGCGCCGCCTCCCTGTTCTCCATCTTATTCTCTAGTTTCAGCACCAGTTGGTGCAGTGCTGTTTCTGTTGAGACTCCTGCTCTGTATGCATATTGTCCGCAGTGTAGGGGACATGCTTCTAGTACACCGCCCCTAATGTGCCAGATGAGCAGTTTTTCCATTGTTTTTAGCAAGAAGGACATAAGACTTATTGGCCTCAGGGACCTCACCTGGTACGTTGGACGCCCAGGTTTAGGAATGAATATAACCCTGGCCAGTCTCCATGCCATCGGAATGTACTACAGGGCCAGGCTAGCCCTCATAATGAGGGTTGGCGCCGGCGCCAGTATGTCTATACCCTGTTGGAGCATTATTCCATCAAAACCCGGGGATTTGAATGGCTTGAAGCTGTTAATGTCCCATATGATTTTGCTCCAAGTAACCACCTCTTTAGCGACTGTCCAGTCTACTCTAGATACCTGCCTGTACGGCGCCTCTATTTCTGAGTGTTCCCAGTCCGGAGGTGATTGGTTTATTATGTTACAGCCGGGGAAGTACGCCTGTAGTAAAACTTCCATAGGACCCCCACCCCCCAGTTTGTAAAGCCTTTCGTGGATGTTCTAAGTGACCCTATGTTGGTCTGAATGCCATTGGACAGGATCTTGTGTAGTCGATCACTCTCGGATGTGTTCTCCACTTCCTCGCAGTGCCTCCTACACGACTCCTTCCTGGCGTCCCTCTGTTTTTTGTTATAGGTCGTTAGGGCATGTCTATATTCATCCCATGCTCCCCACCGTTTGGCCGTGTTAAACAGCTTGCGAACCTGCGTCCACCTTTGCCTGGGGTCCTCGTTCCACCACGGGACATTCCTGGTGGACGCCTCATTTTCAGGGGACGGTTGGCGTTATAGGCCGAGGTGATTGCGTCTCGCACTTGGGCCGCCGCAATCTCGAGGTCTATTGAATTGTCTATGGTACTCTTACACCCCCCCCCCCATAGTTCCACTGTTAAGCCTGCCCTGTAGGCTTCCCAGTTCACCTGTCGAGGGTCCCGGTACCATACCGTTTGTCTTTCGACCAAATGTATCTGTGGTCTGAGCTACTCACTTCCCCAGACACAGCCCAGTTTTTAACAGTCACCCAGAAACTGGGTGGAAACTGTTAGATCTAAAACTTCTTCACGCCGTGTTGTGACGAAGGTCGGTTTATTACCTCTATTCAATATGTCTAAATTAAATTTCATAAAGAATTGTAAAAGTGACTCACCCCTAGAGTGTGTGCGAGCTTCCCCACAACTCATGGTGCACGTTCTAATCCATCCCGATGATGGTCTGCCATCCACCTGCTCTGCTACCCACCATCAGCTGCTCGAATTCCTTGGGTGGAGGAGGGTCTGGCTGTAGTAGGCGTGCTGGAGTCCCAGCGCGGCCTCTTCTGACTTATACTCCCCTGTTGCGCCTCTACAGGTTTCTCGACCGTCCACGCCCCGGTCGCCATTTTCTGCGCCCTACTGATCTTCTCTCTTTGCGCCCCGGAAAGACGCTTGGTCTGCCGGGACTGTGCCTCTACCTGTGCAATAGGGTCCTCACTGGTGGAGGGGCCGCCAGAGTCCGCGGACCTCGCCGCCCACCGCTGTGATCCAGCCTCCAGCTTCGGTGTCGGGGACAAGTCTGTGGCCGAAGCTACCCCCCGATCCCCCGTATCTACGTCGGTAGTGAGACCTTCAGATTTCGCGGACGCTGCCGCCCCTGGCTCGTCTCCGTTTCCGAAATAGACTTAAGGCACAGTCTGTAGCCGGAGCCACTCATCGAGCCTCATTGGTTTTCGTTTTATTTAAATTTCTCTTCCTCATGTTGTTCCCGCGAGAATTGGGGAAATACTGTCCACACCATCAGAACCCCTGGGTAGTGCAAGGCGGGTTACTCTGGACGTTTACACGGTACTCCAGAGGCTCTGTTCACGACACCGTCGCCCTGGTGCCATCTATCCCTAGGCACGGGTCATGTGACACCGTGGATTGGGGGAAGTTTCCAGACCTCCACGTCTAGATCCGTCATGTTTAGTTATAAGCAGGGTCACCTCGTGCAGGATGCGGCTCTTCACCGCGCATGACGGTCTGGGGGAAAGCTTAATCGAAAGCTCATGTTATTGTTTCAGCTTCCTCAGCTTGCCCCCTAGATTCCTTTGGTCCCCGACTCCTCGCCCCTTTAAGACATATATTCGAGTCCTAAAATTTAAAGACAATGAATGATAATAGCAAAATTTGAACACAAATCCAAATGTAAATAGTAATTTAAGATGTTTTTGTTTAATTATAGGATTTATAGTCAAAATTGTACGACATGAATCACAAAAATTATATATATATATATATATATATATATATATATATATATATATATATATATATATATATATATATATATATAGATATATATATATATATATATATATATATATATATATATATATATATATATATATATATATATATATATATATATAGATTTATTTTTCAAAATACAGTTCAATAATAATAACATACATAGATCTACTGAACATAATAAATCTTGGAAAGATCCACAAAAGTCAGAGACTTGTGCGTGGATAAATCTTAACCAAGCAAAGAATACAAAACTAAGTAATGAATACAAGAAGACACACACATACATTTAGGTGCAAAAATCAAAACACACACAAAGACACAAACACATTCTCTCACACATGTTCACATGTACAATGTACACTCCCACAAATGTATATAATAATAAAAAGTGTGCATATTTAAAAATGATTACTGTGCGGTACAACATCGCAAAAGATATCATACGACCTGTTCAACACCTATCTGTGTACTAAACCATGAATGATGTGTCTAGATTTCGAAACCCATGCTTTCACCATCCTCACATAAGAACGTAAAGTTGGTGCAGTTCTGATACTGACTGGAAGAGTATTATAAATTCTTGGTGCAATATAAGTATAACTACGCTGGCCCACAGTCTTAATTGCTCTGTTCGTTTGAGCGGCCGCTGCTGTGTTTAGCCTAGTTATGTACGAATGCTCTATTCTAGAGACGCGATCATACTTTCTTACGTACGTCAACACAGCCAATGAAAAAAGTTCCCTAATATCATTGGCACCTGCTTCAGCGTACAACGATTCAGACGGGTAAGTGTAGCACTTATTATAAATTAGTTTCAGGAACCAACGTTGAATTATATCCAACCTTTTCAGGTGACAACTCAACGCAACACCCCAAACAACAATCCCGTATGTAAGAAGGGGTTCAACCAATGCCGAATAGACCATTCTAAGACACACCGTTGTCAGAAAGGTTTTTAGGTATTTAAACTTATACAAAATGGTCCTCAACTTTTTAACAACCACACCAACATGCTCATCCCAACGCAGATGTTGATCTATGATGATCCCCAAATACCTAACTTTTTGTGCCGCCTCAATTTGGATACATTGGTTGTTACAAACTATTTGCAGTGTATTAAATGACGGCAGGTGTGACTTATAGGAGGCAAATGCAACATACTTCGTCTTCTTTGTGTTAATAGTTAACCCATTGGCATCAAACCACCCCTTAATATTCACAAAATCATCTTCAATTATGGTCTTTAGCCGTTGCCAAGAACAATCTTCATATATAATTGCAGTATCATCTGCAAAACCAATGACTTTACCAGCTGTCTGCACATTAAATATATCATTGATATACAAACTAAATAACAACGGGCCCAGGACTGTACCCTGAGGAACGCCAAATTCAACCACCTCAAAATCGCTGCAGCTGTCGTCAATCTTTGTGCACTGCCTTCTAGACCGCAAATAATCCCCAATCAAAAGCAGCGGAACACCCCTAAAACCGATACCCTCCAATTTCTGAGAAGAATCCTGTGATCAACAGCGTCGAAGGCCTTTTCGACGTCTAGAAAGATGCAAATACTTTGTCTTATCAAGGGCAGAATAAATTCTTGTAGTTAGGGTATTTAACGCATTCTGTGTTGACAGACCCTCTCTGAAGCCAAACTGCGATTCTGCTAAAATGTTATGCTTCTTTAAATAGCTTGTTATTTTCTGACAAATAATTTTTTCGAAAACCTTGGCCACATTCGATAATAAGGATATCGGTCTATAATTTGGCATTTCGTCCCTGTTTCCTCCTTTAAACAGTGGTTTTATTACTTTCTTCTTTAGAATGTCTGGGAAGATACCAAGTTCTATGCATCTGTTGATTAGGATAGTCAGCGGGACTGCAATAACATATACGAGGTCCTTCAAGTTCTCCACAGTGATCGAGTCCAACCCAGGAGCTTTTTTTACCTTCATACTCATTATGCATTCAATAACTTCGGACTCACATGTAGGTGTTAAAAAAATGCTGTATGGCTTCATATCTACCTTAAGACTGGCCCCCGAAGACGGTATTTTTTGTCCCAGTGCTCTCCCAACGGATGAAAAATATTTATTGAATGCGTTGGCTATTTCCCCCGGGTTGGAGTTATTTAATGAGTTATCACCCCCTAGTTGAATGCTTCCTGCAGGATCCTTTCTCTCTTCCTTAGTTAGCCGATTTACCGTCTCCCAAAGCTTTTTAGGTGAATTGGGGTGGAGGCATATTTGCTTTTTGACAAAGTTTGCTTTTGCGCACTTGACTATTTCATTTAGCCTATTTCTATATCGCGCAAACTGCAGTCTCTTATCTTCATCACCAGGGCTTTGTATCATTGTTCGGTATAATCGATTTTTTGTGTTTATCGACTTAATTATACCCTCTGTTATCCAGGATTTCCTGGGTCTATTCTTGTTCTTTATTTTAACCCTAACAGTACACCTTCCCAGCACTGATTTAAGATACTCCACAAAGTTTTCCGCAGCAATGTTCAAACTTTCAGAGCCACAAATATTATTCCAATCTGTACGCTCTAGTTTCCTGCGTGCCCTATCATAATTTATGTAACATTTTACCCCTAATTTATTGACTTTAATTTCTTACTCAGAGTTCACTGGGAGATCTAATAGTACAGAAAAATGGTCAGTGATAGAAGTGTGGTAGACCGCGCCCAAAAAATCGCACTGCAACTTGGAACTCACAAAGAGGTGGTCAATGCAAGAGGCAGTGTTGTTCTGTACCCTCGTGTGTGTGTCTACGGCATTAACAAACCCGTGCTCAGCAAGTATATTAAGGTATTCCTGACTGCTGGACTCGTTTTCAGAGAGGATATCAATATTTAAATCTTCAACCATGATGGGATGGTCTTTACTAACCCTTCGACTTTCAGCTAGATAAATCTCTAAACATTGATTAAAGGAAGCTACACACATGGCTGACGATGTATAGATAGCAGTAATAGTAACGTGTTCACTACCCATTTGAAGTGATATTTCAACAGCTCGACACTCTGCCAAAGAAATTATATTATGCGAATATTTAATTGTACTTTTTATGTATACCAAGACACCATCACACCTATTGTATACCCCTCCGCTATATAAAATGTCATATCCCTCCATCTTGAAGATGCTTGCACAATCGACCTGCCAAGTCTCAGTCAGAACGATCACATCAAAACTACAAGACATTTGAGACAACACTACCTGCAATTCCTCAACATTTTTACAAATGCTTCTTATGTTATTATGGAACAATTTTAAGCTGTTTGCTCTAAAAAAAATTTTGCATTGAACATGGTCGTACAACATATATGTATATATAAGGCAAAATTGCAATACCGGTTGATAAGGGCATAGTAAAACAAAGGTAAATAGTAGTGATGGGCAAAACGGTTATTTTCTATTAACAGTTGAACCTGTTAAAGTTATTTAATAATATCCGTTGAAATAACAGGTATCGGTTATTTATCTGTTATTTTGAACTGGATAGTCGATTGATAGTATCCTACGTTCTCAAAGCTGTGAGCGAGAGCGAGCATACTAGTATAAATAACGTGCTAAGTGTTAAGTAATATGTTATGAAGTAAAGTCCGCTCTATACTGCATAGCATACCCATACATATTTAGCATTCCCAGTCTCATGTCCATTCATCCCGTTAAAATTAACAGGTGCCGATGAAAACCGATGTTGATTCATTGAAGCTAGTTGCAGTGGAAAAGAAAAAGATACGAGTCCTAATTCTAGTTTAGTGTAAAGCGTTATTCTGTACCTGTTATTTTTATATATCCATAACAGGTGGTTACCGTTGCGGCTCGGCAACCGTTAAAAAATAACAGTCCGTAAAATAACGACCCATCACTAGTAAATAAATGGCCTAGCAGCTACATTAAAAATAGAGCCCATATGAAAGTTTATATAAATTTTATTGGAAATTTTAGATCAAAATTAAGATAAAACAATCAGAAAATGAATTTGTGAAGACTAAATATATTCACGTATTTACATCTCGCGAGATAAATAGAGCCACAACAACAGGCTATTGTGCAACAATGTATCCTGGCCTCCTTAGAAACCGCAGTGTCATCATAATCATGAAGTGGCGCATGTAGGAATGCAGGCGTAAAACCAGCAAGTGCGAACGGAATATCTCCGGTGACATTCAGCATTAGCAGATCCAGGTCACCTCCAGAGACAATAGTGCCACGCCTGGAGAGGAAGACTATAAATAGGATAAGCACCGAGATAGGAGCGTTCATTGCTTGTTTCCTAGTTAGTCTGGCACATGGCGTGTCAAGTATTTTAATATCACTTATATATATATTTTTTGTCTCATTATTGTATTAAGTAATCATTGTTTAAGTAATAATAAATTGTTTAAAAAAGTTAATTGTCTTAACGCTAAAGTTAAGTGGCGCAGTCGGTAGGATTGGTTAAGAAACCGAAAGAATATCGATTTCTAAGCGTATCGACGCCCAATAACCAATTAGAACCAAGTTACGCAGAAGTCATAGCCAAGCAGCCAAATGGGAGCAGAAACCATCATAGTATTGTAAGTTGTTTACTGCTATCCAATTTCACATTTTCCTGCCATATTTTTCAATTGTATGTGTGTGTATTGATATAATTATATGTCAGACTCAGAAGACGAGTCACAAAGCTTAGGGAATATTGAGTACAGATTGAGATCGATAAGTATAAGCGATAATATCGCAACAGTAACTAATTCAAATAGTAGTAATAGTAGTAGCAACATGACTGACCAGTTCAAAGAATTTTTCTTAAAAGCTATTCCCGAATTTGACGGGCAACCAGCTAATGTAGGTAATTTTTTAAAGTCATGCGACCTCGTAATGAACCAATTTTATATGCCAAACGAGAATTTATATATGAATCATTTCTTATTAAATTACATTCAAACAAAACTAACGGGAACAGCGAGGCTTATAATTAACACTAAGATAATAAACACATGGACCGACTTGAGAAGCGCTATTGTGGATAATTTTTGCGATCAGCGCGATTCTAGTAGCCTACTAGCAGAACTATTCACCTTGAAACAAAGGAATGCGGAAGATGCCCTTGCATTCGCTAACAGATGCAGGCATATCGAACAATTACTCATATCTAATCTAATAGCTAACGAACAGAACGAAGGCGTTAAAGTAATAAAAATGAACATTTACCAGGAACAAACATTAAAAGCATTTTTAGGCGGAATTAGGAACCCGTTAGGTCTAGCTCTTAGAAGTAGGTCACCAGGAAGCATAGAAGAAGCCCTAAAGTTTGTATTCGCAGAAGAAAATTTCGATTATAGGGACAAAACAGTACAAAAAAATTTTAATCAGAATAGGTCAGACGGACAAAAATTCTTTCCAAGACAAAATAACGCACCGTTTAACAATGTGCAGTTTCAACGACCGTTTCAACCTAATTTCAGACCTTTTCAACAACACAATAACCAACAACATAACCCAACAAACTTTCAACCTAATTTTAGACCATCTCAGCAACAAAATAGACCGCAATATAATCAAACGAATTTTCAAATTAGACAAAATCCGCAACTTATGAATAGAACTAATTTTTCAAACAATTTTAGACGACAGAATTTTAATAACCCACAGGGACAAAACCCTATAATTAACAATAGGAACTATCACGAGCCAATGGAAGTAGACAGCTCGAATACGAGGTTGTCACAAAGACGAGCAGCCCCATTACATAATACAGAGTTTAGCGATTACAACGTAACCAACGGGGGTTACGAATCAAATAGCATAGAATACGATACAAATTACGCAAATTATGAGGCAAGCCAGGGAAATTCACCTGCTGACGAATACGATAACCAACACGGAAATTTTCCCATCGCGAGCACCTCCCAACACGACACGTAGTCGATGTACTTAATATTAATGATTTAAATAGGTTACCATATATAGAAATTAAAGGAATTAGAGGAAAATTATTGATAGACAGCGGATCGTCGAAAAATTTATTAAACCAAATAATAGCCCATCAAGATTTCGCAAACAAAATAAGGACACAACCATTCATTATTCGGACCCCGCACGGAACTTCGACGCACTCAGAACGCATAAATATCACCCTTAAATCAATTTCGAACAAGGCACAAGAATTCTGCCTTTTCGACTTTAACCCTTTATATTCAGGTCTCATTGGGATCCAATTCCTAAGGGACAATGAAGCCAGAATAGATTTTAAAAATGAAGTCATGCATCTAGGTAAGCAAATCATTAAAATGCAATACCCTCAATTAAACAATGTCAATCAACCGGCAAGAATAAAAGCCAAAGCAGATGGTTCACAAGACCCAGATACTACAGCCACTGTAAACAGTATCATAACAAAAGAGTACTTCAATTGTAATGGAGAACTTGAACTCGTAAATTACATGTTAGCGCACAAGGACGAAAATTATGAAACACCGCAGAACCTACAGACTAACCGATTACGTAACCAATATAAGTATCACGTTACAGATGAACGTAAACGCAGCTCAAGGACGCCTACTATAACACAAGATAATGTTATATCGACAATTCAACCATATAATACGAATACTCGACATACAGGGAGCGAGCAAAAACAGATTAACTGCGAAAACATTATAATGGAACAAATAGACGTAGATTATTTAAACGATGAGGAAAAACAGTTGTTATTTAATTTGTTATCAGAATATAAGGACATATTTTTAAACAAGGACGAACCATTGACGCACACAAATGCTATAAAACATAGAATAAGGACCACTGACGACATACCAGTCCATTCTAAATTATATAGATATCCATACATACATAAACCGGAAGTAGATCGACAAATAAATGACATGCTAAGGCAAAAAATAATCAGGAAAAGTCACAGCCCATACAGTTCACCCATTTGGGTCATATCAAAAAAACTAGACAAGTCAAATAAACAAAAATGGAGGATTGTAGTGGACTATAGGAAACTAAACGAGAAAACAATACCGGACAGACACCCAATTCCCAAAATAGATGAAATACTGGACAAAATTGGACGAGCTCAATATTTCTCGACAATCGATTTGATTTCTGGATATCACCAAATTGAAATGGACCCCCGGGACATAGAAAAAACGGCGTTTACCACCGATACGGGACACTGGGAGTACACTAGGATGCCGTTTGGGTTATCAGGGGCTCCAGCGACCTTTTCCAGGCTCATGCAGAACGTGTTAGAGGGTCTAATTGGCCAAACATGCCTGGTATACATGGATGACGTCATAATTTTCTCCACGTCATTACAAGAACACATAGAGAAACTAAAACTGGTATTCGAACGTTTCAGACAAAGCAACTTAAAGATCCAGCTAGACAAAAGTGATTTCCTAAAGAAGGAAGCCGAGTTTCTGGGACACGTTGTAAACCCAGACGGGATCCGTCCGAATCCGAGGAAACTAGACGCAATAAGGAAATTCCCGATACCAAAAACCCAAAAAGAAATTAAATCATTTTTAGGACTAGTCGGATATTACAGAAAATTTATTGAAAATTTCGCACACGTCACGAAACCACTAACCAAGTGTTAAAAAAAGAATTCTAAAATAGACGTTAATAACGAGGAATACATTGGTGCCTTTAACTCATGTAAAGACATTTTAATGAATTCACCCGTGCTTATACCACCCGATTTCTCTAAGGATTTTATACTAACAACCGACGCTTCAAACGTGGCGATAGCGGGCATATTAAGCCAAGGGGAACCCAATTCAGACCACCCGATAGCCTATGCCAGTCGTACCTTAAACGAAACCGAATCTAGGTATAGCACCATAGAGAA
Organism: Tillus elongatus; assembly: GCA_964006375.1. Lineage (NCBI taxonomy): Eukaryota > Metazoa > Arthropoda > Insecta > Coleoptera > Cleridae > Tillus > Tillus elongatus. Next base: position 99,441,684 of record OZ023264.1, on the reverse strand, counting down.
GGAATTGCTAGCCATCGTGTGGGCAACTAATTATTTCCGTCCATACTTATACGGACGCAAATTCACTATATATACGGACCATAAACCATTAAAATGGCTATTTTCGTTAAAACAACCAAATTCAAAATTACTCCGTTGGAGATTAAAATTAGAAGAATACGAATTCAAAATTTAATACAAGAAAGGAAAGCTGAATTGCGCAGCGGACGCCCTTTCTCGAGTAGAGATCCACCCCATAGATATAGACAACCAATCAATGGCCAATAATGTCGACGAGGAAGAAGAAATAATAGAAATAGAGGACGACGAAGGTGTAATAGAAATAAACGAGGACGAAACAGCTAATTGAAATGCGGATTCTTACTCAGCACCCGGTATACCAATATTAGAGGAAGAAATTATTAACAGTAAAACAAATCAAATAGTCTTTAAAAACACAGACAAACCAGAAATATTCTCAGTAAGGAAAGACAAACGAAACTTTATTTATGCAAACTTTAATTTAAATGACCCCAATCAAATAGAAAAATTTATAAAGGAATACTGTTTACCACAAAGAAAATATTATTGCCTTTTCGTAAATGAACAAGATTACGAACTAGTCAGTTCGGCAATCAACCAAAACTTTAATAATGTAGAGTCACCAGAATTTTATAGATGTTTAGAAATGAGGGAAGAAATCCAGGAAGACGAGCTAACGGATATGATAGTCAAATATCATCAGGGTAAGTCCAACCATCGCGGGGCTGAGGAGACTTACTTACGAATAAAGAGAAAATACTATTACCCCAATTTAAAGAAACACATAGAAGAATATGTAAAAACATGTGAGCTGTGTAAAACGTGCAAATATAACAGGAACCCGGTACAGATAGCATTAGAACACACTCCAACAGCATCCAAACCTTTAGAAACACTCCACGTAGATACGTTCCAAATTGAACGAGCAATATTTTTAACCATATTGGATCCATTCAGTAAATTCGGTCAAGCATTTCCCATCAAAAGCAAAAACGCTACAGAAATTGCAAAAAACTTAATTAAATACTTTTCACAGTACGGAGCGTGTAAAACCCTAATTGCGGACCCAGGAACGGAGTTCTCGAATTTAGTAGTAAAAGAACTACTAGAGACATACCAAATAGAATTGCACACCACAACACCCCAAAACCCCGAATCAAACGGACCCATAGAACGATTTCACAGCACCATCATTGAACATTATCGATTATTTAAGGAGAAATTCAAAAATATGAAACCCATAGAATTAATACCCTACTGTATATTCGCCTATAATTCCACGATACACTCACAAACACTAAAACCACCATTCGACTTAATATTCGGCTATATACCGGAAATGTTTAACTACGACCCGGAAGTAATAATTACGCAAGAGTATAACGTACAACACAAAGAAATTATGAAAATCATCTACGAAATTGTTAGAAGTCGCATAGAAACGTCAAAACAAAAAACCTTACAACGAACTAATAAAAACACGAACCAGCCGTTCAAGGAAGGCGACGTGGTATACAAACAGATACCACCGGGATTTCATAAAAAACATAAAAACCCCTTTTCAGGACCCTATTCAATAATATCCTTATTAGAACATAACAAAGCTATTCTAATAAACCATAAAAATGACGAACAGACAATAGCACATCTAAGAAATTTACGTCTTGCAGGTTCCTTGCCACAGGAATAACAGCCCAAATACAAGACTTGACGGACAATCCAGGTATGCTGCCAAAGAAATTAGGGACAGCATACACAGAGACTAGCAGCTGGAACTTGATACATATACATGACCTGACACAACTACACGAAGACTATAACCAAATAAAAAGACATTACATAAACACAGTTACGTCTATGACAAAAGATTACCACGACGAATACCATAATTTTATACTAACATTAAATTTTACTATAGATAATATAGACGATACATTTTATAGGATATTCTTAGAGAGAGATAACATCAATGAGAGACAGAGACGGGGCATAATCAATGGGCTAGGATCGATATTTAAATCAATAACTGGCAATCTCGATTCACAAGATGGCGAACGTATATATCAGGCAATAGAAATATTAAGTACAGACCAAAACAAAATTCATGATCTTTTTAAATCGCAAAATTCGGTAATGCTAGAAGCAATCGGAGAGTTCAATAAAACGATCGTAGGGTTGAGTCACAATCAGGGCACGATAATAAATAGAATAAACGAGTTAGGTAACACAGTTGATAGCCTTAGGAGCGAACAACTAACGCACTATCATCGCATCAAAATCCTAGAGCTGCTGACCCAGCTTGGACATTTATTGAATAATATTCAAGAATTAGCACTCACAACTGAGAATGCAATCACTTTTTCAAAATTAGGAATTTTTCACACATCCATATTAAAACCAAAATTTATAATAAAAGAAATCAATAGAATACAAAAATACGTAACAAATGCTAAACTAATAACAACCACTGATCTGAATCTGTATGAAAAAATATTCAAAATAAAAGCAGTACAAAATAAATTCCAAATTATATTTCAAATAGAAATACCTCTAGTTGAAGAGTCAGAATATGATTACTATCAGTTATACACATTACCTGTCCCAAAAAATCCACACACCTTTACCATGATAATCCCTAGAACCAAATACTTGATCCTAAGCAGTAAACAATATGCCTTTCGAAATGAAGAATGTCAAAATTTAAAGAACAAATTATATTTCTGCCAAGACGACAATCCAACAGCCATGAATGATCAGAACCCATGTGAATAAAACTAATAAAATTTCAAAAGCCTATCGATAATTGTAACCAAGAATTAGTCAAAATTAAACAAACCACAGTTTCGAGATATGGAACCAGTCAATACATCATCTTAGCGCCAGAAGAGACAAACGCCAGAATAACTTGCCAGGAACAAGAGTGGACCAATATCATCAGGGGTACCAAATTGGTCAACCTCCAACCAAATTGCCAATTGAAAGTAGGAAACAAAATTTATAAAACCGGCCCCACTACAGCAGAAACACAACAACTATTCAATCTCCCCAAATTAGAAACCACCACTACGAAGGAAGAAACAAATTACGAAAAGGTACCCGAACTCAAATTAGACAACGTACAGCTGCATAACATCGAGCAGATCCAACACCAACTCCAAAACATTAAGAAAAATATACCAGGCCGAATGGAACTATCATTGCATCACCTGAGTATATGGACCATATTATTGTACGTGGCTATTTTAACCGCCATCATAATGATAGCCGTCAAATGGGGAGTCATAAGAAGAAGAACCACTAGAAGAACTACGAAGATCAACCCAAGAACCGACAAGGGAGAATTGAAGATCAACCCAGGAACCACCGAAGCCGGATTTCCCTTGAAAATCCGGAACGAACCGTAGCTTCGTTCTTCAAAGGGGGGAGGAGATAAATAGAGCCACAACAACAGGCTATTGTGCAACAATGTATCCTGGCCTCCTTAGAAACCGCAGTGTCATCATAATCATGAAGTGGCGCCTGTAGGAATGCAGGCGTAAAACCAGCAAGTGCGAACGGAATATCTCCGGTGACATTCAGCATTAGCAGATCCAGGTCACCTCCAGAGACAATAGTGCCACGCCTGGAGAGGAAGACTATAAATAGGATAAGCACCGAAATAGGAGCGTTCATTGCTTGTTTCCTAGTTAGTCTGGCACATGGCGTGTCAAGTATTTTAATATCACTTATATATATATATATATATATTTTTTTTTTGTCTCATTATTGTATTAAGTAATCATTGTGTTTAAGTAATAATAAATTGTTTAAAAAAGTTAATTGTCTTAACGCTAAAGTTAAGTCGCGAGATAAAAGTCATGCTAAAAAATTGTCGGGAATCCTATTTTAATGTGTGGGAATTTTTTTGTAACAAAATTGCATATAGTCCAAAAAGCGCAAAAACTTGACAATATGCTAGAAATTGATAAATGTCAAATGTCAAAAATTGGTTTGACCGATGAGAAACGGAAACAATAAAACATGATATTAACTAAAAGAGATATAAAAATGAAAAACCGAGAAAAATGTATCGTTAGCGTCGGTTTTGATATGAAAATATCTCTTAGCTGATATATCTGGAACAGGAAGGACGCCTATAAAATTGCTCATTTTAATTATAATATGTAAGCAAAGTGGTGAAATTGAAGTTAATTATATATATATATATATATATATATATATATATATATATATATATATATATATATATATATATATATATATATATATATGTGTGTGTGTGTGTGTGTGTGTGTGTGTGTGTGAATTGCTAATTCATTTTAAAACAGTGTTTTTGAATACTCACATTTCTGAAGTTCCTAACAAAATAGTAATAGCTAACAAGCAAGGTTATATAAGTCAAATTATCGCATAAAGTGAATAACCAAAGTGTAGAAAATGAAGGAACTTAATGACATAACCACAAGGTAAATTGTCATTTGATGTTCTTCTTATAAGTGAGATATAAGAGAGAACAAGTGGGTTAGAAGAGGATGCAGCAAGGAGTCAAGGCTGAAGATTTTAAGCTATTGTGCATATAAACTTTTAACATAATGCGTGATTTTACTTTTCTATGTAAGTAAAAGAAAGTAATTAAAAAAAAGGAATTTATTTATGTAGAAAAGAAGCCATTATAAAAGAATAAGTTCACTAACGTATAGAGTGTATTTGTTTTATTTGTTTTAAAATTGGAAAATATGTTATTTGAAAAACCATTACAACCATTTGAAAATTTGATTGTCTTAAATAAAATTAATCAATCAATACACTCAACAGCGGGCTATACACCTTTTCACCTCTTATATGGGCCTTTTGATAAATGAGGCCCCATAGATCCCACAGCAACAGTTTATGAACAATATAATTCTAAAAGACTTAAAGAAATCATCCCGTTTTGCTGTCAGGTATAAAAGAGAGCTAAAGAGAAATTGAATAAAAATTTAGAAAAATTAAATGAAGCACGAGAAAATGTGCCAAATATGTGTGTGTGTGTTCAAATGCTAGGATGGCAACGGAATGATCCTCCACTAGCCACAGACTTTTATAAATTACACGGTGTGGATTTGAAGTTTTATATATGATACGGGATAGGCAAGTGGCAAGTAGAAAATTTATTTGATATGTTTAAACATATGAGTTAGATACGGTGCTTATACTTTGTCTTATATAATTAGTGTATGTTTTACGTACTTAATAACATCAATATACAAACACAAATACATACGCACATGCACATATACACACATATAAACTCCTTTAGATTTTTTTTTATTTATTTATTTATTTATTTTTTTTTTTTTTTTTTTTTTTTTTATATATATAATTATATATTGTTATATTTTTATTTATTTATTTATTTATTTATTTTTTTTTTTTTTTTTTTTTTTTTTTTTTTTTTTTTTTTTTTCCTTTTTTTTTTTTTCTTCGGGATACACAAGGACACTTGCTCGCCAAGGGACCCGCCATGGCTCATACACAAACTAACTGGGCCACGGAACTGATTGAGGTTACACTGGGACAGACAATAGGACTCTAGATCTAATTACATGTATAATTTCTGCAAAATTCTTATCTATTTAATGTTATTGTTTAATACAACCACCAGTTTATTTTTATACCTAGTTTCCTACTTAACTACTTACATACTATTATTTACAATTTTAAATTAATTTCTCTAAAAAAACTAACTAAATAAATGTACACGTTCTTTTTATCGAGGCCTAATAGGTGAGTTATACTAAGTGGCATTGTAATGTTGATTATTCTCAACGCGTCTAACAATTTATTACGGGCCATAGTGTTGAGTGGGCAAGAAAAAATTATATGATTGAGATCAGCAATGGTGGATCCGTCACATGTGCAGAACGGGCTGTTTAGCACTCCTATTCTATTGAGGTGAGCAGGATATCTGCCATGATTAAACTTGGCTCTTATCACCGTTGTTGTAAATTTTCTTGGTTCTGTTCCATATTTATTAATATTATTTTTTAGATTTGGGTTTAGTAGTGCATAATGGTTATTGGATGTTTTTATATATGCATCCCATTCTTCTGCCCATTTTCTCCCAATAGAATGCCTGAGATGAGCTTTTACATCAAACAAGGTTACCTTGTTGAGAATTTCTCCAGATACTATAGCTTCTCTGGCTAGTTTATCAGCAATCTCGTTTCCTAATATCTGACTATGTCCTTTCACCCATATGAATATTACATCGTTATTATCTATTATTTCTCTATATGTGGAAACAAATTTTCTTACATCGCGATTTCTAAAATTTTTTGGCTTGTATCTTTTTAGGAATAGCAAAACTGATAATGAATCACTAAATATAAGCGAGTTGCATTTGCTGTCCTTAACCCAATTTAGTGCCATTTCTATGGCGGTAAATTCTGCGGTATATACTGATGTGATATCATCGAGTTTGTATTGCAGCCTGACGTTTAGGTGTGGTATGTAAACAGCTGCTCCTGTACCAGAAGAGTTTTTAGACCCATCCGTATAGATGTGTGTGTATCCTGGATATTTTTCAATGAGAGGAAGCAACAAAGCTTTATTCAGTATGGTGTTTTCAGTATAAGTTGGTACTAACACTTTGAATTTGTTGTAAAGATGACAAAATTTTTCTTCAGTCGGAATTCTTGCCGTACCAGTTAGCAATCTTTCGAACTCCCTTGTTGCCATATAACCGTCTGTTATGGGTGGATTGGTTTTTATCCTCCAATATATATTAGATAAGGTTTCTGTCCAAAGATGATGTATTACAAGCAATTCGCTGTCATCTTTACCTCTCAACTTCAGGACATACTGGTTTGCTAATTGTTCAATTCTAAGATGGAATGGACGTTCATTAGCTTCAGCAAATATAACTGGACAAGGTGTCGATATCATTGCTCCCAAGCATATCCTCAAGGCCTTAAGTTGTACTCTTTCCACTTCGTTAAGGTTAGTTTTGGAAGTTGAGCCATAAACAATACACCCGTAGTCCAGAATCGACCTAATGTAAGTTCTATAAAATAGCAGCGATGTAGCTACATCTGCACCCCACTTATAACCAATGGTTGCTCTTAGTAAGTTTAGCCCATTCTCGCATCTAGACTTTACATATTTTATGTGTTCAGTCCACAACAGTTTTTTGTCGATAATTATTCCTAGATATTTGTAAGAATTAACAACCTTGATTGTATAAAAACTTGTTCTTATGTGGCTAGGTAAAGTTATTCGATGTCGGGTGAAGAACATTGCCACCGTTTTTTCCACGTTTATTTCAAATCCTCGCTCTTCTGTCCATTGCCTCAAATTATAAGCAATATGTCTCAGTTTTGTAACACAGTGTGAGTAAGAAGGCTGCACACTATAAATACAGAAGTCATCAGCATATTGAATTGATTTTATACTATTGTCCCAAAGCATATGAAAGTTTTTAGTATATACATTAAATAAGAGAGGACTCAGCTTAGAGCCTTGTGGTACCCCACATCTTGCTGTTATTGGGCCATGAAATTTGTTGTTGCTATTCCTAACGTATACTTTTCTTTCGTTGTATAGTTGAACAATATTTGTGGCAGCATTTTTAGACAGACCACACTCTACCAAGTCTCTAAACAATAAATTGTAGTTGACTGCGTCATATGCTCCCTGGACATCGACAAACAGACATACAACATACAAATTTTTTGACAAAGCAAACTGTATATCCATCACTAATTTGCCAATTGCATCCATTGTACCCAGGCCGTTTCTGAACCCATACTGTGTATAAGGCAGAAGTTGTTTTGCTTCAAGATGAAATTCTACCCGTCTTTTAATCATATCCTCAAAGACTTTTAGCAGGCAGTTCAGAAGAGATATAGGCCTGTAAGATGTAGCCAAATTTTCATTTTTCTGAAATTTTAAAAGTAAACATATTATTGTTTCTTTAAGGTCCTCTGCATAATTTCCGTTAATCCACCAATCATTGTAAATTTGTAGCAACATATGTTTTGCCATTGTTGTCAAGTTATTGATGATATAATATGTGATTTTATCAATGCCTGGTGATGTATTTTGTCTCAGTGATTCTAACACAACATTGAGTTCGCTAACTGTGAAAGGTAAATCCATGAAATTTGCTGCCTCTTCTGCAGTAAAGGTATGTCGAAAACTTGAGGCGCCTGGGGGACCCAATTTAACTAAAAATTCCTTGATTACATTTTCTGGTATCTTTCGAGTTGTCGACGTTCCATTACATTTCATTTTTTTAACCTGCTTCCATATCGCCGATATGTTTGTCTGCCCACTTAAGCTATTTACATAATTTTTCCAAGCCTGTTTTCTTTTAGATTTATATAGCTTTTTAGCTTGTGCTTCCGCGTTTTTATAACTAAGGTAATTTTCCCAGTTTGATGTTTGTTTGTATCTAGCTAACGCGTTTTTTCTTTTCTGGTTTGCACTGTGACATTCTGTATCCCACCAAGTTGGCTGTTTATTTTTTGCCTCCACGATCTTCGTCTGTTCAATTGTTTGGCTCGCCGCAAAATTAATAGCACTTATAAAAAGGTCATAATTACTTATATGCCCACCTATAGAAACCGCTAACAATCTATCATCTAGAGCCACCCGGAATGCATCCCAGTCAGCCGTGGTATCCTTCCACTTAGCGTAAGGAATTTTATGTTCTAAAATAAACTGTTGCCCCAGTTCAATCAAAATTGGATAATGATCAGAGCCCATGCTATCACTGAGTACATTCCAGGCAGCTATGTTTGTCAGCTGGGAATTTACAAAAGTAATATCAATCATAGACGGCGATTCCAACGGTCTGCAAAGTTTAGTTGGTAAACCCGTATTTAGTATTACATAATTCATATTATCCAGGGCATTGTATAAACAAGTACCATGGTGATCATCTCTAGGAGATCCCCACAGACTATGATGTGCATTGAAATCACCGCCATACAATATATTGCCTTTTCCTTTGGAAAGGCACTGTTGAAAAATTGCTGTCCACTCATTTGTAGATACAGTAATATCTGGTGGTTTATACACTGAAACTATGGTTAGGTTAACAATAGGAAGATATATAGCACAAATATCTAAGTCACTGTTTAATGAACTTGCTATAAGTATTTCCTGAAAATCTAAATTATTGTTTATTAAAATGGCTACGCCCCCGCCGTTTCTTCCGATTCTGTCCTTACGCACCAACCTATACCCTTTAAAATTAAATTTATCGTGTTTTGGTTTTAACCAAGTTTCACTTATCATGAAAACATCTACTCGATTACGTAATACATATTGTAATAAATTGTCTTTGTTTTGAACAATTGATCGAGCATTCCACTGAATTATGTTTAATCTATTCTGCCTGTGACTCGTCATCACTATCATTGATACACACAATTTCGTCTGCATTGAAATTTAATTTTTTCATTTGAAATACCTCCGCGACTAATTTTTCTAATGATTCTTTAATATTAATATTCATTATATCTGCTTTTTTATTTGTAATTATATTTTGCAAAAATTGATCAACATAAACTGTTAATTCATTTAAAATCCTTTTTTTATAGTCGATAAACTCGTCTCTATATGGGTTTGGTATTACCTGCTGAGAGTCTGTTTTATTTGTGGATGAAGAAGGGGATGGAGATCGACTAGCCTTACGTTTCTTCACTTGATAAGCTTGACTATATACGTTTGTAGGCGTTTTTGTATTTGTTATCGGCTTTAAATTTCTAGTAAGTGGCGGTGAAGTAGAGGTTGAGGGTAGGCTTGGAAACTCTTTGATATCTGCAAGAGCAGAAAACCTATTTTGTGTGGTAACTTTAGCATATGTAGGGTTTTTTTCTATATTTTCAGCTTCCTTATAGGTGAGATTTTTAAATGCCATAATTTCCTTAATTCTCTTTTGTTTCATAAAAACCGGGCATAAGCGCGAAACCGTATTATGTGCACTGTTTTTACAGTATAGGCAATATTGTTCATTTGTGCATATTTGGTCTTTTTCGTGTATCGAGGCGCATTTTTTACAAAAGGAATTGGAATTTTTACAAATTTTTGCGACGTGCCCGTACCTTAAACAGCGCATACACTGCACGACTGGATATATGTATGGTTCCACCTCAAAATTCACCCCGTTTATGCGAATTTCTCTAGGTATTTGATCGCCTAGAAACGAAACTATAATTACTTGTCTTTTGACTAATTTTGATTCTCCGTTCTCATCTATTATTCTTTTGTACATTCGTTTAACTTCCGTTACAGTCTTAGGCGAATCAATTGCTTTTAACAGATAATCCTCATCAAAAAAGGTATCAATCAAACGCACAATGCCTTTTCTCTGGGTATAATATTTTGGAATAAATGCAATTAGCCCATTCTTCCTTAAAATATCATTATTAACAAGTTCATTTGCGGTTTTATATGTTTTAACAATAACCTTAACCTTATTGTATCCTATTACTTTAATATCTATTATCTCTTTTTTATATATTTCTTGTGTAAACAAGTGATGACCTACACGAACCGGAAAAAGTCTTCCAATGTTTTTGTTTAGATGTTGAACATGCACAAAATAAGGACCTTGATCTGTGTGTTTGTATTTATTTTCAAAGTCAATATATGTGGTATCTACAATGTTCTTATCATTTACGTTATCACTTACCGTTTCTGGCTGTATTTCCATCTCAACGGGCGAGCCTTCAGGCCCGCCCTCCTTTTCTTTCATGACCTACCTACCTTCTATCCTATTGCGTTTCTTTGTTTGTACAAACTTAATTTTATATAAATTTATATTTTGACACTGTTGTGAGAAATTTTTAAACCTCACTACAAAATTTCCACTATTTAAACTACTTTTTAACCAGTTAAAATTTAATTTATTTGCAGTGCAAAATATATCGATACACACACTATAACAGCTCTGTCTCGACTGTGTGCCAAATATAAATGAACAAGAATTAACTAAAAAGACCCCTCGAGTGAAAAAGCTCTTCCCCCTTTTCTTTTTCTCCCTCAGGGCTCGTCTGCGTCTTTGCCGCCCCGATAACACCATAGCCTATGGCTTATTGTGCATGCCCTTTGTCTTTTCTGCTCCACCCATTAGAAAATCATCGTGCCTTGAACTAGTCTGCACAGCAATTGGTAGGGTGAAGTTTTATATTGCTCTGTCTCCGGCCTAGGCTGACCGTAGATCAGTTGTCTTTGCGGTCCAGAGCTTTACACTGTGCTGGGTTGATGCTTCCCCCTCGACGCAGAGTCTGCATGCCAGGTCTCCCTCGAATACCCCATTTTGTGCAGGTGTTTCTTGACGGCCATGTGTCCCGTCAAGAGTCCTGTTATGTTTCTGAGCAGTCCTCTGCTAAGATTTAGCAGCTCCACAGCTCTCTTTGAACCGGGTTCCTCAATTACTGACTTCCCATTACTGTGCCCCGAACAGTCGGCCCAGTACACCCTAATGGCTACGCTGGCAGTGCTCTTTGTCACGCCTAGAACCGGTTCTGGTCCTTTAAATGGTTCTGCTGACCCTCTCTTCGCGAGACTGTCTGCTTCTTCATTGCCTTTGACACTCGAGTGACGCGGCACCCAGATAAAGGTGACCTCATTCTATCCAGCCAGGTGGCTAGTCTCGTCTCAGCATTCACTTACCAGCCTTGAATTTACACGTGGGCTACTTAGGGCTTTAAGCGCTGCCTGGATATCTGTGGCTATGAGGATCCGTTTGTTGCTGTAGCCCCCTCCTCTTGTTCTCCCTCACACAGTGCAGGATGGTGTACATTTCGGCCTGAAAAACCGTTGCATGGGCTCCGAGGGAAATACTATGACTTACCCTCGGTCCTTCCGAATAAACATGTGCCCCCGTCCCACGCTTCCTGACGGATCCGTCCGTGAACCAGACGAGCGCGTCCCATGGTAAGACCCGGCGTCTCCACCCGACATGCCTCGCGGTCGGGGATTTCCACTGTAAAATTGTTTTCCTTGCAGATTCACAGGCTCGCGGAGTCTGGCCTCATTCCAAGCATGGACTCCTTCACGATCTCCTGAATTTTGCAGTGGCACTTGCAGCCCGGATTGATCTTTAGTCTACCATTGCAGGCTAGTCTGTATAGTCTTAGCATGGCCTCCTCCATGATAACTAAGTGAGGGGGGGGGGGGCAGATCCAGCAACACCCTCCATGGCGGCTGTTGGGTTTGAAGTCATGGCCCCTGTAATGCCCAGGCAAGCCATCCTTTGGATCTTGCCTACTTTTGTTTGGCACTGGATTGTGTTACCTTAGGCCACCAGACCGGTGCCGTGTATGTTAACGATGGTCTGGCTACCCTTGTGTACAGCCAGTGGGCCATATTAGATCTTAGTTACAGCATAAGAATTTACTTATGCTGTGTCTTAGTCCCCACGTTTTTTCATATAGCCGCCTAGTAACGGCTAGGGTCATAACTGCCTTACGCAGTATATTTTCAACGTGACCATTCCAGGTTCCCTCAATCATTTTAATCGAATAGATTTTTATATTAACCTTACTTTATTAGAAGAAAACTATCAAAGGTGTCTCAGAAATAAAAAAATACTCTTACCCTTATCAACAGATATGCAATAAACAAATAAGTGACATCGAACAGAAGTCACTCTCGTAACAAAAGGGGTTTAATTAACGGTATAGGATCCGTATTTAAAACAATAACAGGTAATCTCGATCAGGTTAATTTCAAGGAAATTAACAAAAATATGGATTTGCTATTTAAATATCAAAATGGACTTATGTCACAAATTTACGATTTGGTATCTTTTGCTTCTTTGATAACTGATAGATTTGAAGAAGAACAGGACATAATCAATAAAAACCTCGACCTCATTAAAGTATCTTTTAAAGAACTTAATGAGCTACACCATCAGATTTTTACAGCTTTCAAAAATCTCTAAATAACGAGAGCACACAAAAATCCTTCTTCTTGCTTTTAAAAGACTTACTAACCAAATTTAGGTACATCAATATACCAAGTGTAAAAAAATATGTTTAGTAGTTTTCGAAATATTAGCAATATTACAAACTTTTTTGCACCCTGTATAGAACCTGCTTTTATTTTTGTTACTGTTAAATGGTTTATTATTTTTATAATTGTTTTCATGGTGATTATCATTATGAGTTGATCTGATTTTTATGTTAAATATTGGCATACATCACATGGATTTTATTAAAATGGTATCTGTCATTTCTATATTATTTTTGAAATAATATCTTGTTCAAAATACCACAACATAGCAACGAATTTTTATTTACAGTTGTCATGAATGCGTATAAATGAATTAAATTTTCTCCTGCTTGGTGATGTAAAGCGGCCAAACCAGTCACAGAGGAGAAGATAAGCAATTGTGAATCCAGAGTAAAAAGTCTCTACTTTGTAAGCAAACCCGGTCATATTATAGTATTCCTATCTGGCTGGTTTTCTGATTACTTTAATTTTACGATTTAGATTATTTTATATACCACGCAGCCTGCTGATGATGAACCGGGACGGTTCGGAACTGCAGTCCACGTAAACCAATAAAGAATCACAAAGAGTACAGCAAGCAAATCGAGTATATGTATATGTATATATATATATATATATATATATATATATATATATATATATATATATATATATATATATATATATATATATATATATATATATATATATATATATATATATATATATATATATATATATATATATATATATATATATATATATATATATATATATATATATATATATATATATGTCGACACTTCCCTCATGGTTGTCTCATCCCAAGGTAAACACTCCTCTTAAGGTTGCCTCATTCCAGGGTCAACACTCCTCTCAAGGTTCCATCCTCCCAAGGTCAACACTCCTCTCGAGGTTGCCTCCTCCCAGGGTCAACACTCCTCTCAAGGCTTACTCCTCGCACGGTCAACACTCCTCTTAAGGTTGCCTCCTCCCAAGGTCAACACCCCTCACAAGGTCACTTCACTTTGAATATATAGGCAATCAAATTTTATTTCTGTGGTTTTATTATAGTCGTACACGTGAAGTGAGTAGAAAAGTTTTTAAGATTAATAGCATTAATATGTTTCATGGAATGTCTATGATAGAATGGAAAAAATTGAAAGAAAGTATTCTACAACGGTTTCCTTATTATATGAAAACCATACTGTGTAAAGAAAAATATTTTTGGAAGTCGCAGCGCTCTATGAATCCTTGAAGAGAGGTATAGAATGTGGTAGAGAAGAGTGTCAGATTATTAATGTGTTAGTTGCTGTATACGTGAAGTGAGTAAAAAGCTTTTGAGATTAATAGCAGCAGTGTTATTTATACGCTTTAAAACAAATAAGTGTCGGGTTGGCCGAGTGACCTACGGCAGTAGATTTAAGATCTATGACTCAAAGAAGTTCGCAGGTTCGAATCCTGCACTCGAAAATTTAAGTTTTTATCTGATTTGGGAAGTTACAGTAAATAAATGTAAATTTTAATATGTACAAAATTTATTTAAGTAACATATGTAATAAACGTAATTAAATGTTGACTTAATTTAATTTTAATTGTAGTATGACAAGAAAAAATTGCGTGTCTCTACACATTTAACAAGTAAGTTTTATTGCAAAAGTTCGTTCCTCTCCGATATAAATTTAATCGACAGCGGCGTAGATATGTCGACTCACAGTTTAATTTTTTAAGCCAAAACTAAGCATTGAAAAAATAAATAAATAAAAAAGTTTCTTATTAGCGAGAAGAATCTATTCTAATAATTAGTTGAATAAAATTGCTGATATACTCTTTTTGACTTTTTTTCTTGCTCAACTTGACACCTGAAAAATAATTGAGAATGGTTAATGTTAAAGCCCATTTGTGACTGTATTATTGAGTTTTCAAATTTTCGTTGTATGCAAAAACTGCTTCGACAGTGCACCCATAAAACATCGATCCGAAGCATGCAGCAAAATATGTAAAAATAAGGTAAAACAAGACCAAGCATGTTACGAAAAAATGTTCCCTAGAAAAGTTGTTTTTTTATTTGCGAGGAGAATCTATTACGACACTTATTTTATTAAAATAGCAACCTTGAAAATATGGTGCAGCATTCCCTTTTAAGAATTTTTCACCGGTTCTCTGACGCTTAGAAAAAAGAATCGATGGCCGTATCTGTTAGAGCGACATTTAAAATGGAGATCCTACTTTGAAATGTGAAGATTAGAAAAACAATAGTTCTAATACAACCAGATGAAAGTGAGACATTATCTAATTTTTGAAGCATGTACCATTAAAATGTTGAAATTTTCGTGTTGACACAATTTTGTTGAATTTTTTTCACTACCCTCAACCTCACAACACCCAATGCTTCACGTTTAAAATTTTTCGCCACACACTTCACAACGTTACAATCAAACATTGCATTTGACACCAATATCTCCTTTTTTTATTCAATTACTTTAGATTTGAGGGTTGCGACCACTTAACTTTAAGGTCTCATAACTTCCGTACGAATCACTTTTTTACATTGCAATTTTTACTATCACTTATCCTAATGGTTTTTATATGAAACCTTGTTAAAGGGTTGACTCCCTTCACAACCACTTCTCTATAATTCACTATATATTTGTTAAATCACACAATACACCTTCAATTTGTTCACAAATATTTTCCAAAATATTTCTTTATTCTCCTTATTAAGGGTTAATCAAACCCTAACAGTAACGATCATTATTTACTATATATTCAGCAAAATCATAACAGATAAAGAAAATTTTGGGAGTTTAGTTATAATTTATTTACATCTATTATTCACAATCTAATTTAATTATAAATCTAAAAACTATCTTAACCAGATTCATCATTTCCACCTTCGTCTGAGGATGGCGGCCATTCTTAAAGAAAAAGTTTTTACTACTGCGCAATAGAAACGTTACGAACTTGACACTTACAACCACATAGTTCCCTTGCACGAAACCATCGTCATCAGAAACCATCTCAATATCATCGAAAACATCGAAATCGAAATCATCGAACCCCCAATTCGCCTCTTGCTGCACCTCTTCTTCCTTCAGGTCCTGGAGAGCTTCCTCTTCCTCTTCCTCCTCCATCTCTTCATCCTCCATCGCTTCTTCCCACATCTCTTCCTCCTACATCTCTTCCTCCTCCGGGTGCTGGAGTAGCGCGTTGCCGACAGCTTCATCGTCCAGAACGATGGTGGAAGCGCTCTCAATGTCGGGAGGAATCATGACGCGTTCACACATAACGGCAGTTTAACAATGAATGAACGTGGCGCAAATGAATACCTTTATCTCAACTTGAAAACCTTGGAAAAAGTTGTCGACCTTGGACATTTAGACGACCTTGACCTTGAAAATTTACTTCACCTGACCGCAAAAGGTTATATGACATGGACCTTGAAATTTTATTTGACCTTGACGGCGACCTCAAGGTAATGTCCTTGAAGCGAAAATAAAGGGGTAAGGATTCGCACAAAGCGTTTCGGGAGGAATTATGACGCGTTCACACAACGGTTTAACGACCAGGTTGGCAGTGACATTTTATCGAACGATGGTTCTTTAAACGGGGTGTCATGGACACAAATCGAGGACACTTGTAGACAACTCTCTTCGGATGAACATTTATACGACGCGATAGGAAAAGACTGCGACTTTTACGAGAGTATATATTCTCTTGGACTGTTCGACGTTTATAGGACTGTCAGGTTAGGATTGCGTATGGATTTTTTTTTTCTTGACTTGCTCCATGCATGCTTCTGAACTGAATATTCTTTGCTTCTGAACAAGAAACTTGTCTGAGCAGAACTTGTCAAGGTCTAATGGTGAGAGAAAGCTAACATTTTTGTTGTCGACAGAAGTTACATTTTTGTTTGTTTCAGAGTTATAAAGTTCGAGTAAATAGTGGGAACGGCCATCACTTCCTCGTGGTCTCACTGCTTTTCACAAAGAACGGCCTTCACCTTCAGTTATTTGCAGCCAAGGTTTATATAGATGCCATATATCTCCTTAATATTTGAGATTTCAAAAGCGCGCATCACTGATAGCCACGATAAGAAAATGGTTCTTCATTGTCCGGGATGTGTCATCACCTACAGGAAAGCTAACTTGAAAAGGCATATTCGAAATAGATATTGCGTTGGAGAGCCGATTGCTAAGCGAGCCCGATTCCACAATTCACCAAGCGGCAAGAATACCTGTAAAAATATTTGCAGAAATTTATTATTCTCTTTGTCGTTTCACACACGCTATCGGCAAACAGACCATCAGATTCACAGCAGAGTGGTGCACAATCAACATCAGCTTTTACTAATCCGATGCAGAATCAGACCCCATCAGCATCAACCGCTGCTGATATGCCTCCACTCGCAACATCAGTCGGTAGAGTTTCGCAACAGACAGGTGTACAATCGGCTTTATCATCACCGTCTACTGATCCGATGCAGAATCAGCAGCCATCAGTTTCAACTGTTGCTGATATGCATCCGCTCGCAACATCAGACGGTAGAGTGTCGCAACAGACAGGTGCACAATCGGCTTTATCATCACCGTCTACTGATCCGAACAGAATCAGCAGCCTTCAGTATCAACTGCTGCTGATATGCCTCCACTCGCAACATCAGACGGTAGTTTCGCAGCAGCCTGCTGCACAATCAACATCAGCGTCTATTAAACACTTTTGATATGAAGTTCTTCGGGACGCATATTTTTCATGGGTTGTAGGCGTCTGGCTCAACGATATCGTTAGAATCCCAGAAGTGCCTGTAAAGCTTCCCCCCTTCCATGCTGTAATCCGGAAACAAATCAGGGGTTTTCTGTACTTCGGTGATTTTATTTTTGTACCATGGACATTGGGCGTCTTAGCGGCTGAAACACCGCGACCACCTCCGGAGGTGGCCGGCGGCGGTAGGGACGGCGGGGTCCGAATCTTGGAATCAGATTCTCAGAATCGCGATCAAGCTCCAGGTATCTAGAGCTAGATCTAGATTCAGATCTTTACTAGACATATTGAAAACCTTGTGAGTTGTTATACAATATATTATTAATAGTAGACATAAGATGGCTCGAAACAAAGAGAATTGGTGTTAGAAAGAGAGAGAGAGAGAGTGAGAGAGAGAGGAATATGTATAATAGTTCACACCAACAGCTGACTACATATGGACACACCCCATCGAGCGACTAATTAAGAGGCAAACACTCTCCAATGGATGACACTATGTTCAACACTAGAGAGTTGTTCACCAGACTCCAAAACAGTTGAGCAAAGGCGCTTACTTGTTGACTACCGAGCTAGTGGTTAGAGACTAATGAGCGCACTGCTGGCTAGATGAGTTAATCTTATTAGTAATTTAGATTGGTTAGAAGGATACAGTTGACTTAGTGATAAAGGTCGAGTTCACCAGATACCAACAGTTGAGTAAAAGTGCTTACTAGTTGAAATACCGAGCTAGCGAGTAGAGATTGACGAACATATTGACTATTTTTACAACCTTAACACACTAGAGATGCTAAAAGAGTTTCTAAATAATTAAAGGCATGCTGATGAACGCCGTGGTGACATTAAACCGGTCATTACACGGGTAAATTATAATCTACTAATAATAACCACCTTCCTAATTAAAATAGCACCACATATTAAAGAAATATGTACCTAATAATAATAACACATTTTTATGAAACCGTCCGACAAATTATGTTTTTCACCAATAAACTCGCAAACAGCGTTTATTACTTAAAGGGCATTTAAACTAAGATCGTATGATACATGGAAGTGAAAGCTCTCAAGTGTTATTTTTTCATTTTAAAGGATATTTAATGTACTTAAGATAGTATGATATACGGATTCACTGTTTGAACCTAAGACAAGTAATACTTATATAATTTATTTGGATTACATCGAAGAACAACTCTCAAGGGTTTATTTTTCATTTAAAATGATATTTAATAATCTAAGATTACATGGTATTCGGATTCAAGTGTTTGACCTAAGACAAGCAATACTTATTTAATTTGCTTGGATTACAGAACAAACTCTCAAGTGTTTATTTTTCATTTAAAAGGATATTTAATGCATCTAAGATCGTATGATATACGGATTCAACTGTTTGACCCAAGATAAGTGATACTTATATAATTTGTTTGGATTACATCGAAAAACAAGTCCCAAGTGTTTATTTTTCATTTAAAAGGATATTTAATGCATCTAAGATCACAGGATATGTGGATTCAACGGCTTGACTTACATCGAAGAACAAGCTCTTTTATTACTTAAGAACATATTTTTTCATTTAAAAGAATATCTAATGTGCTTAAGATCACATGGTATACGGATTAAACTGTTTGACTTAAGACATCTAGTAGTAGTAGTAGTAGATAGTATGATATGCGGATTCAACTGTTTGACCTAAGACAAGTAATACTTATATAAATTGTTTGGATTACATCGAAGAAAAAGCTATTTCATTACTTAAGAAAAAAAAAATTTTCATTTAAAAGAATATTAAAGGTATCTAAGATCGTATGATACATGGATGTGAAAGCTCTCAAGTGTTTGTTTTCATTTAAAAGGATATTTAATGTACTTAAGATAGTATGGTATACAGATTCAACTGATTGACCTAAGACAAGTAATACTTATATAATTTGTTTGGATTACAGAACAACTCTCAAGTGTTTATTCTTTATTTTAAATGATATTTAATGTATCTAAGATCGTATGATACATGGAAGTGAAAGCTCTCAAACAGTGAAATAATCCCAAAAACTATAAAAACAATAAGAGTTATGAGCTATATACGTATTTCGACAACGAAGTTGTCTTCATCAGTAGCTGTCGTTAAAAAGGCTTTTAAATGTACTTGATATTGTATGATACATAGAGCCAACAGGGGCATTCAAAGCAATGCCTATATAAATACAAACTAATGTTTTTATCGGTGAACTCTCTGAATTTTGTAAGAGAGAAGGTGACAACTGTTTACTGACTTATGATTTAGAGCACATATAGCAATATTTTAAATCTTATTAGTAATCTATATATGAGAATTCATTGTTTACACACTTCGTGTGACTGTTGCAGTCAGCGTGCTGACGATGTCAAAAATAGCTTCTCAACGAATTTTTGATAATATTTTAAATTGCTATATGGCAAGTAAACCTTTGAAGATGATCATAAAGCTATCTATATAAACACCCTGCTGTTAACTTTAAGCCAATGGTAAATTATAATCTGCTAATAGTCTACTAATTAAAATACTAATACATATTTAAATTTATCACGCAGTTTCCTAAACACTATAATAATATATTTTTTAAATTTTCCAGCATTATCTACTTTATTTCCGGTATGTAAGACACGCTTACCGAATTTAGACCACTTAACTTATTGTTTACTTACCTCGACAGTCTGTTGCAGTAAGCGTGCTAGGAATGTGAAAATTACCAGTGATAATATAAGATGTAAGACATAATTTGTCACAAAATTTAAAAATGGTACGATAGCCTAATTATAGGTGGTAACCAACGTGCTCTTTAGAGAGCATGTTTGACATGGTCTTTTAAAATATTTATATTCCTACTAATTAACATATAAGACGTAAGACATCATTTTTCACAAAGTTTAAAAATATTACGAATATTATCCCGTGGTAACCAACGGTGCTCTTTAGGAGCATGTTTGACATGGTCTTTTAATATACTGATATTGCTACTAATTAACATACAACTAATCGCATTATAAAGGTGATGTCGCATGGTCTTTTAAGATACATATATCCTTACTAAGGAACATACAACAGCTGATTACATTATAAGGGTGATGTCGCATAGTCTTCTAAAATACATATATCCTTACTAATTAACATAAAACGGTTGTTTACATTATAAAGGTGACAGTTTTTAACTATATCAGCTCGGGTGCCGTTGTAAGACATAAAATCAGTTCAAAGTATGTAAGGTGATGAAGAATATAGAGTCACACAGGTCACACAGGCTTGACAGAGTACCGTAGTAGTAAATATAACAGTGTTTTGCAAAAATTAGGATCACGTTGTTGGCTTAATAAATATATTGCTGCTAAAACACTAAACTTACATGTAAAATTACTGAAGAGACTACAATAGTTGCCTAAACCTACACGTTCTTCTTAATTGTGTGTTCTTTACATTCAAAATTAATAATTAGGCTACAATAGCTGATTAGACTGATTACTAATAGTTTAAATCATGTGTCAAAGTCTACATGTTACTGATATAAAAGTTAATTCACTACGTGAAGATTTGAACCTGTGATGAGCAGTGATGACGCTCGCTTGGACAAATCGTCAGGTCTTTGTGTTGTGGTGATTTGAGTTCTATAAAGGTGAGGTGAGATGCTAAAACAAGACAGAGTACACATTAGAAATATAACACGTTCTTCTTAATTTGCAGGCTGCTTACATTAAAAGCACTGATGATGTTTCACCAGTTGCTAAAATAATATTATTAATGGTAGAGACACGAACCTTAGCTATCTGTGATGGCACGAGTCAACCTAATAGAAAAACGTATAATAAAATATGATTAAAGCCCTAAACCATCCTGTTGACTTTTTAAGTAATAACTGCCATACCAGCAAATCATAAAATTTTATGTAATATTTATTTATTTCATAGTTTTTACGTTTAATAAAAAGCGTCAGTTACCATAATTAAATCACAAGCGGTAGGTAATAATAAGGTATTCATTTTTTTTGCAATTAAATAGCTTCAATAGGTATATGCGCGATAAAAACCAAATAGGTCGCTTATGTTACATATATTATCACTGGATAAAACCGCAAAAATATTTCCCTCAACCTAAAAATAAAGCAGTACTATGTATTAGGTGCAGTCCGTGCAGTAGTGTTTGTGTTGTTCAGGCAAGTTTTTCAAACAAAAAAAGGTAGGACAAAGCAGTTTAAAGGCACTTCAACTTTTAATTTGAGGATTTTTCTGGCAAATAAGTCGAGCATTTATTTTACAGTGCAACTAAATCATTAAAATTTTATTTCCCGGTGGTCAAGCTGGGGCTTATGACGTCATACTGAAAGTCATTCGATAGTTAGATTTTTAATATATTTTTATTTAAAATATTGGCTCTGCATCAGTTATTTTAAAGTAGTATTTATAAATTCATTTCCTGTTTAACGGGGTGTGGTTTATGACGTCACTATTTTAACGTGATTTAATAATTAGAATATTAATATATGGTTTGTAGCAAGTACTAAACTGTTCAACACTAGTTCTTAGTGAATTTTTCGTAAAATATGAAGCTAATATTTTTCTAAGGTTAGCTACTAAACCTATGTTAGACGCTTTTAACGTCTATGTTTTACACCTGGGGAATTTTCATAACATTATTAAAATATATTACGCAAGGTAACTACAGCTACTAAACTGATCAACACTACCACTTTATGAATTTTTTATAAAATATATAAGTAAAAATGTTCTAAATATTAGTGAGTAAAATTTATGTTCAATACCTTTAGCCAATTATTTACCAATTTTAGATAGACATAGAGAGGGTATAAAATCATGGGCAACACTTATAGAACGTAATTTAATGCGTAGGTCGCAGCACATTAAATATTAGAGGTTGAACTGGCTCCACCAACACGAAAAAGGTTTACCAGAAGAACAATGATGTTTTTGCTGTGACGAATTTTCATATATATGTTTGCCACTTAAAATATTGATACTTTACAAAATACCGTGGATGAGAGCAATCATAAATCTGTTATTACACACACACACACACACACACAAATATATATATATATATATATATATATATATATATATATATATATATATATATATATATATATATATATATATATATATATATATATATATATATATATATATATATATATAAATGTAAATAACGTATAACATGTGACGAGTATGTTTCCTAAGTGTTTTTATCATGATATGATAACGCTTATAAGTTCCTATTGAATTTTCATAAAATACATAACATAATTTTTCTAAAGAGTCGATAATAGCTAAAAAAAGTAATAGCGTAAGAATCTAATCTCTCAGCAACTATTAGTAATCAATCAGCATTTCAACAACTACTGAAACATCCCCAGTCAACATCGATACATTTGAACGGGAAATTAATTAATTAGATAAGTTTTATATTATTATTAATTTATATTGGTTAGAAGGAGACAGTTGACTTGGTGATGAGGGTTGAGCTCATCAGAGGCCAACAGTTGAGTAAAAGTGCATACTTGTTGAATACCGAACTAGCGGTTGGAGGCTGATGAACGTACTGGTGACTTCAAACACTGTTTTGTGATGTTTGTCTCTCATACCGCTTCAAGAAATTCGTAACAGTTGACGTTTGAATTTTATGAAACATTCCGAGCCGTCTGTTGTATTATTATCTAATTTGATGTACATAAATAGACCCTCGAAATGATATATTTTTGTAGAACAGCGATGAATATAAATGGCTTGAAAACCAAAGATGGCCTAGCTGTTGTTATAGCTTATTATTATACGAGGTCCACATATACGAAGGGTTACTCAAGAATACCAAGACACATATTCTAATTAAAAAAGGAGACTATTAAATCTAAATTCACATTCAACCTAACGTGTTAAAAATAATAGAGTTCGGCATTTTGATTTTATTTGAGAGATGGTGGTTCAAATCCTGACGTATGACCGTGTGAGGTATAATTGATTTAACTATCGAAATGGCTTGAGCTAAAAATGAATGAGCTGTGGCATGTTACCGTCAGCATTGATATCTATTGTACTAGATATGTTTAAAACTTAAAGCTCTTATCGCACAAGATCCGTTAGCAGTACGGTGGAACCAGTGCATGCACGGTGTTGAGAAGGTCAAATTGAAGTGAAATATACAATAAAATGACCACGTCCTGTCTCAACTTTAAATCCTTTTATGTTTTGAACGGAAAGTGATAGAAGTGAGCCGACTTCAAAGTATGTCTTTCGTAACAATACCTACAAGAAATCAAGTAAAACCTTAAAGTTGTTATCGCGCAAGATCGGGGAGATCTACAGCGAAACCAGTACTTGCATGGCGTTCAGCAAACCAAACTCTATAAATATACACAATAAAAATGTCACTTCCGGTATAGCTATTCTTAGAGCTACATTCACGTATGACAACTCAAAAGAATTGTCTTGTCAAGCAGAATTAAGAAATATAGTTTTTAAGTAAATCAGAACAAGTTGTGTTAACACCTAAAGAGTCACATCTCAATTAACAACCACAGCATATTTGGGGGACATTTGCGGAGCTCAGACTGTAAACTACTTGATATCTGGGACATATGTATGTAAAAATAGCTATTCTTAGAGCTACATGCAGGTGTGTGACACCTCAAAATAATCGTCTTCTCAAGCTGAATAAAGAAAGATAGTTTTTAAGTACCAAAACAAGTTGTGTTTAGACCTAAAAACAGCACACTCTCTCTTAGGCTTATTGCCTTGATGTATAGATCAAATTTTTACAAACCAATACGTCTCTATCATTTTAGAGCAATCTTAGTTATGCGACCTGTCAAACTAATTGTCTTGAGGTGTAGCTTTCAAGGTTGTAAGCCATCCAAGGTCAACCGTTTTAGAGCAACGTATACATGTAACCCGTCATCTCAATTTTATACGTACAGTTCATTCTGCTAACATATTATTTTATTGTATCTTAATTATGTTAAGGTAACATTAATTTAATAATAAAAATAACAAAAGCTATATAAAGTACAACACTAGGTAATAAACAATTATTTGTTGTGAGCGGTTAAAAATTTTGTAAAACAACACGTTTCTATCATTTTAGAGCAATCTTAGTTTGTCAGCCATCATAGGTCAATCGTTTTAGAGCAACGTATATAATGTGTAATTCTCCATCTCAATTTATACGTACAGTTCATTCTGCTAACATATTATCATATTATTTTACTGTATCCTAATTATATTAAGGTAACATTAATTTAATAACAAAAATACCAAAAGTTATATAAAGTACAACACTAAGAAAATAACAATTATTTGTTTTAAGACATTCATATTCCGAGCTAGTTTACCTAACAATTTAAACTGAATGTCTTGAGGTGCATATTTCAATTTTTATAAACCAGCACACTGTATCATTTCAGAGTATCCTTAGTCATCTAACCACGCACACTAATTGTATTGAGTAGCATTCAAGTTTGCGAACCATCACATGTAAATGGTTTTAGAGCAACGTATATGCGTGATTCTTCTTCGCAATTTTATACGTACAGCTCATTCTGCTAACAGTAATTTAAATATTTTAAAGTTGAACAGCACTCATACCATATGTGTCAAACATTTGATTATCTATTAGATCCCTTACGTAGTTTCCTAAACACTTCAGTAATACATTTTATGAAACCGTCTCACAAATTATATGTTTTTCACCAATAAACCCTTAATCAGCTTATTGCTTATTTTTTCATTTAAAATGATATTTAATGTATCTAAGATCGTATGATATACGGATTCAACTGTTTGACTTACGACAAGTAATACTTATATAATTGTTTGGATTACATTAAAGAACAAACTCTCAAGGGTTATTTTTCATTTAAAAGGATATTTAACATTTTATGATACATAGACTCAACAGGGGCAGGGCATTCAAAGCAAGGCCTATATAATTACAAATTAAATGTTGTTTTATTATAAACCTAACACTAAATGATTGTTTTGATTAGATACTAGAGCCCCTTTATATATGATTGCTGCATAAAATATTGTTACTTTGCAAATACCGTGGACGAAAACAAGCACAAATTTGAACAACAACTATAAAGTTGGTATCAAGTAATATCTTCTTAACTAATGTAGAGAGCATATGAAGCAAGTTTTCCTAAATGTTTTTTTTATCATAAACCTAACACTTAAGATATGTTTATCCATAAAGACAAACTTACTGAATTTAGACGATTTAACTACCTAATCTAATTAATTCATTTCCAGTTCAAATGTATCGATGTTGACTAAGGATGTTTCAGTAGTTGTTGAAATGCTGATTGATTACTAATAGTTGCTGAAACATTAGATTCTTGCGCTATTACTTTTTTAGCTATTAGCGACCCTTTAGAAAAATTATAAGTTATGTATTTTATAAAAATTCAGTAGGAACTTATAAGCGTTACTCATATCATGATAAAATATTTAGAAAACATACTTGTCACATATGTTATACGTTATTTACATTAATATTTATGTGATATAAAGCTGTGAATTTTTTCTTAGAAAATTATGATAACTTCAAAACACAACTAACAAGCTGTTGCGCAGATTTATGATTGCTCTCATCCACGGTATTTTTTAAAGGATCAATCTTTTATGTGGCAAACAGATATATGAAAATTTTCCACGGCAAGAACATCATCGATTGTTCTTCTGGTAAACCTTTTTCGTGTTGGTGGAGCCAATTCAACCTCTAATATTTAATGTGACCTACACATTCTTACGTTACGTTCTCTAAGTGCTGCCCATGATTTTATACCATCTCTATCTCTATCTAAAATTGATAAATAATTTACTAAAAGTATTGAACATAAACTATACTCACTAATATTTAGAAAATTTTAGTTGCTGAAACATTAGATTCTTGCGCTATTACTTTTTTTAGCTATTAGCGACCCTTTAGAGAAATTATAAGTTATGTATTTTATAAAAATTCAGTAGGAACTGAAGCGTTACTCACATCATGATAAAAACATTTAGAAAACACACTTGTCACATATGTTATACGTTATTTATATAAATATATATGTGATATAAAGCTGTGAATTTTTTCTTAGAAAATTATGATAACTTCAAAACACAACTAACAAGCTGTGTGTGTAATAACAGATTCATGATTGCTCTCATCCACGGTATTTTGTAAAGTATCAATATTTTAAGTGGCAAACATATATATGAAAATTCGTCACAGCAAGAACATCATAGATTGTTCTGGTAAACCTTTTTCTTGTTGGTGGAGCCAGTTCAACCTCTAATATTTAATGTGCTGCGACTTACACATTCTTACGTTACGTTCTCTAAGTGTTGCCCATGATTTTATACTCTCTCTATGTCTATCTAAAATTGGTAAATAATTTACTAAAGCTATTGAACATAAACTTTACTCACTAATATTTAGAAAATTTTTACTTATATATTTTATGAAAAATTAATAATGAGGTAGTGTAAAATGTTATGAAAATTCCCCAGGTGTAGAACATAAGGTTTAAAAGCGTCTAACATAGGTTTAGTAGCTAATCTTAGAAACATATTAGCTTTATATTGTGTTAAACAGCTTAGTACCTGCTACAACCATATATTAAAATTCTAATTATTGAATGACGTTAAAATAGTGACGTCATAAGCCACACCCAGTTAAACAGGAAATGAATTTATAAATACTACGTTAAAATAACTTATCCAGAGCCAATATTTTTAATAAAAATATATTAAAAATCTAACTATCGAATGACTTTGAGTATGACGTCATAAGCTCCACCTTGACCACCAGGAAATAAAATTTTAATGATTTAGTTACACTGTAAAATAACTGCTTGACTTATTTACCAGAATAATCCTTAAATTAAAAGATGAAGTAGCTTTAAACTGCTTTACCCTACCTTATTTTTGTTTGAAAAACATACCTGACCAACACAAACACTACTGCACGGACTGCACCTAATACATACTGCTTTATCTTTAGTTAAGGGAAATATTTTTGCGGTTTTATCAAGTGATAATATATGTAACATAAGCGACCTATTTGGTTTTTATCGCGCATATATTGAAGCTATTTAATTGCAAAAAAAAATGAATACCTTATTATTACCTACCGCTTGTGATTTAATTATGGTAATTGACGCTTTTTATTAAATGTAAAAACTATGAAAGTTAACGTTGTTATTACATAAAATTTTATCATTTGCTGCTATGGCAGTTATTACTTGAAAATTCAACAGGACCGTTTAAGGCTTTAATCACATTTTATTATACGTTTTTCTATGAAGTTGACTCATGCCCTCATAGATAGCTAAGCTTCGCCTTTATACTAATAACAATATAATTTCCGCAACTAGTGAAACATCATCAGTACTTTTAATGTAAACAGCCTGCATATTAAGAAGAACGTGTTGTATTTCTAATGTGTACTCTGTCTTGTTTTAGCATCTCAGCTCACCTTTATAGAACTAAAATCACCACAACACAAAGACCTGACGATTTGGACAAGCAAGCGTCATCACTGCTTATCACAGGTTCCAATTTTCACGTAGTGGATTAACTTTTATATCAGTACCATGTAGACTTTGACACATAATTTAAACTATTTAGTAATCAATCTAATCAGCGATTGTAGCCTAATTATTAATTTTTAATGTAAACAACATACAATTAAGAAGAACGTGTAGGTTTAGGTAACTATTGTAGTTTCTTCAGAAATTTTTAGTGTAAACAGTATGAAAATCAAGAACATGTAGGTTTAAACAACTATTATAGTCTCATCGATGATTTATAATGTAAACAGCATGCAAATTATAAAGAACATGTAACTTTAGTGTTTTATCAGCAATATGTTTATTAAGCCAACAACGTGATCCTAATTTTTGCAAACAGTTTTATATTTATTACTACTGTACTCTGCCAAGCCTGTGTGACTATATTCTTCATCACCTTTTACATACTTTGAACTGATTTTATGTCTTACAACGGTATCCGAGCTGATATTGTTAGAAACTGTCTCCCTTATAATGTAAACAACTGTTTTATGTTAATTCGTAAGGATATATGTATTTTAGAAGACTATGCGACTGCACCTTTATAATGTAATCAGCTGTTGTATGTTCCTTAGTAAGGATATATGTATCTTAAAAGACCATGCGACATCACCTTTATAATGTGATTAGTTGTTGTATGTTAATTAGTAGGAATATCAGTATTTTAAAAGAGCAAGCTATCTAAAGAGCACGTTGGTTACCACCTATAATTAGGCTATCGTACTATTTTTAAATTTTGTAAGAAATGATGTCTTACATCTTATATTATGACTGTAAATTTTCACATCCTTAGCACGCTTACTGCAACAGCCTGTCGAGGTAAGTAAACAATAAGTTAAATCGTCTAAATTCGGTAAGCTTGCCTTACATACTGGAAATAAAGTAGATCATGCTGGAATATTTCAAAAATATATTATTGGAGTGTTTAGGAAACTGCGTTATACATTTAAATATGTGTTAGTATTTTAATTAGTAGATTATTAGCAGATTATAATTTACCAGTGGCTTAAAGTTAACAGCAGGGTGTATATATAGATAGCTTTATGATATATATTCAAACGTTTACTTGCTGTATAGCAATTAAAAATATTATCAAACATTCGTTGAGAAGCCATTTTTGACATCCTCAGCACGCTGACTGCAACAGTCACTCGAAGTGTGTAAACAATAAATTCCCATATATAGATTACCAATAAGATTTAAAATGTTGCTATATGTCTTCTAAATCATAAGTCAGTAAACAGTTGTCACTTTCTCTCTAACAAAATTCAGAGAGTTCACGGATAAAAACATTTAAT
Organism: Tillus elongatus; assembly: GCA_964006375.1. Taxonomy (NCBI): domain Eukaryota; kingdom Metazoa; phylum Arthropoda; class Insecta; order Coleoptera; family Cleridae; genus Tillus; species Tillus elongatus. The sequence continues at coordinate 99,412,028 of OZ023264.1, read as the reverse complement.
TTTTATTTATATAGGTACTGCTTTGAATGCCCCTGTTGGCTCTATGTATCATACAATATTAATTACATTAAAAAGCTTTTTAACGACAGCTACTGATGAAGACAACTTAGTTGTCGAAACACATATCTAGCGCATAACTCTGTTATTATTCGTATGGGTTTTGGGGAGAATTCACTGTTTGGGAGCTTTCACTTCCATGTATCATACGATCTTAGATAAACTAGATATCCTTTAAAATAAAGAATACCCACTTGAATGTTGTTCTGTAATCCAAACAAATTATATAAATATTACTTGTCTTAGGTCAATCAGTTGAATCTGTATACCATACTATCTTAAGTACATTAGATATCCTTTTAAATGAAAATAAACGCTTGAGAGATTTCACATCCATGTATCATACGATCTTAGATACCTTCAATATCCTTTTAAATGAAAAAATATTTTCTTAAGTAATAAAAGAGCTTGGTCTTCGATGTAATCCAAACAATATAAGTATTACTTGTCTTAGGTCAAACAGTTGAATCTGCGTATCATACTATCTTAAGCGCTAGATATCTTAAGTCAAACAGTTGAATCCGCATACCATGTGATCTTAAACACATTAAATATCATATTAAATGAAAAAATATGTTTTTTAACTAATAAAAGAGCTCGTTCCTCGGTGCAATCCAAACAAATTATATAAGTATTAGATGTCTTAAGTCAAACAGTTGAATCCGCATACCATGTGATCTAAAACAAATTAAATATCCTTTTAAATGAAAAAATATGTTCTTAAGTAATAAAATAGCTTGTTCTTCGATGTAATCCAAACAAATTATATAAGTATTACTTGTCTTATGTCAAACCGTTGAATCCACATACTCTGTGATCTTAAATGCATTAAATAACCTTTTAAATGAAAAATAAACACTTGAGAGTTGTTTTTCGATATAATCCAAACAAATTATATAAGTATTACTTATCTTAGGTCAAACAGTTGAATCCGTATATCATACGATCTTGGATGCATTAAATATCCTTTTAAATGAAAAATAAGCACTTGAGAGTTTGTTCTGTAATCCAAAGAAATTATATAAGTATTACTTGTCTTAGGTTCAACAGTTTAATCCGCATACCATGTAATCTTAGATGCATTAATCCTTTTAAATGAAAAATAAACACTTGAGAGTTGTTCCTCGATGTAATCCAAATAAATTATATAAGTATTACTTGCCTTAGGTTAACATGTTGAATCCGTATATCATACTATCTTAAGTACATTAAATATCCTTTAAAATGAAAGATAACACTTGACAGCTTTCACTTCCATGTATCATACGATCTTAGATATCCTTAAGTAATAAACGCAGTCTGCGAGTTTATTGGTAAAAAACATAATTTGTCGGACGGTTTCATAAAAATGTATTATTATTATTAGGTACATATTTCTTTAATATGTGGTGGTATTTTAATTAGGTATGTGGTAATAACTATAATAATTATAATCTACTAATAATAATTAGTAGATTATAATTTACCCGTAGAATGACTGGTTTAAAGTCAGCACGGCGTTCATCAGCATGCCTTTAATTATTTAGCAACTCTTTTAGCATCTCTAGTGTGTTAACGTTGTGAAAATAGTCAGCAGTGCGTTCATCAATATCTACCTGCTAGTTCGGTATTTCAACTAGTAAGCACTTTTACTCAACTGTTGGTGTCTCGTGAACTCGACCTTCATCACCAAGTCAACTGTATCCTTCTAACCAATCTAAATTACTAATAAGATTAACTCATCTAGCCAGCAGTGCGTTCATCAGTCTCTAAGCACTAGCTCGGTAGTCAACAAGTAAGCGCCTTTACTCAACTGTTAGAGTCTGATGAACCATTCTCCAGTGTTGAACATAGTGTTATCTATTGCAGGGTGTTTGCCTCTTATTTAGTCGCTCTATGGGGTGTGTCCATATGTGGTCAGCTGTTGGTGTGAACCATTATACATTCTCCCGCCACTATATATCTCTCTCGCTCTCTCTCTCTCTCCCTCTCTCTCTCTCTAACACCAATTCTCTTTGTTTCGGACCATCTTAATCATTTAACTCTTTACTATTAATAATATTATTTTGCAAGACAACTCACAAGGTTTTCAATATGTCTAGTAAAGATCTGAATCTAGATCTAGCTCTAGATACCTGGATCCTGATCGTGATTCTGAGAAACTGATTCCCTAGACTCTAACCCCGCCGTCCCCACCGCCGCCTCCGGAGGCGGCCGCATAGCACCGAACGTTCCCGACTACCGCGAACCCGCGGTGATTAAGAGTGGGGAGGAGTGGGGGATATACTTGGTCGCCACAAGTTTGCTCGTTTTATCTTATGGGAATTAACATGGGGAGGTGGTTCCGAACCCCTATAGTTATATTTACCGCGTGTCTCTTGCTGGCAACACGTTTCGCGACAAAGCGTCGGCCACCCTGTTCATAGCGCCTTTACTGTATTTTATGTCAAAATCGTATTACTGGAGGAACACACTCCAACATGCCAATCTTCCTGAGGGGCTGCGGATAGACTAGCCAACGGAGAGACATAGGTTCGGTCAATACGGTAAAACTATATCCTTCCAAATACGGCCCCATCTCTTCTATGCCCAACACTATGGCCAGACATTATTTTTCGGTTACAGAGTAATTCTTTTCCGGAACAGCCAGAGTACAGCTGGCATATGTTATTACTTGTTCCTCGTATTCTAGGTTTTGTGTTAGCGCGATACCCAGGCCGTCATTGAAAGCATCGTTTTGCAACGTGAAACGCTTCGTAAAGTCGGGGCACGCTAACACACGGCCTCGATAAGTGCGGTCTTCAAGTCGTCGAACGCCTGTTGTTGGTGTTAGGTCCAACCCCATTTTTCTCTTTTCTTCAGAAGCTTTGTCAGTGGACCTGGTACTCGCGAGAAGTCATTCGGGAACCTTCAATACCACGAGCAAACCCCCAAAAATATATGTAGGCTACGGACGTTGTTAGGCGGGGGCATAGCGCGAATTGCCGCCACCTTGTCCGGGCACGAATTGCCGCCACCTTGTCCGGATGGGTGTGTATTCCCTGTAAGTTCACCACGTGTCCTAAGTAGTTGAGAGAACGGCGGCAAAAGTGGCACACGGAGTCGGCGAAATACTTCACCGAGGTTGTTCAGGTGTTGTTCGAAAGTCTCCCCCAACATCGTGTGTGTAGCCGCGCGGTGTTGGGTATCTGGCGTCGGCGACGTTGCCCTGGCCGCGGGTGTTAGTGGGGGTGTGTTGTAAGGCCCGTTCAAACGCTGGGTACCACAAAAGTTTCTTGCAAGAGGGATTCAACGGACTTAACCTTCTCTATAAACGTTCTAATATTCGGAACGTCACAATTTCACAATATTTGACGGTATTCTGGTAAAAGATTCCTCTTGAGCCAGGTTAGTTCTTTTTCCTGCGACATATTATCATGTCTCCTGAAAAGTGTTTGAAGGTCGGTGACACAGCTTATGACCGGCTCGTCCGATAGTTGGAGTCTACGACTTATTTCGGTTTCTATATCCGCGAAATAATTAACCGGGAAGTAAAATTGACGAAAATCCGTCAAGAAATCTTTCCATTGCCTGCACATGCCCCGGTTGTTACGGTACCACAACAAGGCAGGTCCATCTAACAATTGTGGCAGGGCGGTTAATAGTCGTTTGCTGCTGACGCCTGAATATATTCGTATTTCTTCCAGACGTTCTAGAAAAGCAGCCGGGTAGGGATTTCATTCAAACTGCACCTTCCAGTTTGAAACATTCACGCGCTCGCCCGTGTAGGCCCGGTTCTGCCAGTTCTGGATAAACTTCTGGGACAGGCTCGATATCATCATCGTTCGGTTTCGTTTCTGAAACGCCTTCTCGTATGAACTGAATTAATCTATTGCGTTGTCCGTCCACGGTGCCGACGGTTGTCAGACCAAGTTTGGTCAATTCAACTTCTAATTCTGACTTCTTTAATTTATATATCCACGATACTCTGACAGCGGATGAAACGGGACCACTTTCCGTTTCAGAGACGGTAACCTCAGTATTTTCTTTCGGAGTAGACATAACGGTGACTGTTTTCTTTTCTGTGTAACGGAACCATATTGCAACAGAACGGTATTAAAACGGAATGGTCAGCTTCTCATTTACGGTTCCCTGCTTGGATACCCTGCTCGTGCGCCATTTTGTAACGAGGCCTTGATTTTCAGAGTTGATTACTTAATAGGACGGTTAAACGGGTCACTAAAACGGTCTCGAAGGCCAGATTTTACGGGTTTACTCCCTGCGAGGATATCTGCGATCTCTTTACAAGGCTCTGACTAGAGGTGTAATCAGAGTGCCTGCATATCTCTGTGGAGAGGGTTCGGTAGCATTTAGAACGACAGGCTGCTTAGTTACCTCCGAGGTTGCGGGCTGTAATCGCTCCCTCGGTAATATTCTGACCTGGATTTCTTTATGGGTGTAGCAGATTTGGTTATGTGGGTAGTATAGACAAACTATATTTGTTTTAGTGAATTTTTATAGAAAAAATTCACTAATAGAGAGATCCCGACTTTTGAATTTTGAAATTTTTTTTGCAAATGAGCGCGAACTAGGACTCCTAGAACCCATACCCGGGGTCAGCTTCAATTTATATATATATATATATATATATATATATATATATATATATATATATATATATATATATATATCTATATATATATATATATATATATATATATATATATATATATATATATATATATATATATATATATATATATATATATGATTGTTTTATTGTGAACGTTATTGAAAGTAGACATGTGTTGATTCGTGTCCATCTGAAAGTCGAAATTACTGTGCTTTCCGCACAACAGAAAATAACAGATATAAACCTTAGACACGATTGATTAGGGTAAGTGTGATTTGATAGCTTGTATATAGAAATTGTTCTCTATAAAATAGGAAAAGAACATTAAAGAAAAATCTTACGGATAATAAAAATTATAAATTTTATGAGAAATGAACCCAAGTCAGTTCTCATCAACAGAGAAAACCTTATCAAATGAGGAATTGTATCGAAAACTGTCTGCTTTAATCAATGCTAAAACCAATGAACTGAGGAGTGAAATTGCTAAATTAAAAAATATTGTAGATAAACAGAATACTTCCTACATTGAATTAAGAAATCGAGTAAATTCACTTGAGAGGAAACTACGTAAAAATAACTTTGTTATTTTTGGTCTTAACGTGTCGGAGAATCAACCTTTAGTTGCAACTGTTACTGAAAAATTGGAACACCTGTTGGAAATAGAGGTAAAAGAGATACACATAAATAACATTTACAAGCTCAAAAATAAGGACAGAATTGTGGTGGAATTGATCTCGTATATAAAAAACAGGAAATTTTCTCAAGTTTAAAAAAATTTAAGGGACAAACATTGGCATAGCACACGATTTGTGTCCGGAAGACCAAAGAGAGCGAAATATTCTTTACAATAGCCTAAAAGAGGCTATATCAACATGCCTATATAAGGAGAAACAAGCTCTGGATTGGAGGCTGCGCCTACAAAGCCAAACAACTTGAAGGTGGAGATTGTGAAACTGACCCAGACTCCGTAACAATAGGTGATGATGAAATTGCGATAAGAGCAAATAGTTAACCAAATACACCGATTAGACCAACCCTACTTGAAGACTTGGGATTAACAGTATAAGATAAAAATATAGAAGAAAGCCTAAAAAGTGGGAACATCTGTGACTCCTGTCAACAGGGGGGGGGGGGTGTCAAATACGACACGCAGCCTAAGATAGACGCAGAAAAATTGGCTAGAAAGAAAAGGATTGCATCGAGCAATAGCGAGGATCGCAACCTGAGAAATAAGACTAGAAATAAATTGACTGGAAACTGCAAATACACTGTGTTTGCGAGTATAGTTTATTGTATATGATTCAATTATGTATGTGGTCTTTTGTCTATAGGTTTGTTGAAAGTAGCGGCTCTTTACACCTATATTTCTCAATGCTTGTTTGAGATTAGTCTGTTTAAGTGTATGCTCGTATGGAAATAATTTCAAGTATTTTAGTGGCAACTTTGCTGGAATTACTTGAAAAGGATCCACATATACAAAATTTTACTGCAGAGGAGACAGAAACTTTTAAGATTGATACATGTAAGGGGTGTAGGGACATCTTGGGAGTTAATAAAGAATTTCCTTATTTTAAAGTAATACATAACAACATTAGAAGTATAGCGTAAAATTTGGATGAATTTAAGATATTCCTTGAGCAGCTGGATTCGTCATTTGACTACAACGTGTTAACTGAAACATGGAAAATATTCGACAAAGATCTGTAGAGAATTGATGGCTACAATATTGTATATAATGATGGAGATTATAACCAAAATGATGGCGTAGTTGTTTATTTAAAATCAGAGATGGAGTTTATGTATGCAGTAAAACAGATTCACGATGCCAGAGTTATTGGCCTGTCATGTAGGTATGAGGATAGGAGCATCGGATTGGTGGCCATATATCGTTCTCCGTCCATGGATACGTCGATGTTTGTCCAGTGTCTGGAAGGTTTCTTTGATTCTGAAAAGAATAACAAAAAGGATAATACTTTTTTGGTTGGAGACTTAAATTTGGATATATTGCAGAATTTAGAACAGACAAATGAATATAAACCAATACTTAGCGAATATAACTACGTGTCATTGATTAACACCTACACTAGAATTCAAAACAACTCATATTCTTGTATAGATCATATTTATATGAAAGACTTGGGAGACTTTTTGCAGTCTGCCATATCACTTGTTATTCCGTCGGGCATAACGGACCATTATACGTTGGTGCTCCAAGTCGTCTTGAGCAGTCAAAAAATGTATCGTAACCGCCAAAATACTCTGCTCCAGATTAATTATGCTAAACGAAGTGTTATATGAGGAGGATGTAGAATCGGCTACAGATAAATTTTTGAGTAAAATAACTACGGAATTAAGGAATTGCACCAATATAAGGACGGTGAAAAGAAAATACATGCCAAAGAAGAATTTGGTAACTGCTGGTCTATTCAAATCTATAAAAAAAGGCGAACTATTTCGAATGTTACAAAGATATCAGGGTAATGATCAATTGCAAATATATTATAGGCAGTATAGAAATATAGTAAGTGCTTTAATAAAGAAGACAAAAGGAGACTATTATGTACGTAAAGTAAGAGAAAACAAGCATGAGGCTAAAGCTCTATGGAATGTGGTAAACGAGCTCACAAACCACTCTCCTGCTAAAGACCACCATAGCATAAAGATTATAAAGGACGAAAATGGTGTGGTAGTAGAGGATCACCAAAATATTGCTGAACTATTTAATGACACGTTTACGGGAGTGGGAAAGAAGCTTGGATCAAAGATCAAGAGTGGACCAAATGACAAAAGAGACAGTAGACATGTTCGCGTAACTATTTTTATACAACCGACACACCCAAAGGAAATATCCAAAATCACTGATGGCCTAAAAAAACGAAAGATCGGTTGGTAATGATAACATTGGTGTCGCAGCAATAAAGACTATAAAAAACTTTATAATAGAACCTTTGGCCTGTATTATTAATAAAATCTTTATTAGTGGCATCTGAACGACCGCATTCAAGTCAGCATTGACTGCCGGTTTTAAAGAGTGGGGAGAGGACTGAGATAAACAACTACAGGCCTATAAGCCTCATAACGTATTTTTCAAAAAAAATTGAAAAAGCTCTCAGGGAAAGAATAAATCAATTTTGGAAAAAAGCCAACTACTTTTCGGAAAGGCAATTTGGCTTCAGGGAAGAAACCTCAACACAGGATGCTGTTTTGACCTTAACAAATTTGATCCACAATGCCCTAAATCTAGGTAAACCATGTATGGCTGTCTATATTGACCCGACAAAGGCATTTGACACCGTTGACCATTGCAGATTGCTGGAAAAACTGGAGAATGCTGGAATGAGAGGTAAGGCATTCGAACTTTTCCGGAGCTACCTAAGCAGTAGAAAACAGCAGGTAAAAGTTAATGGTGATATTAGTCGGGCTCGGAGAGTTGATTGTGGTAGATATACCTCAGGGTACAGTACTTGGGCCAACATTATTCAATCTATACGTGAATGACTTGTTTGATGTTCAAAGTGAGGGTTGGTTTTGCTGGCGATACCGTTGTTTTTTACAGGGACGACACTTGGGAAGGATTAAGGGAAAGGGTGGAAAATGATCTGCAAAATATTAAGGAATGGTTTGACTGCAACTTACTAACAATTAATATGGGTAAGAGCAAGTATTTACCGTTTTCAAATAGAAAGTATTTTCTCCCATCATATACGGAACTAAAAGTAAGGGGTGGAAAGGACGAGGATGCATTTCATGCGGTAGATCACATAAAGTACTTGAGAGTGATCACGGATTGTTGTTTGAGGTGGGACAAACATGCAAATTTTGTAGTGGATAAACTGAGAAAAATATTGTATAAATTTAGATACTTACGTTCACATCTAACAATCCGAGAAATAAAGATAGTTTACTCAATTGTAGAGTCATCCTTCTTACAGTATCCTCGCTTGGGGTGGCATATTGAATACTCATCTAAAAAAAAATCGAAATTACGCAAAAAAGGTTTCTTAAAATTATGATACTAAGGGAAAACACTTACCACAGTGAAAGGCTCTATGCCGAATTGGAAATGTTAGATATTAGGCAGATGTATTACCTAGCAGTTAATACACACCAACATAAGTCCAGGGATCTATTGAAAAGGGCCGCACACAACTACAGTACACAGCAGAAAAACACAACTTTCACGAGCCCATTTGCATCGAAAACCGTGGGGCAGCGAAGCCATGAGTATTTGTCCCCAATATTATATAACACTGTCCCTCAGGAGATAAGAACAATAAGTTCGGGAGTTAGATATAAGAAGGAACTAAGAAAGTACATAAAGAGTATAGACCGACAAGAGCTGCAAGAAACCTTTAGGAGGTACTGATAAGCTGAGCTATTTATTGTGGCGTTACGTGATTTGTTACTAAGTGTGTTTCGCTCAAGCTATTATATAACTTTGAGTAGAAAAAGCCTGAAAAACTTTTAAATGTTGGCAATAAGTAAGATTTGAGTGTTTGTTTATGTGTGTACGATATGTGTTTGTGTGAGCTTGTATATATGTGTACATTTTAAATTGTGTCGAAACAAATTCTTGTATATTTTGGTGCATTTAATTGTTTGTAATTTAATTTTAACAAATTTTAATTACTTGAACACAATAATAAGTAATAAGTAAGATTTGGGTGTTTGTATATGTGTATACCGTATGCGTGTGTGTGAGGGTATATATGTGTACATTTTAAATTATGTCAAAAATAATTTTTGTATATTTTATGCACTTAATTGTGTATAATTTAATGCTAAGAAATTTTCATTACCTGATCATAATAATGATTAATGAGTAAGATTTGAGTGTTTGTATGTGTTTGTACGGTATGTATGTGTGTGACCGTGTACATATATGTGCACATTTTAGGTTGTGTCAAAACTAATTTTTATGTATTTTAATGCATTTAATTGTCTAGAATTTAATTTTAACAAATTTTAATTACCTGATCATAAGGTACTGTGGTTGGTTTTAAATACGTACTTTGCATGCGTGTGGTGTGGTCTTCGTGTTTCGTTTTGATCTTTCCTTGTTTTATTGAAATACTATACAATTGTACAGGTGGTCTCTGCAAGCTACCATATTCATTATATGTTTTTCTGGTAAGTACAGTAGTTTATATTTATATTAGTGTTTAGAGTACTCTCAATTGTAATCGAGTAGCTCACATACAAGTATGTATTATACTTCTGTGAGTTTTGTATTCCTTAGCGTTAGTTACCTCTTAGGTTAAAACTTTACTACGTATTATTTTGAACGCTAAATATATGATATGATTATATATATATATATATATATATATATATATATATATATATATATATATAAACATATACAAATTTAAACTGATCCCTGATATTCGTTCTATGGGGCCTAGTTTGCGCTCATTTGAACTTTTTTTTTTCAAAATTCAAACGTCGAGATCTTCGCAATAGTGAAGTTTTTTTGTGAACGTTCTTAAATAAAATTCACTAATAACTAGCGACTGTTGAATTTAGAAAAAAATCCATAAATGAGCGCTATTTATAACTCTTGGAACGCAAATCCGAGGTCGGTTTCAGACTTTATACGTTTATATATATATATATATATACACACACACACACACACATATATATATATATATATATATATATATATATATATATATATATATATACATATATATATATATATATATATATATATATATATATATATATATATATATATATATATATATTGATGAAGTATTATTTTCTATGGGTCTGTAGGACACGTAGTCAACACCCATGGCATACATACTGACCCCGATAAAGATAAAGTAGCGGAAATTAGGGCCATGCCGCCACCGCACAACGTCCGAAGTCTGCGACGATTTTTGGGAGTGTGTTCTTGGTACAGAAGCGACTTTTCTCAAGTGACTACTCCTCTAACCAAACTCCTGAAAAAGAAGGAGAAATGGAGGTAGGATGAAAGTCAGCAGCAGGCGTTTGAAGAACTGACAACTGGTTTCACGGAGGCACCGGTGTTGGCGTGTCCTGATTTTTCAAGGCGTTTCACATTATAAACGGACGCCTCTAATGATGATCTGGGAATTGCGCTGACGCAGCAAATGGAGGATGGCGAGCGTGTAATCGCCTACGCAAGCCGCACATTGACACCTCCCGAGAGGAACTATTCTGTAACGGAGAAAGAATGTCTGTCCATAATATGGTGTATAGACAAGATGAGACCATATCTGGAGGGTTACCAGTTTACAGTCATGACTGACCACATGTCTCTACGTTGGCTACAGTCAATCCGTAATCCATCTGGAAGATTGGCTCTCTGGAGTGTTTTCCTCCAGGAGTACGATTTTGATATCAAATACAGAAAGGGTTCTTTGAATCGGGTGGCAGACACTCTGTCTCGAAATCCGATAAGTGAGGAACCAGGAGAATATGCGTACTTCACCCGCGAAGACGCCAAATGTCCCTGGTATGAAAATAAACTGGCAGCAGTACAGAAAAATCCCGAGTTTTTTCCAGACTATGTGATTCGGGAGGGGAAACTGTACCGTCATTTCTGGGATTCCAATGACTTCACCGAGCTCGAGGTCTACAATCCGTGGAAGTTATGCGTTCCCAAAAACTTTATACGAGAAGTGCTGCAGCAAAACCACAACGCGCCGACCGCTGGACATTTAGGTGTACCTAAGATCATTAGCAGGATAGCCCGCACTTACTACTGGCCGGGGATATTCCGTGACATAGCCCAATACGTACGTCAATGTGATCGGTGTCAGAAGTATAAGGTATCGCAACAACAGCCGCCGGGGTTGATGGAGCCCTTCATCACGAAAGGACCGTGGGAAATTGTCAGTGTAGACCTGGTAGGACCGTTACCACCATCTAAAAAAGGACACTGTTATATGGTGGTAATGTTGGATAAGTTTACAAAATGGGTAGAAGTTAAGCCAGCAAGGAATGCGTCAGCCAAATCCGTGTCTGATGCCTTATTCGAGCAAGTGATTACGCGATTTGGGTGCCCAAAAACCGTCATAAGTGACAACGGTACTCAATTCGATAGTCGAATTTTCAAAGGGATGTTAAAAGAGTTGGGCATCAAACATTGCCTAACTCCTCCGTATACACCCCAGGCAAATCCGGTAGAGAGAAGCAATCGTACGCTCAAGACTATGATATGACAGTTCTGCGACAAGGACCAAAGTCGATGGGATAAGCGTTTACCAGAACTTGTGTTTGCTATGAATACTGCGAAACACGAGTCAACGCACTTCTCTCCAGCATTTCTTAACTTTGGGCGTGAGTTGGCAGTTCCCAACATGCTACCCGCAGTAGATCCGAATGTCGAAGGCGACGCCGAAATCGTTACCCAAAGGTCGCCCGGCCTTTAAACCGCCTCGAAAAGTTGCGCGACACATTTTAATTGGTACGTCTTAACCTGAAAAGGGCCTTTTCACAGCAAAGTTATCATTACAACCTGAGAAGACGCGACTGGCAATGCGCTTTAGGCGACCGCGTGTTAAGAGTTGACCGCCCGCTTTCTTCCGCAGCTCGCAGCCAAGCTAGCCCCAAAATATGCTGGACCTTACACCTTCAGTCAGATCGTCTCACCGGTGATATATGACATCAAAGATGCGAACGGTAAGTGGCTTCGCCATGTTCACATTATGGACCTTAAGCCATACCACGCGACATCCGCGCCGGCATCGGGCAGCGACAATACGTTATCATTCGAGGAAAGGTCCCGCCGAAGTCAAACAGACAGCGATGGAAGCCGTGCACCGACGTCGGTATGCAGAGCCACACGAAGGAGACCATAAAGTGGTTGATTGCCACCCATTCGTTAAAGACGTGCTAAAGACACAGTGCTGAGTGAAGTGTAGTGTTGTGATAGGATTATGATTAGGTTAAGTTAGATTAAGATAAAGAGACTTCTTTGAACACTAGTGAGTTACGGTTAGGGATTAAGTTAAGTTTTTAGTATTTCATTGCAGTCAGTCTAATACAATTTTTTTTTTTTGTAAAGTGAGGGGATTGTGTGATGAAGTATTAATTTCTATCGGTCTGTGGTACAAAACGCATAATTACTAAGTCGATAATTAAGTAAATAGAAAATAATTAAATACAAACTATATAAATACTCGCTAAAATATTTTTCACCATGAAATATTTTAAGGCGATTTACATTTACTTAAACGTGTATTTCGTACTTGTTATCTTATCTGGTTGTGATAAGGTGATTAAATTCCAATCATCGCAGAGTTTTTGGCCGGTTGTGAAATTCATATAAAAGGGGAAACAACACGGTGCAGAGGCAGTATTTGTAATTCAGCTAATAAGCCGAGAACAGTGAGTCGCCACCAGTCCGCATCGATTCCGTTTCCGTTTGCCGTCCGAGCGCACCTGGTTGGTCGATTTCAGGACACGAGAATATTGTTATAGGTCAGAAATTATCCGTTCTAAGTACTTCATATTTTGTAGCGAATTTTCATATTTTTAAATTATCACGTTTCTCAGTCTAAATCTCCCCAATTATTTCTGCTATTCGTGACCTGCCGCCGTCCCTATAGACAATTCCCGTATGTTAGATTGTCTTGTATTATTTTTGTGAGGATTCTGAGGATTCACAGCTCACCTAAATAATTGAGATATATTCATTTTGGTTTGATCCCGATAGGGGCGCTAGGGATTCAGAGCCTATCTATGTCACTCCAAGTTATACGTTCCTGTCCAATTAGCCCTATATACTTCATCTGGCTCCAAGCTTTCTTCCCCATACAGTATAAGCTCTTGTGTGAGGATGCTAAGGATTTACAGCTCGCTAAAGTAATCAAGATGTTTGTGTCCCGGCTTGACCCTAGCGGATATGTTGAGGATTCACAGTCCGCATAGACCTCCCGGGAACTGTCGTCCCGTCTCTCCTTCCGCCCTTATGCGCCTCCGGTGTTCCCCATTTTAACGGAGAGGCTACATATGTTACTTTGTACTGATCTATCGTTATGTGCCGCCCGTCTGCCGTATACGTGATTTAGTAGAACGCCGCTCGTACCGCATATCTCTCTGAGTCTGTACGCTTCATCCAACACTACCCCTGGTCGCTTTAGAGAAAGCCGAGTTCTGATTAATGTTATTACCCGTATATTTTATTTCTACATAGTTTGTAAATATGGTTTTGTATACATCTTTTGTAAATATTTTCTAATCTAAAATATGGGGTTGGGTAAATAAAAGATCTCAATTAATTTGTATCTAACCCGTTATACTTGCAAAATCTGCTACACCTTTTGATAAGCCAGAAGTGGTCGGAGCACGCCGAGTCAGCGATTAAAGCCCGCTTACTCGGGGATCACTAAATTTAGCCTGAATCATCTAAAGGCTACCGTACCCTTCTCCACAGAGTTACCCAGGTACTTTGATCGCTATATCGGTCAGAGTTTAGTGAAGAGGTCGCAGACATCCTCAACAGGGAGTAAACCCTTTAAAATCTGGCGCCCGAGATCCTCTGATAGTAACCATCAATTCGTGTCGCCGAAATACGGTCTGCAAGCCAAGGCCTCGTCACAATATATATATATATATATATATATATATATATATATATATATATATATATATATATATATATATATATATATATATATATATATATATATATATATTTATTTATTTATTTATTTATTTATGTCACACCGATAACTCAAAATATAATACGCTGATGGCGTTCAAATTTGGTGAATACCTTACTTTTGTAAGTGGCTTGGATAAGTTCGTTAGCCAGGAAAATCCGCTTCGTTCAAATAGATTAAACGATGCTTTGATTTAATTAGGTAGTAGGATTCTTTGGTCCGTGCCAGTTCTGAGCTGACATTTAATGTATCTAATTTTTGTCCACGTAATTATAATGCATTTTTGTAAGAAAAGAAATCTGGGACGTAGCAAGTGCGTTATGGTAGCGAATTTTCATTAAAATCTGCTTAGTCCAAATATATTAAACAATGCTTTGTTTTAATTAGATGGTCGGTTTCCCCCGGTCCATGCCAGTTCTGAGCTGACCTTTATTGTATCGAATTTTGACCACGTAATTATAATGCATGTTTGTAAGAAAAGAAATTCGGGACGCAGCAAGTGCGTTACGGTACGAAATTTTATTAAATGCTTCAAATTGGTATTGCTCAGTTTGATATTAACCTATAAGGTTCGTTGGCCAGGAAACTAGTTTTTTCGGGAACATTTTAAGTTTATTTCCGAAAAATTTTTGTACATTTTCAAACAATAAAGTTATTTCGATGATATATGGTACATTGTTTCTACTATATAGGCCATACTGGTAACCAAATTTGATGCCTGCTTTCTTTCAAAAAACACCTATTTGCTACTTATGAAAGTGCACTACCATATCGCGCTTGCTGCGTGCAGACTTTTTAAATTAAATTCACTGAAATTATGTTCTTTACCGCTTTGTTTTATATAATTATTAACATCTTTTAGGTCAAAGCCTATAGAATATTTTCCTCGGCTTTTACCATTTTCCCTCACATTTTTACTGTTTTACAAACAAACCATATTCTCCTAGATTAAGAAGTAGACACAAAAATTCAGCTTAAGGTGGCTGCCACTTTTACATTTAATGCTGAATATATCTTTCTGCAGGAAAGTGCTAAATTTTATTAAGAGCCCAACAAATATCCGTCTGTTTTCCCCATTATAAAATTAGTTCTCGTGACGCAACTAATTAAGAGAAATGCAAAATTTATTGAACATATTCTGAAACATAATAACATTCTGACAACATAATTTGAAAGACACATATCTGGGAAATGGGGAAGAGATACGCACAGAGAAAATTTTGGATATCTTGGCACAGCTGCTGATAAAGCACGGAGCTTCTGGAGACAGAGAGTTATGGTTACGACGACCATGTGACATCGCCTTTAGACTGTTATGACAATAACTGCTACACATGAGGCTAAACACAATTATGTAATAATATACAATCATTGAAAACAACGCGTACAATTGCCCAAACTTAGACAAAATATGTATGGGTCTGCACATGACGTTAAAAAATTCTTAAAATAAATGTGTATCTTTAAAGAGAAAAATAGAAATATATAGTAAATACGAACTTCTTATATATATATATATATATATATATATATATATATATATATATATATATATATATATATATATATATATACCAAGACTTATAAGTACACTTAGGAAGATCAAACTCACGACAACACAATTTTTTAGACATGAGTATCATCATGCTAATAAAATTATGTTTATCAGAGTATAAATCAATCGAGGTTGATTTATTTTATTTATCTTCTGATGCAGCTAACTTTGCAAGCGAAACGTTCATCAGGTTTAAAAAATATGTTGTGATGAATTGGTTTCTTCAAAGTGTACGTATCAGGTCTCGTTAAAGGTTCCAATCTTCACATAGAACCACAACTATTCAATTTTAATACGAAAAAAATTGTACCATTCTCCTTTTTATGTTAACGCAACAAATTGTTATGAACAAAAGACAGATGGGCGAATTTCAAATGTCTTGTAAAAAATACTCTCCCACGTGCTGTTTGTTTAAGACAAAAACCAATTTTGAAATGTTTCCTGTCTGTTACTGTGATAACGAACGATACATTATAATGTGGAAAAAGTTCCCTTAATTTTGTCTTGTATAGTTGATGAATCAACAAAAAACTACTTTATCAAAATTGTCTATTACCACCTCCAGCTGGGAGGTCATTGTCTTCATTCCTTCGGGCTCGCTCTTCTTCCTGTTTTCTTTTCAGCCTAAGATCGTCTGCGTGGGTGACCACCGTTATCAAGACAGTGCACATACCCAGTACCATGTAGAGAAACACCTCCACACTTACATCCAGGATAACTGTTCCCAGTCCACGTATCACTGGACTCCTAGCAGCTTCGACGAGAGCAGACGATGCACTTGAGAGTGCCTGAAGATGAATTTTTAAAATCATTATTTGACAGTCTACTTAATATAATAATAACAATAATAGAGGATAATAATCCTTATTTGCCCAAAATAAAAGAGGGTAAAAGATGTAATAATTAAAACGGTAAATAAACAAATATACCACAAAGCACGTATTATGCTAAAGAAACAATTTACATAACAATATGATTGAATTAATTAAATCACACCTTAGAGCACGTATTATGCCGAAGAAACAATTTACATAACAATATCATTGAATTAATTAAATCACACCTTAGATAAATAAGATAAAAGATAATATAAAAACTATGTATTCAATAGAAAAAGTAAATTTATAAAAGTGCTTAAGCGGGTATTTACACCATAAATTGTGTGTCGCCAATTGTACACTTCAAGAAATGCGTACAGTTCATCTCCACCATCATCTAGTAAAAACTTTTTAAAACATTTCTTAAAACAGCTAAAGTAATCAGTTGCTTTAATATAAAAAGTAGTTACTCAAACAACCTGGGACCAAGGTAAGCTAAGCTTCTTTGTGCTGTAGTTTTTTTAAATGAAGCATTTCTTCTGTTTATTGTTATGCGTGTATTATAGCAATATGTTCCACGATGTTATGAAGATTATTATTTTTTGATACTATACGAAAGTACTTACATAATATAAAGGTATCTAATTTCTAGCATTTAGTTTTCACTGGTCAATTTTCTGTACGTATTTGTTTGATACTTACTTAGCATAATCCTTATAATTCTCTTTTGTGTAACTCACAGACTCTTTTGACGACTTTCTGTAGAAAGGTATCAACCTGCATTATGATCGAGTTGAGAAAACAGTGACTAAAATTTTGAACATTCGAAAACCGCTAAATAATTTGTCATACTGTATACTTTTGTATTTAATTTATTTGTTTGAGAAGGTTTTCTAAACTACTTTGCAATGGTAACAGATTTAAAAATATATTTGTGGATTGGTTCTTTTCTGAAAGTTATAAAAGCGGCAAATGACTGAAAGTCAATATATTTATTTTTTAACATAAATGTAATCATTTTGTTAAAGGAATTTAAATTCCTTCTTCTATTTCAAAGTTTGGATGTCCTGTATGACCATCAACATTATTTTCTGATCCTTCCTCGCCTTGTAGATTTTTGTAGAAGTTTTTACAGCCTTGGGGAATAAGGTGCATTATTAATTTGATATCTTGGAGCCTAACCTCTATATATTTTTTACAATCTAGCCATATAAAAAAAACTCTGGACGCAGCAAGTGCGTTATGGCAGTGAATTTTTATAAAAATACTTTGAATATCAAATATGTCTTTTTAATGCAAGCAGTCATCAATTTGGTTACCGGTATAGTATAACCTATATAGTAGAAACAATGTGCCATATTTTATCAAAATAACTTATTGTTTGAAAATGTACAAACATTTTCCGACAATATACCTTAAACGTTGGTTTTCTAACCAACAAATCTTAGGTTAATGGCAAATTGAGTTATTGAAATTTGAGCATTTAATGAAAATTTGCTACCAAAACGCACTTACTGCGTCTTGTTTTTTTTTCTTACAAACATATTTCGATAAAAAAGGCAATAAAATAAGGCTGTTCGAAAAAAATTTGTAGTGATCACCAACGATCGACTTGTGGGCCAGCCGGTGATTGTCAAAATAATTTTATAAGATGCAGCTCAAGACACCCTATAATTAACTTATACAATTTTTTCTCGTCTCTTGTATAATAATAATTATATTCAGCTTTACCGTAGAAACGCGTCACCCTGTATAATATCAGCCCTTTTGTAAAACTTCGATCCTTTATATATGTTGATAAAAGATAACAAACACTGTTTAATCCAGCCACTAACAATAATAAAGGAATAATTTGCACTTGTTTATTAAAAATTCCCAAATGACACAAATAATTCGCCGACTCAAACAAATAAACATATAAACGATCTCATATCATACGGTAAATGTCAGTTACAGCGTCTAACATACCTGCGCAATAATATCAAATGTTCGGTTACCACGGCAACAACATACTAGATCTCATATAAGCCAGGTTTACGATTGACAGTCAAACGCGGCGATATTAAAAATAAATGTTTCAAATTTAAATAGCTCCATTTTCTGTAAACCTAGAAAGCTAAATTTTGGCGCATAATTAGGTCTTTCCCAAAGCAATATATACACCAAATTTCATAGAAATATCTTTGTAATTTTCCGAGAAAAAAATTTTTTTCGAAAGAAAACTCAAACTTTTCCCGGAAAACCTTGTCCGATTTTCCTGGATAACGAACTCATCCAAGCTATTAATAAAAGAAAGGAACTTGCCGAGTTTCATAAAAATCGGTTAATTATTTTTTGAGTTGTCGGTTGGATATATATATATATATATATATATATATATATATATATATATATATATATATATATATATATATATATATATATATATATATATATATATATATATATATATATATATATATATATAAACATATAAAAATCGAAACTGACCCCACATATGGGTTCTAGGGGCCCAAATTCGCGTTCATTTGAAGAAATTCCTGCAAAGTCTCACCATCGATACCTCTCTATTAGTGAATTTTTTAAAATAAAAATTCACTAAAAAACATATGTGAATGCCTTTGCGCTAGGTCTGGCAGCCTGCTTCTCTCGGAGGTCTATTTCGACTTATGAATCATCAAAATTTCGTTTTAAAAATATTGAAAATTCATTTTGTTTATAAAGTTATATTTTGCGAGTTTTAACCGGACTTATATAGCCTACTTAATTCTCTTGATTTATGTGAACTTTCAGTTGCAAAAGATTTTTTTTCAATTTCAGCTGCACTTTAAAAGTTTGCGGATTCCATTCCTCACTTGAAATTCCTTTTTTACGACATTCCTCCATTACCTAATGTGACCATCTGAAAGTTATAGTCATTCCTAATGTTTCAGGGAATATTTCACATACAAAAGGTTGGCGTCATTTGGTAGAAAAGTGTGACAAGAGGTTAGAAATGACTAGTGTTGGGAAATACAGCGATTTTCGAGTAACCGGTAAACCGGTGAACGTGATTTAGAAATCACTGTGATTTTTAGCAGTGATTTGAATCACTGCAGTGATTGGGAATTTTAGAGAGCGTGGAAATAACTGAAAGCAGTTATGATTGGTTTCACTAGTGGTGTTTCTAGTATTTTTGTGCAGAATTGTTATAGGATATCCATGCGTTAAATGTTTTGTCTCACTATTCTGTATAATTAACTATAAGGCCTATTGATAATAAATAATTTGTTGTAGATTAATTAGCGTAGTTTAATTTGTTATAAAAGAATAAAAAACAACTAACTTTTAAAATGCAAAATTTGGAAAATCATATGTGCCCCTACCTGCATTTTCATTTTTTTTTTGCGAACTTGTAATGTAGCCGTAGAGACCGTGGGGTGATTTGATATTATATGTTTTTTAAAATTTGAGTTCGTTGTTTTGTACGAAGATTTTTTTTCTTGCATATATTGCATGTTGCATAGCAGTTGTCCCTGTCAATGGGTGTAAAATGATTCCAAATTTCACTGGTTTTTGTTTTTTAAACATGTTTTGCACAACGCCGCCATATACGCTGATATGAAAGATAAAACAAAAACTCAACTAAGTATAAATAGAAATGACACGGCACGGGCATAGCGCTTCGATAATGCATCCAGCATGAACGAACAAGTCTAAACGTCTGTACAAATAATTTTTCAAATAATCTCGGGCTGAGCAGTGAGCACTGTGAGCCAGTATATCGCTAATATGCCAAACCGGTGAACGCTAACATTCGATATTTATTTCCAAGCGCTGTATCAGATATCAGATCTAATACTGATATTTATTATTGCGTTGCCGGTTGCGCGGTTGTCAGTGATCGCTTCGCTAGTCCACAATCGCTACTCACTGCATTAGTTAAACTTCGATCACCGGTAGCTCCAGTGATTTTCCGCTCACCGGTATAAAATCACCGTGATCGATATATCGCCCAACACTAGAAATGACAGGGAAATCTTTTGAAAAGCGGGATGAGATTCAAATACAGTTTTCATCATAGAGTTATTTCAACATCATGGCTTTGGTCGCCACAGTAATTACGTAGAATCGATTATTTCACATTTGATATTTTTTTTACTAATGTGTTGACTTAAACAAGAACCAATTTCTTGTGCCCCGTTCCAGGTTCATTTTCTAAACATACATAAAAAATATGCTGTATTATTTGAGTCGCTCTGAATACCTAAGTTATATATCCATATTTGACCCTGTCGAATATAATTCTTCGCCTTGGTAATGGCGAAGTTTTCTAAAGATCAAAAGGATGCACGAAACCCAGTTTTTGTTTGTCTTGCTTCGTTCTTATTTCACTTTTTTTTTTCTTGCACTTTGCCAAACTTTTATGTGCACATCTTGCACTTCTGCAATTCTTTTATTTTCTTCTCTTCAGCACTCGAATCAGTCTGGCCCTGTGCTTGGTATGTGTCACAAGTATTAGACGTATCTTTCTTTAAAATATTGAATCTTAGGTTAATCTTGGACGTAAATATGAGCTGATAAATAACAAAACTCACAGGATTTTTAACTTCTTTTTTATGTTTCTTATACATTAATGGAAGTGTAATGTAAGGTGGCAGAAATGGTTCATCAGAAGTGTATTCTCTAAAATGGCTTTCCTATTTTGGTATTGGATGTGTTTGATTAACTAACCTCTGTCTTATCTCTTTGTAAAATTATATTTTACCTCCTTGATCCTTGCCTTACTTTATCAGTAATGCTACTGGTTCGCAATTTTTGAAAGCTGTATTTACCATTTGGCTAAAATGTTAAAAAAGTATCGGAACACACTTCAGAATTTTTAAGCATGTAATACCTTGAAAATTGTCTAGATTTTATTCCATGTTGATATTTTGTCCTATGAAAGCAGGCTGAGGATGGTAGCTTTTTTGGTGATATAGGTAATTCATGAAAGGCAAAGCCTATGTGTCTCTAAGACATTATCAACTTGATTGTTGGGCCACAAAATGGGTGTATATTCGCTTCTTGATTAGTTGGAGTTTATATGTATTTGGAAATCTGTCTGCCGGGACGGAATTGCAAAGTTTAGATCTTCTAGAAAAGAACAAAAATTTATAATAGACTGTTCGACAAGTAGGTAATTTAACACTAAATACGTGTGCTTTTCGACTAAAACGGGTTGAACCTCGTGAAGAATTTATTAGAACCCGACGTTTCGGCTCCTGTTTTGGAGTGATTTTCAAGAGGTTAAGAAAATATGAAAGAGAACTATAAGGCCTCAATCCGCCTACTCGTTAGGGTGGTGGATAGGTATAGGTTAGGCTGTTGTAGTTTGATTACGGGGCCTCAATCTGCCAACTCCCCAAATTTCACCGAAGATCGGCTCTTAGGTTCTCAGTGTGTTAAACCATAAAACTGAGATATCTGACGGCCTCGTGAAAGTTTTTCGTTGTTTGTGGTTTAAAAGTTTCGGTTTATCGGTGTCATTAGTAGGGTTGCTAAGCTTAATTATATCAGACACCCAAATAACGGTATTAAGGGGATTAAAAGTATGTGTTGGGTAAGGTAAAATGGTAGTAAAACTTTCTATTGATTCATTGGTCACGTTATATGTTTTAATGAAGATATAATTCCTCTCAAGGTAAACGCAAATCGAAGATCATAATTTTCCTTGCTTAAACCACCACGATATTTTTCGATCTCGATCACTACGGTGACAATTTTAATTTTGAAGTTGTAGTACGAATCTATTGTTTTGGCATCGTCGAAGTCTATTTTGCGTCTTGTATGAATATATATATATATATATATATATATATATATATATATATATATATATATATATATATATATATATATATATATATATATATATATATATATATATATATATATATGTCCATGGTACACTTTGAGCACTTATACACTTCATACACCTTATACACTTTGTATATATTCTGGATGTGTATATCACAAAATTTAATAACCGTCTCGCTATACAGTATGTAAAATGAGGATTATTGGATCAAATCAGTTCCTATAAATCATTGTAGGTGAAAAATCACCATTATCTGCATTTACCTACTGGATAAAATTTTACGCCATAGATGGAGGTAATTATGGAGACAAGTATAATTTTGAATTAATATTTTATGTTTTTATTCTTATGCTCATTTCAAAGCAAATAGCAAATAATGTAAAAACTCATCAGAAAAAGTATTCACTTCCGAAATTAAATTTAAAAAACTCGGGACGCAGCAAGTGCGTTATGGTAGTGAATTTTTATTAAATGCTTCAAATTTAAATAACTCAATTTTCTATAAACTTAAAGAGTTTAATTTCAATACGTAGTAAGGTTTTTCCTAAGACAAGATATCCACAAAATTTCATAAAAATAACTTTGTAATTTTCGGAGAAAAAAATTTTTTTCGAAAGAAAATTTAAAATTTGAGTAACTCAATTTTCTCTAAACTTAGAAAGTTGAATTTTGGTACGTAGTAAGGTTGAGGCAACATATATAGTAAATTTCATTGAAACAGCTTTGTTACTTTCGGAGAAAAAAATTTTTTTCGAAAGAAAACTCAAAATTTTTCCGGAAAACCCCATCTGATTTTTCTGGATAACGAACTCATCCAAGCCATTAATAAAAGACAGGCACTTTCCAAGTTTCATCGAAATCGGTTAATTATTTTTTGAGTTATCATATATATATATATATATATATATATATATATATATATATATATATATATATATATATATATATATATATATATATATATATATATATATATATATATATATAAACATATAAAAATTAAACCTATTTACAAATGAACTTTAATAAGATATTATGCTGTGACAATACCTCTCTCAAGCACCCTAAAATATAATCAAAATGTGCACAGTTATATATGTTTTATTTCTTTTTCCCTTGTCTTAATACACTACATATTTTATGACAATCGATTTAATTTACTTATTTGATTTCATAAATAGTCGGTTAATAGTGACTTGGAATGAAGTAGACACCACATCTTCAAACATATTAAGAGAATATGAGTAAATCAACAGCAACTGGGAATGAATTCGGTCAGTCGCCCAGCCACGTGGTTAAAAAACACTGTTTGTATGATGGTTACAACTCTAGATCTAAATAAAAGGACTGTAACAGCGGCAGAAGCAGAAGTCAATGGAAGGTTGATGAATGAACCAACAGCAACCACATACTTATGATTTAAACATGTTTCAAATTTGAATAGCTCAATTTTCTGTAACCCTAGAAAGCTGAATTTTGGCACATAGTTAGGTATTTCCCAAAGCAATATGTAGACCAAATTTTATCGAAATTTTCGGAAAAAAAAATTTTTTTTGAAAGAAAACTCAAAAATTTCCCGGAAAACCCCGTCCGATTTTCCTGGCCAACGAACTCATCCAAGCCATTAATAAAAGAAAGGCACTTGCCGAGTTTCATCTAAATCGGTTAATTATTTTTTGAGTTATCAGAGGGATACATATATATATATATATATATATATATATATATATATATATATATATATATATATATATATATATATATATATATATATATATATATATATATATATATATATATATATATATATATATATATATATAAGCATATAAAAATTCAAACTGACCCGGATATGGGTTCTAGGGGTCCTAATTCGCGCTCATTTGAAAGAATTTTTGCAAAGTCTCACCATCGATACCTCTCTATTAGTGAATTTTTTTAATAAAAATTCACTAAAAGAGTCTTCATTAAAGTGCTGAGAACATAAATAAGAATATTTCGGCAGCGTATCCGTTTTTTTATACTTAAGGCTGCGCACCATTTTTCTCTCATTTCTTTAATAGATGGAAACCTAAAAATAGTGCCAAACTGACGTGCCGCCGCTGAAAATAGCAAATAGCAAGGTACTTACGTATGCAGAGACACCGTTGCCACATCCCCAGGTAATCTTCTACAAACAATACACCTTTTCACCATTTTGCCAAAACAAAACTCAAAATCTTTATTGCCAATCAAGGTAACACATAAAAATAAACTCTCAGTATACTTGCATACTATTCACAGACAAATACAAGCCACAACTGAGGATTAATAAAAATCTAGATACTTCACATGCAGCAGGAAAACGATTAAAAATAATGGGCTGAGTTTTCTGGTTATATTTACATAAAGAAGGGAGAAACCAAGGAAAATATATGTTAGTACATCTTTACATTCATAAATAAGCCCTAATGAAAGTGTAATGTCTTAAGTGACAGAAAAGTAATAAATTTGTCATCCTCAATGACTTCCTTGTCATCATATTCGGCGATTTAAGGATGAATTATTACATAGCGGCAACGCGTTAGCCACCACCCAATCAGAGCAGAGGACCGATGTAAACATAGAGTCCCTTGAATGTTGGCTTCAAACAATTCGGCTGTGTGCCCAGTCTATTCGTATATAGATAGTCACTGGTTACAACTCTAGCTCTAAATAAGAGGACTGTAACAGCGGCAGAAGCAGAAGTCAATGGAAGGTTTGTGTATTCGGGAAACTATTCATTGACTAACCAACAGCAACCAGATACTTATGATTTAAACATGTTTCAAATTTGAATAGCTCAATTTTCTGTAACCCTAGAAAGCTGAATTTTGGCACATAGTTAGGTATTTCCCAAAGCAATATGTAGACCAAATTTTATCGAAATTTACGGAAAAAAAATTTTTTTTTGAAAGAAAACTCAAAATTTTCCCGGAAAACCCCGTCCGATTTTCCTGGCCAACGAACTCATCCAAGCCATTAATAAAAGAAAGGCACTTGCCGAGTTTCATCTAAATCGGTTAATTATTTTTTGAGTTATCAGACGGATACATATATATATATATATATATATATATATATATATATATATATATATATATATATATATATATATATATATATATATATATATATATATATATATATATATATATATATATATATATATATATATATATATATATATATATATATATATATATATATATATATATATATATATATATATATATATATATATATAAGCATATAAAAATTCAAACTGACCCCGGATATGGGTTCTAGGGGTCCTAATTCGCGCTCATTTGAAAGAATTTTTGCAAAGTCTCACCATCGATACCTCTCTATTAGTGAATTTTTTTAAATAAAAATTCACTAAAAAAACAACGTGTGTAAGTACGTGTTTAAACGACGAGAAATAATGAAAACTAGGTAGGTACACACAACGTTGTTAGACTGAATAACAACTGGATTTTCATTAGTATTAGTATTTTGCTTTCAATAGCTGAAGTAAATCAAAACCGCCAAATGAGTGATCATATAAATTAATATTCATAATTTCTCACTCTATTTTATTGTCTTTAGTGTTGTTCTAGACACATAATTCCCTGTAACAGATTTCTAGAAAACCTCTTAATAGATTCCTATGTTCTTGTGTTAATTTATCCCATTTACAGATGGCGCAGTTAGGCATTCTATAATTAGTTACTTGTACCCGTTAGGATTTACGATTACATGCCTTACGATTAGAACAAAGAATATTAACGTAAACAAACTTTAATATTCTTTGATTAGGATACAAAAGCCTGCGCCAGCAGTTCAATAGTTGTGTCAACGAATGCGTTCATCAGTCCCGCTGTACTTCTGTTGGCACTCAACTGTTGCCAATTTGTTGAAGAGAAATGACAGACAAACGTCACAAAATAGTGTTTGAAGTCAATAGTGCGTTTATCTGATTCATCTGTCTCCAACCGCTTAAACGTATCGGTGGTCAGCAGATAAGCTCTTAAACTCAGCTATTGGCGCATGGTGAAATCGGCCATTGATAACAAAGGTTATGGCGCAATGGGAACTTCTACATGACCAACCACTTTTAAAGTGACTGGACACACCACACAAACCCAGTTTTAATCAACAGATGTCTCCTTGTGAAATACAATCACATTTGATGGTCCTGTATTGTAGACACCTCAGAAGTAAACAAAGAATCGGGTAGACTAGGAACACAGAAATGAACGGGCGACGATATGCTCCGTTGCCACATGAATATTACCAAGTGTCATTTTAAATAAAGAAGGAAATCAAGGGGTGAACAAATGTTTTCATAATGTAAATAAATAATAATGGGACGTCATCGACATACATAGATATATGACATATATTACGGAAATCAGTAGGAAAACGTAAATGTAAACAGAAAATATTGAGCCTCGGTGGTCCAGTGGAAATAACGTGTGCCTCTTGGACCCAAGAGTACTGGGTTAGATTCCCAGGTTTGCCCTCTCACTTTTCAGTAAATCAGTAACATCAACAGAGGTTGTGCCATTGTGATTGAGCAAGTTAATGACTGCACGTTCCGCCCTTCCCAGGGTGCGTAAAGCCGTTGCTCCCGTGCCCATGCTATGTTGGGCACGTTAAAGACAACTGTCGATGCTAAACATAACCGAAAAATGGTTCAAAATAGGTTTTTGTTCCACTCGAAGTGTTTGTTTTTATTTTAGGTTCCAACCTTAAATGAGTATAAAAAAGTCAACGAAGCAATTTCCGTTCCAAATTGCTGATGATAAATACAACTATGTATATGCTCATAGTAGGCAGTATCCAATAGATTTTGGAAAGTTGCAATGTTTCGTGGTAATGAAGCAATTCCTACTGACAACTCTCGATGATAAAGATAACCGAAAAAATGGCTCAAAATAGGTTTCCCTTCGAAGTGATTGTTTTTATGTTAGGTTCCAAAATGAGTAATAAAAAACGGCAGTGAAGCAATTTTCGTTGCGAGTTGCTGATAAGCACATATATATATATATATATATATATATATATATATATATATATATATATATATATATATATATATATATATATATATATATATATATATATATATATATATATATATATATATGCTTATAGTAGACAGTATCATATATATTTTGCAATGTTTCATGGTAATGAAGCCATTTCTCCTGACAACTGTCGATGATAAAATAATTGTATTCATATATTTAGGGGTTTTCATCCCTGACAGTTATCATATACTCTACAGGTACAGTAAGTCCCCGCTTAATGTCCTAGTTAGGGGGTAACGTTAAGTCAAACGACGTAAAACGAATCATTGGGAATGAATATAATGTACAAACACATGCACATATTTGTGACTGCAAAATTATTTAAAAAACATTATTCATTTACGTATATATTATGTACATGCTTACACATTATATGATGTACTCCTTTTTTACCTATTATTTTAGACTCCTTTTAGAATAACAACGTTATATAGAATCAGTTTCATCGTTAAACAATATATTTGCCTACAATACACTGCAAACGTATAATAAAGTAGGTAGGTGGTAGTGGAATTTTCCTTTGCGTGATAGTAAAAGATTTTTTCACGCCCGAGGAGGTACCACCCCTTGCATCAAGGGGCCGGTGAAGTCCCAACGGACGTTTCCGGTTTTATAAACAAAAATGATGATGACTCCTCCTTGTACAAAATATTCCGGAGGCAAAATACCCCTCCATTCGGATCTCCGGGAGAGGGGTGTAAACGGGGCGCCAGCATCGAGACTTACAATATCCTTCTCGAATATATGTAGCCTAAATTCTAACCTGAAGTCCGTCCACCATTTTCTCCAGGCTAATAGGCCCCGACTCCTCTTCCTGACCGAAACTCAAATCAGTGCCAAGACAGCCACTAATCACCTTAATTTTCCGGGGTATGAGCTCCTTACTTCTTTTAGATTGCATGGAGGCGTGTGCGCGTACGTCCGTAGCAATCTACCCTGCACCAGACTCCCCAATTTAGAAGCTGGAAGAAAAGACATACTATGGATAAAACTCTCTCTCAGGGCTGCAACTAAATTCATCTGTTGCATTTACCGGTCACCTTCTGACAACAACTTTGTCCAGCTCTTTGACTACCTTTCTGAAAAAACCGACCATCTGATTTCTGAATATCCTTCCTCCGAGGTCACTATTCTTGGTGACTTCAATGTCCATAATAAGGAATGGCTAGGATCTTCAAAAACCGATCCACAAGGAAGAGCAGCGGAGGCCTTTGCAGTCAGCAATTCTTTAGCCAATATGGTTCAGCAACCTACTTACTTTCTCGCATCCCAACACACAGCTCAAATCCCTTGGATCTCTTTCTTACTACAAATCCTGACTGCTATAAGATATCAGTCACTGCCCCCCTGGGTCGCTCAGACCACGGCATGGTCACTGCTTCCTGCGCATTGCAACCCGAGGTCACACAGTCATCACACCCACGTATCGTTTGGCACTACAACTCCGCGAACTGGGACGAAATGCGAGATTTCTTTTCCTCCTTTCCGTGGGCGTCTGTCTGCTTCTCTCATCCTGACCCCTCTGATATCTCACAAAACGTCATCGAAATTATCCAAGCTGGCATGAAATTATTTATTCCACGTACACAGCCACTCAAAAGCCCTGGTTCTCTAAATCCTGTGACAAGGTCAGATTTGAAAAGGTCAAAGCGCACAAAAAGCTTCTACACAATCCCAGTCAAGAAAACCGTCAAGCATTTAACGACGCAAGAAACCGCTATGTCCGCATTCTTTCTGAGGCAAAAAACTACACATCAGAAACAAAGTCCTCTTAAGCTCCAGCGGCAGCAAACCCTTCTGGACTCTTGCTAAATCTATTGGGAATAATTTCTGCAAGAGCACGTTCCCTCCTCTTGTCTCAGGTGATGAAATTGTTTCTACCGCCCTGGGCAAGGCTGAACTTTTTGCCTCGTTGTTCGCCGGCAATTCTACTCTCAACCCACCTCCGAATGTTCAACCACCAACAATCCCCAATGTCACGCATAAAATTACGGATATCATTTTCAAAACTAAAAAGGTACGAAAGATGCTCTCTTCTCTTAATACCAGGAAAGCCTCTGGCCTTGACGAGATCCCAGCAATTGCTCTCAAAAAATGCGCACCAGAACTTGCTCCTGTCCTGACTCGTCTGTTTCAGACATCTTACAATAGAGGCATATTCCCTAGTAACTGGAAAACTGCTCGAGTACAACCCGTCCCCAAGAAATGATCGAAAGCGCTTCCTAGCAACTACAGGCCTATTTCTCTCCTTTCAGTCATCTCTAAGGTGATGGAAAAGTATATAAACACCGAATTACTAAAATTTCATGAAAAACACAGTCTAATCCACGACAGGCAGTATGGATTCCGTCAGCGCAGATCCACTGCCGACCTCCTTTCCTTTGTCACCCATTCTTGGAACAATTCTATGGAACTACACGGTGAATCCCAGATTGTTGCTCTAGACATATCCAAAGCATTCGACCAGGTCTGGCACGCAGCGCTGCTTAATAAACTTCCGGCCTATGGCCTACCACCAAAACTTTGTACCTGGACAGCAAATTTTCCCTGCAACAGGAGCATTTCTGTTGTTGTGGATGGCCATTCCTCTAAACTGTATCCAATTAATGCAGGTGTTCCTCAAGGTTCAGCTTTAGCCCCTACTTTGTTGCTTCTCCACATCAATGACCTCCTCTCTAGCACATCCAACCCAGTTCACAGTTACGCGGACGATAGCACCCTCCACTCTAATATACAATACACTAAGCCTGTCTCTTTAGGCCAACTAGATGAGGAACGCAGACTCATGGAGGGTTCTATCTCCGCGGATCTCCAAAAAATATTAGACTGGGGAAGTAGAAATATTGTACAATTCAACCCCACCAAATCACAGTCTTGCTTTCTTTCTCATACGAGATACACCAGCCCAAGACCCATCACAATAAACAACCAAGTTATTCAAAGTAATGAGTCCTTTTCACTTGTTGGCATCGCTGTGGATTGAAATCTCAATTGGCACCAACATGTCACATCAATTGCAGAAGCGGCTGCTAAGAAATTAGGTTTCCTCTTCGAGCTCGCAAATATTTTTCACCAGCTAATCTCTATACTTTATATACTTCACAAATAAGACCAAACCTCGAATACTGCTCCCACCTCTGGGGTGCTGCTGCCGCTTCTACACTCGCTATCCTGGACTCCATTCAAAAGAGAGCTATACGTCTCATCGATGACCCTACCCTTACCCAAAGGCTGCCATCCCTTGCCCACCGACGTGCCGTTGGTGACCTCTCTCTCTTTTATAGATATCTGCATGGGCACTGCTCAGAGGAGCTTTCTTCCATTGTTCCTCCACCTGCTGCTCCCAACAGATCTACCAGGGAAACAGAGCGA
The DNA here is from genome assembly GCA_964006375.1 of Tillus elongatus. Classification (NCBI taxonomy): domain Eukaryota; kingdom Metazoa; phylum Arthropoda; class Insecta; order Coleoptera; family Cleridae; genus Tillus; species Tillus elongatus. The sequence goes on along the minus strand of OZ023264.1, from coordinate 99,381,062 downwards.
ATGCACCCTTTTACTGTCCAGGTCACCAGACATAGAACATCTTGTTATGTCCGCTCTTTTGTCCCGAGGACTTCCAAGTAGTGGAACTCCTTGCCGGCACATGTTTTTCCTTCTCCCCCAAACCTCCAAACCTTCAAGTCCAGAATTAACAAGTTGCCTCTTTCCTCCTTGTCGACACCCACGGTACGATAGTATTTAGGCTGTAAGCCCTCGTGGTGTGTTGTTGAAATTAAATTTAAAAAAACCACAGCGACGTTATGAGATGACTTACTGTACATGGTACGACATCTAAAAGTTGAACATTACGTTGATAGTTGATATAAAGTAGACTTTCGCATATCATAACAGTAATGTGTAAAGCAACCAACATCGTACCTAATAGGTAGATGCTGTAAAGTCGACTTTCTCATATGATCGTAAAATGAACATGGCTGACTTCCTGTCTTGTTGACTCACTGCAGTTTACTATTTGCTATGTATCCACATAGAATTTCCCAAGATGTAGAAGGCAGGCGCTTATAAATGTATTACCTCTATAAGCCAATTTTTTTTTTGGTGAATTATTCTTTTTCTTCTCCACCAATTCTGCTACATAAAAGGTTTACCGCTGTTAACAAAGGCTAAGGCTAAATCCTGCTACCACATCGGAACACAGCTTTATAGCCATCCATTCAAACATAACCTTGAACTAAAAGGAACCGGCTGTCCGGATGTTCTCTCTAATAATAATAACAATTTTCTGGCGCACCTTTAGAATTAAAGTGAGGTCGACAATATTTGCTGAAAACTGGGAATCGAACCCAGTACTCTTGGGTCCAGAGGCACACGTTATTACCACTGGACCACCGAGGCTCAAAATTTACTGTTTACATTTACGTTTTCCTACTGCTTTCCGTAATATATGTCATATATCGATGTATGTTGATGACGTCATATTATCATTTATTTACATTATGAAAACATTTATTTACCCTTCTGAGGTGTCTACAATACAGGATTACGAATATTTATTACAGGTTTTTTTTTAAATCCCTTTATTTATACTATGAATTTTTAAATTTCAGTCAATTTATCCACTTGTATTTACGATATAACTTGCAATTACAATAACATTTTTAGGTATAAAGATAAAGTACTGTAACAAGCCAAACTGTATAACAAAAGTTAAATCTATTAGATAGAGACTATTGAAAGTTTGATTTGAACCATCTACTTGAAATGCTATGTAACAAACATAATTTCTCTAGTATACTCAGGAAATATATCTTTGCAAATTTTCAGAAATAGCTCCAAAATCACCTTAAGTGATAAGAAGCGTTATGTTTAGAATTTCTGATAGCCGTTTCATTGCTTGGCAGCACTTTATTTTCAGATACTTGTGTCTGGCAGTGCTAAAAAATATGTTTGTAAATTTGCAGATTATTCCCCAATCATCTTTCTGAATATGTAGGTAACCTATATATTTTTTCTGATATATATTTAGAAACACGCAGCATGTATGCATAAAACGACATAATAAATGGTTCTGGTTACAACTCCCAAGAAATTAACCGTAACCGGCCCGAATAAGAGTGCTGGGGCTGGGCGGAGAAGAAACTTGAAAACAGATTTAAGTGCAAAATGCGAAAAAATAGCAGCTTAGTTGGACTTCCATCAGGTGCTTTTTTCACATTTTGCAGTTATACATCAAATTATGTTTACCCCATAGAACCACACGAGTCTCGTAATTAACTTTTTTGGGGGTTGAAACCACAAGATTTCTCTCGCGGTTTATGCATACATAGGGGTAATTATATGAGTCTGTTTAAACAATTTAAAAGAGCGGACGTTTCGCCACCACTTAATTTCTTCTCCAAAGATTATCGGTTCGCACAAATGAAAAGCTGGGGCAAGAAATAACCACATTAAAATGCACCCCTACAGAAATTTAGTGGAAGTAGGTCAAGCATCGTTTGTAAAAAAAATCTAAACTCACCTCGCGTCACCCCTCCCGTTCCCTCATAAATAAAGTTCGGTTCGCCTAATTTAAAAGCTAGGAGATATAAAAATCACACAACAATACATCTCCGTGGAAGTTTAGGGGAAGGGAAATATCCGACCAACCGCCTCCACTACCGACCAACCACCTTACACATAGCATTGGAACATAACCATAAGGTAAAAATACAACTTGCATGTAAGATGGTCAGCTTTGTGTAAAACTGCCTGTTGGATAATTTGCAAATTCACCAATATTCTATCTTGGTTTTCCGTTGTACTTGTACATAAAGTGAAATCCAATACTTTCTGGAACTTTTTAGTTATATTATTAGTTTCCATTTCAGCGACAAGTCAAATAAATAGCAAACGATTAAACTTGGAATTCACAATATAATAACGCAACGCCCGTTTGGAGATTGATTATCGAATTACGTCACACGGCAAAGATTTCAGTTTTCTAGGTAGTTTAAACTTATTGCTGTAATTGTGTTCTTTTACCCATGTATTTTATATTGAAACAACAAAAATTAGAAATATATTTTCATTCTTTATCCATTTATATCATTTTAAAAACATATGTACCTACATGCTGTTCATTGCATGAGCCATTAGGAATATGTCACGAATATCTACGATCAACTACATGTTCAATCCACTTAACCTAGATTAACTTTTGAAATATGAGTTTCAAGCTTGAAAAGTGCAGAATAAAAAATATATTGTAGAAATAATATATATTATGCCCCTATGCAGATTTTCAGTTACTGCTCAGCACGTAATTTGTCTTAATACTCTTATTTCTTTTAAAATGTATTGACAACATGGTAAGAAATAATATTTCTGAAATAGCCAAGCCAGCCCAAGGTTCATAGATAGAATCCACTGTCTATGTTCTAGTTAGTCAATGCTAGAAAGAAGCAGATACTCTTGACCAGCATTAACATTCTAATGTTAGTCAATGCTAACACTAAGTTAAGTTAAGACCTTCATGTGGCTCTCTCCCGATTAAATCAGACAACGTAAATGAAATTGAATCTTTTTTTAGTATTGTCAGATACAGAAGTTAAGAAATGAAAAAAGTTGAAAATATTTTAACAGAATAAACAAACTATTAATTATGAAAATTGATCAACATGAGAAGATAATAATTTACGAGATTTAAAAATTTTGTTGAAGGGATTGAGTCTCTGAATAGATACAGGTAAATTTGATAAATTTTTGTTTGAACAACTTGCAATTTTGGTATTCTGACACTTCAGGAAAACGAACACGCAACAGGTGTCGAAACTGACCATTACGTGTCCCATTGAACAGTTTGGACACTTGCCGTGCTTGAAGAATGCTATACATTACAAAGTCAGTTCGGACACCGTGCTCAAACTGTGCGATCGACATATATATATATATATATATATATATATATATATATATATATATATATATATATATATATATATATATATATATATATATATATATATATATATATATATATATATATATATATCCCTTTGTTGTTGAGCGTTATTCACATTTTTTTGTTATCTATATCCACCTATCACTGTATACATACATTAATAATTAAAAAATCCTGTATAGCTAATTTGTTTAATATTAATTAAATTGAAACTATTGTATACTGATCAAAGCATGAAGAAAGGTCGATCTCTAAATGTGTGCTTTAGTTTAGAAATAGGCAGCTGATACACGAAAGTTGCCATTGATAAACTAATCCTTGTTTATTTTGGTTAGTTGCGCTTTAAATGTCATAAAATCTGATTAAATTATCCCGAGAAATAGGCAGTTTCAAAACAAATATATACAATTTTAATACATCCAATACGAGTATCTCACAGAATCAAACTTTACAGATTCAACTTACTAGTAATCACCCTCTAAATTAGGGTCCATAGAATTTATCATAAAAGAAGGATATAGTACAGGAAAGAGATATTAAAATAATGTGTAATACCGACAAATATATTGTAATGTATATTTATTTCAACTGCAAGCCATCCTACCGAAATGTGATAGTACGGGATACGGGTACGAACTTCGTCCACTGTTAAAATATTTGCCTAGCATAATATTGGCGCCAAACGAGAAATGGTAATACCGGAAAGATCTATTACAGGCAAAATTCTATCAGAATATTTTTCTAGACAGAGGAAGATGCACTAAATGCGTTCTATTGTAAACAGGTAATACGAGAGAGAAACATATGTGGTACAGCATACTGTGTAGGATGTATTCGCTTCACCAGTTCTTATATAATGATTATTAAGTATTATTGAAAAAGGCTATAGTTCTAAAAATGGTAATTGGATATTTCAGGAAACTTTATATATGTATGATAAATATTATGATCTCCAAAAGAGATATCATAGATATCAGGTAGTACCTGCTCACATATGCACAATAAGCCAAAGGCGAGTTTTGACGTCTCAAATCGCAACTTGACGTTTTGAGGAAATCCCAATTTTTTTAATGCATAACTTTTATGTCTTTTAACTCATACACCTAAAGTTTGGTACGTGGGTCACTATTTATAATCCAAACCCGCATATCAAATTTAGTTGCCCTTTATTTGTCATTTCCGGAGATATAAATTGTTTTCGAAAGAAAAAACAAAATTTTCCGGGAAAACCTAGGCCGGTTTTCCTGGATAACAAACTTATTCAAGCCACTTGCAAACAAAGGTACTCAGAAAATGTTATCAAAATCGACTTATTATTTTTTTAGTTATCGGTGGGACACACACACACACACACACACACACACACACACACACACACATACACACACACATATATATATATATATATATATATATATATATATATATATATATATATATATATATATATATATATATATATATATATATATATATATATTCATTTATTTTTCATTTATTTATTTATTTGCCAACAACAATATTAATTTATACTAAAAATTTACAACAAAAAAGTTAAAGCACATAAGTATACTCATACTTGTGCGTGCTTCGCGTTATAATTAGCTATCCTATCAAAGCATACACTACAACAAATCCTACATTAGACATCTGACCGTCCTTCAATATTTAAATTATTTAAATTCTCAAGCATCCCTCCATCCACCGCACACACCCTCTCACCTCTATTCCCGTGTGAATAAATGAGGTATATCCGTAACAACAATCGCTCAAAGCATTTCATCCCTCTAACGTCTCTCTGTTCAAACCCATCCTGTCTTCCACCAATCTACTCCTGGCACAAGCAGAGGACAACCCTGTCTCCAATCAATACACAGCCAAAAGCAATCACTCTCGCTTATACACGCATTTAGACTTACCCACAGCCACTTACTAGCTCCTGCCCTCGCACACCATCCCATAAGTCGCTTATACTCACCTTTATACTTACTCACAGACACTCACTAGCTCCCGCCTTCGCACATCATCCCATAAGTCACAAGCATACACTCACACATACCCGACATACTCTCACGCTAACACTACGCCCACACTTGCACACCCACGTATGCAGCACTCCTCCATTGCTATTCATTCGTAACCACAATTATAAGCTGTCTTTACGTACCATGGTTTTTTCAAAAATGCTGTATTAAGATTTCTAATCTTTCGTAATTTTGCAATATGTATTCTTTTATTTTTTTCCGAAATTTATAATTCTTTTCTATAGTCTTAAGTTTGGCTGGAACAAGATTATATAATCTTGGTCCAAGAAAGTCAATAGTTTTCCGTGAAATAGTTTTTTTACATCTTGATGTTAGTACATTTCTATTTGTTACCTGCCTTGTTAGATATTGATGCTGTGTCTGTTTTTGTAATAAGGCCTCCCCGTGGGTATACTGTACGAGCGCAAGAATATACAACCCCTTAATATTCATAACACCTGTATTTGAGTTGTATAACAATTTTGTGGCATAATCAACTGCTTTGTTTAGTATAGTTCTTAATATGAAATTCTATGTTATGCAAAGCGGTTTTAATGTCGATTTATAAGCCGATCCCCAACAGGATATTCCGTATCGTAATATGGACGCTACCAGACCATCATAAACGTCAAGCAAAGTATTCAGAGACATTATATCTCGCAGAACATAAAAAACATAGATAAGTTTACGTAGCCTATTATTCAGATATTCTATGTGCGTTTGCCATTTTAAGTTCTTATCTACCATAATACCGAGGTACTTTAGACTATCTACACTGTTGATAGGTTCAGTGTGTCCAGAGATAACTATATCTGGCATTGTTTCAAGTCCAGCGGATGTTGGCGAGAACGTAATATACTTTGTTTTCTTGACGTTAAGATACAAACTGTCATGGTTCAGCCTACGGTTGAGCTCCCCAATCAATAACGCCGCACTTCGGATTGTCTCGGGCCAGTTAATCCCATCACAGAGCAGAACTGTATCGTCTGCGTATGAAATCAAGGATACATTATCGCCGTCAAAAGCTGCCAGAGCATCATTGATGTATATCAAGAACAAAACTGGACCCAAAATTGTTCCTTGTGGGACTCCTCTTTTTATTGTCAATGGTTCGCTTGTGTTGCTATCTAATCTCACAATCTGTTGCGTGTTTTTCAAATAGTTTTCAAACAAACTCAACGCAACTCCTCTAAAACCAATGTTTTCTAACTTATTCAAAAGGGTTTCATGAGAGACCGTATCAAAAGCTTTCTGAAGATCAAGAAAGAGTCCGATGACTTTCCTATTGTTTTCAAAATTGCCCACAATAGTTGTCTTCAGTTTATGAAGAGCATTTTCTGTGGATAAACCTGTTCTAAAACCATACTGGTTGTGGGAGAGAATACTATATTTGTCAAGAAAGCCAATCACTCTTTTTTTAGACACTTTTCAAAAATCTTTGCGAACGTATTTATTAGACTAATGGGTCTATAGTTTTCCATTAGTAGTTGGTCACCTGTTTTATGTATTGGCATAACAACACCTTTTTTAAATTGCAGTGGGATTTTTCCTGTCTCAAATATTTTGTTTATTATAATCACCAATGCCCCTACCACAACCTGGTGTGCTATTTTAACGTAGTAAGATGTTATGCCATCCTCTCCAGGTGCAGAATTATTTTTTAAGGACTTAATAACTTCTATGACTTCATTGTTTGTAACCGGGTTTAAATAAAAAGTGCTTGAAGAAACATTGTCTCTTTTATAGCTTTTCCCACTGTAATTCTTGTTTCCTGCCCTTGCCCGAAACCAATAAAAAATTCGTTAAAGGCGTTAGCAATCTGTGAACCGGTTTTAGTGGTCGAACCATTCGCTAATTTTACTGAGGTAATTCTCTGTACCTCCTTCTTTCGCCTGTTTGTTATTTCATTAATCGTATTCCAAACCTTGCTTTTATTTTTTTCTGACAATCTGATTCGGTTTCTATAGTAGTTGTTCTTTGTCTCCCTAATCAGGTTTGTTAACTTATTCTTATAGACTTTATACTTATATTATATATATATATATATATATATATATATATATATATATATATATATATATATATATATATATATATATATATATATATATATATATATATATATATATATATATATATATATATATATATAAGTTTGGACGCAGCAAATGCGTTACGGTAGTGAATTTTCATTAAAATGTTTTTAATAGCAAATATGTGTGTTTTTTTTTTAAGAAAGCAGGCATCAAATTTGGTTGTCAGTATAACCTATATAGTAGAAACAATGTGCCACAAATAACTTTTTTTTTAATTTCAACAATACACCACGAGGGCTTACAGCCTAAATACTATCGTACCGTGGGTGTTGACAAGGAGGAAAGAGGCAACTTGCTAATTCTTGACTTGAAGGTTTGGAGGTTCTGAGGAGAAGGAAAAACATGTGCCGGCAAGGAATTCCACAACTTGGAAGTCCTCGGGACAAAAGAGCGGGCATAACAAGATGTTCTATGTCTGGTAACCTGGACAGTGAAAGGGTGCATTCGCTCTGTTCCCCTGGTAGATCTGTTGGAGGCAGCAGGGTGGGGGGGAACTATGGAGGAAAGCTCATCTGAGCAGTACAAAGTTTTGGTGGTAGGCCATAGGCCGGAAGTTTATTAAGCAGCTTTATTGTAAGATATCTGAAACAGACGAGTTAGGACAGGAGCAAGTTCTGGTGCGCATTTTTTGAGAACAATTGCTGGGAACTCGTAAAGGCCAGATGCTTTCCTGGTATTAAGAGAAGAGAGCATATTTCGTACCTTTTTAGTTTTGAAAATGATATCCGTCATTTTATGCGCGGCATTGGGGACTGTTGGTGGTTGAACGTTTGGAGATGGGTTGAGAGTAGAATTTCCGGCGAACAACGAAGCAAAAAGTTCAGCCTTGCCCAGGGCGGTAGAAACAATTTCATCCCCTGAGACAAGAGGTGGGAACGTGCTTTTACAGAAATTATTCCCAATTGATTTAGCAAGAGTCTAGAAAGGTTTGCCGCCGTTGGAGCTTAAGAGGACTTTTTTGATGTGGTTATTAAACGAGTTTTTTGCCTCAGAAAGAATGCGGACATAGCGGTTTCTTGCGTCGTTAAATGCTTGACGATTTTGTTGACTGGAATTGTGTAGAAGCGTTTTGTGAGCTTTGACCTTTTCAAGTCTGGCCTTGTCACAGGATTTAGAGAACCAGGGCTTTTGAGTGGCTGAACAGGTTTTCTGTGTACGTGGAATAAATAATTCCATGCCAGCTTGGATAATTTCGGTGACGTTTTGTGAGATATCAGAGGGGTCAAGATGAGAGAAGCAGACAGACGCCCATGGAAATGAGGAAAAGTAATCCCGCATTTCGTCCCAGTTTGCGGAGTTGTAGTGCCAAACGATACGTGGGTGTGATGACTGTGTGACCTCGGGTTGCATTGCGCAGGAAGCAGTGACCATGCCGTGGTCTGGGCGACCAAGGGGGGCGGCGACTGATATCTTATAGCATTCAGGTTTTGTAGTAAGAAGGAGATCCAAGGGATTGGAGCTGTGTGTTGGGATACGAGGAAAGTAAGTAGGTTACTGAACCATATTGGCTAAAGAATTGCTGACTACAAAGGCATCCGCTGCTCTCCCTTGTGGATCGGTTTTTGAAGATCCTAGCCATTCCTTATTATGGATATTGAAGTCACCAAGAATAGTGGCCTCGGAGGAAGGATATTCAGAAATCAGATAGTCGTTTTTTTTTTCAGAAAGGTAGCCAAAGAGCTGGACAAAGTTGTTGTCAGAAGGTGACCGGCAAATGCAACAGATGAATTTAGTTGCAGCCCTGGGAGAGAGTTTTATACATAGTATGTCTTTTCTTCCAGCTTCTAAATTGGGAAGTCTGGTGTAGGGTAGATTGCTCCGGACGTATGCGCACACGCCTCCATGCAATCTAAAGGAAGTAAGGAGCTCATACACCGGGAAATTAAGGTGATTAGTGGCTGTTTTGGCAATGATTTGGGTTTCGGTGAGGAAGGGGACTTGGAGCCTGTTAGCCTGGAGAAAATGGTGAACGGAGTTCAGGTTATAATTTAGGCCACATATATTCGAAAAGCATATGTTAAATCTTGATGTTGGCGCCCCCTGTAAACCTCTCTCCCGGAGATCGGTATGGAGGGGTTTTTTACCTCCGGAATATTTTATACAAGGAGGAGCCATCATCATTTTTTCTTATAAGGGAACCCGACTCATACACCAGAACCGGAAACGTCCGTTGGGACTTGATGTAAGGGGTGGTACATCCTCGAGCGTGTTTATTGTTTGAAAATGTAAACAAATTTCCGGAAGTATACTTTAAATGTTCCCGAAAAAACTGGTTTCTTGGTCAACGTTATAGGTTAATAACAAATTGAGCTATTCATATTTGAGGCATTTAATGAAAATTCGCTAGCATAACGCACTTGCTGCGTCCCGAATTTCTTTTCTTACAAACATGCATTATATTTCGATGGAAAATGCAAAAATGCCATAAGGGGTAATCGATTAAAAAAAAGAAAATTTGTATCACCAACGACTTATGGACCAGCCTGTGATTGTAGAAATATTATTTTAAGATGTAGCTCAAGACACCCTATAATTCATGTATACGATTTTTTTTGTATCTTGTATAATAACGGATATATTGAGCTTTATTGATTTTTTACGAAAATTCGACAAAAATTAGATACCATTAAACGATAAACTCACCCGATTAAACAAAATCGGCCCATTATTTTTTTAGTTGTCGGTGTGATACATTTATATATATATATATATATATATATATATATATATATATATATATATATATATATATATATATATATATATATATATATATATATATATATATGTATATATGTATATATATATATATATATATATATATATATATATATATATATATATATATATATATATATATACGTATAAAAACTGACCACGAATATGTGTTCTAGGGGGGGCTAATTAGCGTTCATTTGAAGAAATTTTTTCAAAATTCAAAAGTCGGGATCTCAATAGTGTTTTTTTTTTAAGAAAATTCACTAAAATAAGGACAATATTATTGAAATTGGAGTGACTAAAATCAATAAAACATATAAATTTCATCTAAATTTAAAAAACTATTAGGACTGGTTCATTTTCTCAAATTTGGTAATTTATAAATAAGTTTCGAGTTATATTAACAAAATGCCATAATCTACTTAACATTAATTAATATATTTAACGAAATTTTCATTTTTTTAAAACTACTTAAGAAATAGACATTGGAAAACTAAGTCACGTGGCCAGTCTTACGACAAAAGTGAAAAATGTTTGAAAAAACAGATATTCGATTCTAAAATGCAAAATTTATTTTTTAACTTTATTTTTATTGGGTCACTTAGTGTGTGGTACATGTATTCGGTTTCAGTTCAGTGTAAATATAAATAAAGTCATAGATTTTTATTGAAACGAACAAACAGCACGACCTAATGCTTGGGTCTCTTCACCGATCTGGCATCGTTGCTCTTCAAACATGACAGTATTCGATTTATGACAAGATCCCTTTTAACGGGACGTTCCAATATTAGAATGCAGTATAATAACGGGATATGCTAGATACTAGTAAATAGTGCCCTAGGTAAATATAATTTCATATATATCTCCAGTGGTGTATTTTTATTTGTAATAGATTCGGTCTGTACAAAAAAACTGTAATAGGTTATTCCTGATGTTAGCAAATATCAGTACGGGCAAGTTAGCGATAATGCCATAAAATGATGCTACTATTTTGCTGTACTAGTAACCATTGTATGCTGCTATATTGGTGTATTAGGAAATACTTTCATATAATTTTGTTTTTGCGGTGTTATTGCTGTAATATGTGTTTGTCGGTAAGATGCTTGTAGTGTATGACAGCGTCACGACATGATTTTGTAAATAATGTGAATTTACTGTACTATGTCCTTCCTTTGGGATAAAGTACGCACCCCCCTAAATTATGGAATCAAATTATTTGTATGACCTTAAATTTTTATGACATTCCACTCTAATCCATTGTTTCCTGTTAGTAAATTTTCTTTAAAAAAATCACTAATTAGGAGATGCCGACTTTTGAATTTTGAATTTAAAAAAATGTCTTCAAATGAGCGCTAATTAAGCCCCCTAGAACACATAACCGGGATCAGTTTCAATTTTTATGTTATATATATATATATATATATATATATATATATATATATATATATATATATATATATATGTATATATATGTATATATATATATATATATATATATATATATATATATATATATATATATATATATATATATATATATATATATATATATATATATATATATATATATATATATATATATATATATATATATATATATATATATATATATATATATATATATTTATATATAAAATAATAGGCCGATTTTGATTAAATTAGGTGAATACTTTCCTTTTGCCAGTGGCTTGGATCAGTTCGTTAGCCAGAAAAATCGGCCCAGGTTTTCCTTGAACATTTTTGTTTTCTTTCGAAAAAAATTCACATCTCCGGAAATAACAAAGTAACGGCAACCAAATTTGGTACGCGGGTTTATATCATTATAGGTAACCTAACAAAATTTAGTTTTGTAGGTTAAAATACAAAAAAGTTATAGGCATTTAAAGAAAAATAAATTGGAGTTTTCCTCAAAACGTCAAAGTCGCGATTTAAAACGTCAATTTTGGCAACATTTCAGCAAAGAACCTAAAAGTAATACGAGCTATGGAAAGAAAATGTCTCAAAAATAATGTTTTACAAAGCCTGAAGTCTTAGCTTCAACCGTCATTGTCCTTCATTTTACTAAAATGTTTTCATAAAGTTCATTTCAAATAGAGCCTTTCTCTGATGCTTTAGCAGTAATCTTAGCTATAGAGTTTATCGTTTAATGGGAGGTATATAGTTTTTGCCGAATTTTCGTAAAAAAATCACTAAGTTTCAATATACTCTTTATTATACAAGATACGACAAATTGTATACATTAACTATAGGGTGTCTTGAGCTACATCTTAAAAATATTTCTACAACCACAGGTGGCCCATACGTCGTTGGTGATACAATTATTTTTTTATCGAACACGCCTTATGTTATGGCTTTTTTGCATTTTTGATCGAAATATAATGCATGTTTGTAAGAAAAGAAATTCGGAACGCAGAAAGTGCGTTATGGTAGCGGATTTTCATTAAATGCTTAAAATTTGAATAGCTCAATTTGCTATTAACCTATAAGGTTGAACAAGAAACCAGTTTTTTCGGGAACACTTTAAGTTTACCTTCGGAATTTTTTTTACATTTTTAAATAATACAGTTATTTTGATGAAACATGGCACATTGTTTCTACTATATAGGTTAGGTGGCCGAATTTGATGCCTGCTTTCTTAAACAAAAAACACACATATTTGCTATTAAAAACATTTTAATGAAAATTCACTACCATAATGCACTTGTTGCGTCCATACTTTTTTTCTATCTTGCTCCAGAATTCGTTGAAAGCAAACGAAAATTAAGGATATTTCTTGTACTCTTTTTTCTCACTTTATACGGTTCAATGGTGAACGCTTGTCATTAACCTGGCAGTAAAGTTTTGGCGTCTGTCACCCAACTTTCATCACCGAAAATGTTTAATATCAAAATCTGATAAATGACACTTATTTTAATGCTATTTTCGGGAATTTAGGGACGTGAGAACTACTTATCGTCTGATTGGCTAAATTCTATCATGCGACAACTTGATTTCTCATGAAATTTACGTTGTCATTTTAACAGCTAGCTATCTCATATTAATTTTCCTATATTCCAATATTAATGCATTTCTTTTATATTAATCCTATACTTACTTTATCTTAATACTTCTAATTGAATATAAATTCTCAGTTTCTTCAGCTTCTTAATGAAACGCACCACTCTAGACTTTCATGTCCATTTCGTTTAGAAAAATGCTTTTAAAACTTTATCTTATCAAATATTTGTTGTTGTTGTTGTTGTTTGTTGTCGACGGGCTGTCGACATCTATGACTGCGGCTTTCAGCCATTCGCTTATTACAGCCCGATTTTAAAATGTATCCACTATTATATATTTTTCCATTGTTATGTTGGGATCCGATCATTTTACATTTTTTATTATTATTTTTTAACATATTAAACTAATATGGGAAAAACAGGGACACTCACTTCATGCCTATGGGCCTATATAGGCAACTTTTATAACGAGACATCACGGGATTTAAATTTCCATTCAATTTACATTTCTATTTTGAGATTTTCTATATGTTTGTCTAATAATACATACATTTCTATCTCTTTAGATTGCAAAAGTGTTGCCAGGTTAAATAGACATCGAATTTTTTTCTCTTATAAATCCTACTTACTACATTATTAATTAGGCTTTTATTATTTTCACACTCTAATAGAATATGTTCGGTACTCCCGAAACTGCCACAACTACAATTCGGGGTCTCTGAGAGGTGCAGCTTATATAAGTGATCTGGACTCCGGGAGTGACCAAATCTCAATCTACAGATGTTTGTTATTCATTTTCGGCTTAAATCTAACTCTTTAAACCAAGTTAGTTTGGGGGGGGGGGGGGGGGGTGTTCCAAGCTTTTATAATACTGACCTTAGGTCTCGACTTCATACTGTCTCTCCCATTTTTTCCATAAAAGCTTATTGACAGATGGAAGTATATCACATGAATGGCATTTCAGGTCATTTATGTCTTCTTCTTCAAGTGCCTGTTTTGTCGTGTTATCAACCTCTTCATTTCGAGTAATACCACAATACGCTTTGACCCATACCATAAATACCGTTTTACCTCTTGCAATAAGATTCGTTAGAGACGATGCCATGTTAGAAATCAGACTATTGTATTTATTTAACAGTGATAAATTTGCTACTTTTTCAATTGCACTTTTGCTGTCGCTGATGATCATGATGTTTTCATCTCGGAGTTCTGCGGCAAAATTGGCAGCTTGGTAAATTGCTATTATTTCTGCAGAGTAGATAGAGAAGTGTTGATTGAACCTAATTTTGTTTTTATATTGAAGGTCTGGTATATAGTAAGCGCACGCTACCTTTGAGTCTTTTTTTGAACCATCTGTAAATATTTTTAAAGACGATGAGCAGATTTCTTCTAAATCCTTTATGAACACATAGTTTCTTGTTTGTTGAGGAAATGTTGAATAGTCTCTCAGGAAAATGGTTTTAATTTTACTTAATGCTTCGTAATTTATGGAGAACATAGGTAATACCTGATTAGAGGAAATGTTGCTTTTAATAGAGATGCTGTTTTGATATACTGTGACTAGCAGCAAGGATTTCTTTTTTGCCAATATACATGCGTTAGGTCTTATATAAACGCTCTATGTAATTTCAATATAATTGGATTATCTTTTGAGATTAGGTCCAGAACGAATTTCGAAGCCAACTTCTTTCTGCGGTATTTGAGCACTGTCTCTCCACATTCAGCAACAAGTCTAATAGTAGGAGTACTTTTTAGGGCACCAATGCTTAGTTTTAAGCATTTGTTTTGAAGTGACTATCTTATTTAGATGTACTTCTGCTGCTTATTTTCGGATCAGCTCCCCATCTGAAATGACATACTTTTTAAGATGTTAATGCCTTTCTCTGCTTTCTCTATTCTTCCTGAATATGATTTCGCCACAAAAGTTTTCGGTCTATTCTTATTTCTAGAAATGTAATGCTTTGACTAACGGAAATTTCATAGTCTTCAATTGTTACTGTTGTAATTATTTTTTTTGCTAAGAATGCACACTTGTGTTTTTCGCGAAGCTATTACTTGGCTGTTTAGTTTAGTAAATGTATGTCTTTGCAACTTATGCATATACAAAGATCGTCGGCATACTGAAGTATTGTCGCACCATTCCCTGCTTTCACTATATCCGATGTATATATATATATATATATATATATATATATATATATATATATATATATATATATATATATATATATATATATATATATATATATATATATATATATATATATATATATATATATATATATATATATATATATATATATATATGTATATATATATATATATATATATATATATATATATATATATATATATATATGTGTGTGTGTGTGTGTGTGTGTGTGTGTGTGTGTATGACATAGTATATAATGATGAATAGGGAGATTAGTTGTATATAAATTCCTTTCACAATAGGACAGAATACAAGATTACACGAACTCAAACAAAAACGGTCAAAGAACCTGGCTATGAGCGAATGCAAAGCATATACAATAGGTATGTAGAAATGATGGTGATTAGTAGGTCAGACGGTACAAATATGTACATAAAACACATGTACATATGTACAGGGCAAGCCATTGGGGTATATTTATAACTAAATACAGAGAAATCAGAACATGTGACGGTATATGCTGGAAACGTTGGACAAAATTTTATAAATTTTCAGATAAAGGCAAAGCCAAATGATCAGGTGCTGATAAACAGTTGTACAATTAGACGTATAATAATTATAAGACATAAATGTACAATGTGAAGTGTTAATCTATAAAAATATCAAAGGAAAGCCTACAAATGTTCTTTTTTATTTAAAGTTACCTTAGAAGCTACACACATTATATTATTTACTTTATAAAAACTAGTTTCCCCAATATTATAATATTTTTTTAATTAATATGGCTACTCCTGCGTACCCATCTTGTATGTCTAGTCTGTAAATAGAGTAACCACTAACGGTAAGATTGGTAGTATCTTTCAACCACTTATTAAGGCAATGTCAATATTTTCGTCAAATGTATATTTTTCAAAGTGTCCTTTGTTTGACACTATCGACCTCGCGTTCCATTGAAATATTTTTAGTGTGTCCATTTATGTTTATATAATATATCAGTAACTTTTTTTTAAATATACCATTTCCGCCCGTGCTCGATAAGACTTTAATGTTGGAATTAGTTAAGGCTTGCATTATTAATTAAGTTATAATATCGAGACTTCTCTAATGTCATTGTGTGGTCTGCTGTTACATATTTTGCGTGATAGGGATTGGTAATAGGTCCCGTGTCCGTTGGTCGAACCGTTGCAATAATTTGCTGGTGTGCTCTTTGCACGTCTATAGAGGAGTCTAATGTTTTTCTTTATTCGATTGTAGGTACTTTTCTTGTTTGTGCGGTGTATGAACTGCTATCCTGCTTTGGTTGCACTATGTTGTCTTAGCTGTTATAAGATTGAAAAAAAAAAGATTTGTCGTTGGTTGTCTTATTGTATTGTTAGTTGTATTGGTATCGTATGGTTTTTGTTATGATTTGTTTGTAAAACCGCCAAGTAGCTATGTTTATATTTTTCAACAGCATCTTTGTACGATACCTTTTGTGCGCTCATAATTGTTTTGATAGTTTTCTGTTTTCTAAATTCTGTACAGTGAAGTTTATCAGTGTCTTTCTTCATGATCTCTCCCACACAAAACACACACCGGACAAGTATCCCTTTCACAATCCCTACCCTCATGATTTTGGCGGCAATACTTGCACCTTTCTTTTGCTTTGCAGTGTACGCTTATGTGTCCATAAGGCAAACACTTCATGCATTGAATGACTCTTTGTACATACGGTTCAACCGAGAACACAGTTTTTTCTATTGCTATCTCCGATGGTAAACTCTGAACCCTAAATTCCACAAGTATGGACTGCGCTAGAATAAACTGAACCTTATTGTCCACTATTAATCTGCGTTTTAATCGCATAATACTTAATATTTCATACATATTTTCACCCGGAAACGTTTTCATATTTATTAAATTCTCATTGCTTATATCCTCATCTACTCCCTTGACCATTCCTTGCCTACGCGCTAAAAACTGCGGGATGTATAATTCGTAATTGTTCTGTCTTAAAGTCAGGCTTACCAACAATGCATTTGCACTTTCAGGTGACGACAAAGGAATCTTGATTTTATTTGTGCCTATACTCGAAATATTTAATACGATTTCTCGTATATTATGTGCACGTCCTATATTAGCGTCTTTATTTTTACCTTCCATGTAAACTATAAATGGACCCTTACCATTCTTATCGTATGTTTTTACTCTCTGCTTCTGTCGAGCTGCCGTGAATTTTAATTGCTGTTGAATATTTTCTCCGTTATTATTTTCTTTATAATTTTCAATAATAGATTAATTACCGCTGGTATCTAAATGATTCTCTACGTTTACTAACTCCTTAATTTGATATACATTTTTAAATATTTAAATTTTGTACTTACATCTTTAATTCCCTTGATTTGATTTACCTTTTTACCTTTTTTGCGCCTTTCATGAACCTGTCTGTTATCGTCTCCGTTTTCACTATCCTTATCTTAACTGCTAATGTCCACTATCATATCTTCACTTCCTTCATCTACATTCTTTCCCCTATCCGGTGGTTCACTATCAGCTAAATTGTTCATTTTTAAAACTATTAAAAATACTCGAAACGCACTTCACTTAATGCCCGTCAGAAAACACAACCGCACGCCGTGAAATCCACTTCGGCTCTCCTATCGACTATTTATACTTTTTCAATTCTTTATAAGTGTATATTTTTACTAACCTCTGTTCTTGATAAAGTTTATATGCATTTGTTTCACAGAACTTAAGCTTTCTTTTGATATAAAAATATCCTGTGAGATATTCATTTACACTTTATTAAGCACACTCGGAAAACCCAAATCACCACAACACATTAGAAAAAACTAGACGATCGTTTCACTAACCAAGTTAGCGTCATCAAAAGATAAATAATTGTAAATATCATATCCGCAACTTTATTTATATTCTTCTGTAATTCCGCAGATAGTCGGTGACTAACTATTTGGGCAGGTTCAACGGCATCAAAATTTACATAATTCGTTTGGCGTAAATATCTGTATTCTTTCATTATCTCTCGGACGCGTTTCTGCCGGTATTTATTTTATAAAGCAATCTATCAGCTGACTGCTCATAGGCGGCGGAGCAAGATTGATACATTTTTTATTATTACTACATTTATCAATACATATATACTCTCGAATGCGTCTAGCTGTCCTGGTTGTTTAACTTTTTTTATTAATTTTAGATTCTCCTCATTAACGTGTCGCAAATGTCGGGCGACAGAAGATCTATCTATAGTACAGTATCTTAATTGTGTTAAATGTTCTTTGAATCTAATTCCAATAGATCTTTTTGTTTGTCCGACGTATTTAAGATCACAACCTTTACAACTTATTTCATAAATTCCCGACATTTTGGCCCTACTATCCTTGTCTTTTGGGTAAGCTAGCAAGTTTTTTAAAGTATTTAAAAACCCCTCTTGACTAGATGTTCAAATCGTAAGCAAACAAAGCTTCTTTCGGCTTTCTCTCTTCTCAACGTCGTTGATTCCGGTACAATTTTTTTGTTTTCTGTTTGTCAATTAATTTATCCACTAGGCAAGCAGTGCATCCGTTATATTCGGCCACGTTCTTAATATACCATAGAAGATCACAACCTTTACAACTTATTTCATAGATTCCCGACATTTTGGCCATACTATCCTTGTATTTTGGGTTAGCTAGCAAGTTTTTTAAACTATTTAAAAACCCCTCCCCACTAAGCATGGTAACTTACAAATGCTTACCGCAACGTTAGATAATTTACCATTAAGCGAGTTAAGTTTGCAACATTTCTAAATGTTTGCAGCCAAAAAACCAATGCAAACTTACAAATAAAACTTTAACATAACTTTCAAATGTAATATCTCCTTTGCCGGCTTGTTGTTTTTCTCCATTTGTAAGCTCACCTAAAGTTACAATTGTAATGTTTCTGAAAGTTAGTTTTAATTTGTAAACATTTATTAGAATTCCCTCCCTTATGTTCGATCGTATGTCATCGTCGTCCAATAGCAACATACAACACTAACGCCAACAACGAACTGACTGACAATGCGCCCGGTATTAATGAATAATGGCGGATTGTTGTTTATATTATATTTATGATATCATCATAAGCTGTTATTTGATCCATGTCTATTTATGTTTCTGGAAGTTTTAAAGATTGAACAATCTTATTGTAGCCTGAATTGTATGAATTTTGGGTAATTAAGTAACTCGTTGTCTGGAGTGTAGATAATGAAACATGGAGTATATCGACAAACATGTCAGGTAAGAATCCCTAATTATTCTAAAATGTCTGCATTTATATTTTTGTTTCTTTTTATGTAATATACTCAACGAAAAAGAAAACCTAATTACTAAATACGAATTTTGTTATGTCCTTAGAAGCAGCCGGGAGATGTCTTACCTGGTCAGACCAATTCATTTTAAAACGTTAAATATGATTGACTTATGGAAGAATGAGGCTTATCCAGAGCAATCGACATCATAAGGAACAGTACAGTACTCATCAAGTTGCCAGGATTGCTTATTTTGTACATTGTCGCAGTATCCTATCGTATGGAACATGCATATGGGTTAACTCGTCAGCAGAGGAACATGTGTTTATCATGCAAAAAGAGCAATAAGGACATGGTGTGCGTAGGTCCAAGAAAAAGTTTCCCTGATGTGTTCGAGGCCAATGGGATACTTAGGTACCCTCCCAGCCATATACTTCTTCAGTATATGTACTCAAAATATCCAGTGAATGATGAAGCTTGCAACATCAATACCAGGTGCAGGCATGAATTAAAAATACAGTTGCACAAAAAGGAGAAAACAAAGCAGATGTTTGATTACTTGGGAATCAAATTCCTCAGTTTTCTACCTAATGTTATTAAGATGCTCCCACTAACAAGATTACTGTAGGCACTAGTGTATGTTATAAAACAAAAACCAAGGTGAAGGAATTTATTGGTGCGCTAAACCAATGTGTATAGTGTTACATACTACTTGTATTTATTCTTTGTAGTGTGTGTGTGTGTGAGTGCGTTAGGCAAAAACTTTGGAAGGCAAGTTACACTAGCTACATACTTTTTTATATATACATAACTCATTGTAATCATAATTTTGCTTTACTTTAATGCAATGTTTCTGAATGTACACAGACATTGACAGTACTATACTTACTCGATAGGGATAGTTAAGACATATGCGTGAACACTTTCAGAGACTGTCACAATATTTAAGCTATTTTCGCATTGAAGTTGTATTTATTTCCATGCGCTTGATTTATCCATTGCATATTCTTACGTTTGCTTAATTAAACTTTCTCTAAAATCGATATGAACGCACCATTTTAGATATTTCTTTTTTCACAATAGTATTTGATAGGTCGACTTTATTTTATGTCACATATGTTACCACATATTTTAGAAGCTAAAAAATTCCCGCCTCTCAAAATAAGTAATGTTACTTAGTTTTTGTTATTGGTTTTTCTCACATTTTCCTAGACGACTAAGAGTTATTTAGTAAAACAATATCAAAAACAATTAATTGGTATTCATTTAGAAACAAGAATTTTTGAAATCGGTCAATTAATAACGATATAACGAGTTCAAGTTATCTATTTTCTCGCTGAGTTTTGACTAGAACTGCATTTTAGGCTAAACATGGACACTCGCTCTATGTCTTAACTATCTCTATCTAGTAACTATAGTCGGTACTTATAAAGACAGTGACTTACCATGTACATTTGATGGTCAATAAAGTGTATATATCTATCTATCAGCAGAAATGAAATGTGTTGTAAGTCTTTAATTTTTTTTAGGTAATAAAGATATTATTCTAATTAACATTGTCTTAAGTCGTTTTTTTACAGTTTTACAAGAAATATATATTATATATAAATACACCTATACCTATATTCAGTATTAGTTTGTAACTTGAAATAAATTCAGTTAATCAAATACAGTTTCTTTTTTTCAAAAATGCTTAGACACATTGGTTAGTATTTCAAGTTGAAGTCTTTTAAAGAAGCTATACAGTATGTACCATATTTGAAAAATGACTTCATCTATAATTTCTTTAAATCAACCCAACGTTTTTGTTGACAATTTTTAAAGTTCTTACATGTGAAGTTGTAGAAAACCAGCAGATTAAAATTTTTATTCATTGATAACTACACAATTTTTTTTCGTGCTTTCAACTCAAGCCTTATAATAAAAATTTGAAATTTGGTGGTTTTGTATCGCTTGGTGTGTACTTTAAAAATAGTCAACAAAAAGCTAAGGTTGTCAATCCAAAAATTATCAATGACATTTGACACATTGTATAATACATTTTTGAAAAGATTGTAACTGAGAATATTATCTGACTCAGAGCATTTTTGAAAAAAAGCTGAAGTAGGTTAATTGGAATTATCCGAAGTTACAAACTTGCACTGTATATATAATATATACAATTGCAGATAAGTTGCAAATGTAAGCTTAAATTTTACAACTCTGCTAGGCCCTTTTAAAATTGAAGCTTGCTGCAAGGTAACATTTGTAAGTATAAAGAAAGTTTGTAACAGCTGACTACAATAAACTTGCAGTAAAGTTACAAAATAAACACAAATGTAAAGTCACTGGGGGGAAGATTTGTAATTTGCAACAAACTTGCAGGAGGCTTTCTGCAAGTTATCTATCAAACTTGCACTTGCTTTGGCAAAGATTCTGCAATGTCAATGCAATATTACCTTGCTCAGTGGGTCGTGACTAGAGGTTCAAATCGTAAGCAAACAAAGCTTTTTTCGGCTTTCTCTCTTCTCAACGTCGTGGATTCCGCTACCATTTTTTTGTTTTCTGTTTGTCAATTAATTTCTCCACTAGGCAAGCAGTGCATCCGTTATATTCGGCCACGTTCTTAATATACTATAGAATATATATATATATATATATATATATATATATATATATAAATATATATATATATATATATATATATATATATATATATATATATATATATATATATATATATATATATTATATATATATATATACCAAAGAATTAAATTATATTAAGAACTAGGCCGAATATAACGAATACACTGCTTGCTTGCCTAGTAGAGAAATTAATCAACAAACAGAAAACAAAGAAAATTGTAGCGGATTCAAGGACGTTTAGAAGAAAGAAAGCCGAAAAAAACTTTGTGTGTTTAGCATTTGAACCTCGAATCACGAGTAGATAGCATATTTTTAAAACCCAACTGGCAACTAAAATTTTTGACTTAAAATATTTTAAAAACTTGCAAGGTAACCCAAAAGACAAGGATAGGGCGGCCAAAATGTCGGGAATCTATGAAATAAGTTGTATAGATTAAGATCTTAAATACGTCGGACAAACAAAAAGATCTATTGGAATTACGTTCAAAGAACATTTAGCACAATTAAGATACGGTACTTCTGTCGCCCGACATGTTTGGGATAATAATCACCACATTAACGAGAAGCTAAAATTAATAAAAAATGTTAGACAACCAGGACAGTTAAACGCATTCGAGAATATATATATATATATATATATATATATATATATATATATATATATATATATATATATATATATATATATATATATATATATATAGCTAAATATAGTAATGCCAAAAAATGTATCAATCTCGCTCTGCCGTGGTCACCTAAGAGATTGCTTTATAAAATAAATACAGGCAGAAGCACGTCTGAGAGATAATAAAATAATACATATATTTCCGCCAAACGAACTATGTTAATTTTGGTGTCGTTGAACCTCACCAAATCGTTAGTGACCATCTACCTGCAGAATTGCAGAAGAATATAAATACAGTTGCGGATATAAGATATTTAGAATTATTCATCCTCTGATGCCGCTAACCTCACCTAACGGTTAGTGAAACGATTGTCAGTTTTTTTGTGAGTATTGTGGTGATTTGGGTTCTCCAAGTGTGCTTATCAGTGCTCATCACAGGTTACAATCTTCACACTTTATTAATTTAACAGCTATTTCAAAGTTATTTATGCAGATGATAATTACAGCTCTTTATAAATGAAAAGCGTCAATATTTAGAACATTGCCTTACTATATTTCATGGGGGGTGTGGTCCCTTAGTCTGGTCGTGCGCTGTCCGTTCTCTTGATTGATCGACGCGTGACTTAGCTACTGGTCTCCTAGAAGCTGGCTCCACGTGCCACCCATGGCGCGACTGTCGGCAATGGGAATAACGCCCAGGGCTGATGGTCTACTAAAGTCTCACTCCTTCTCACACACGCATACAAACACATACACGACACACATAGATCGGGTTGGGGGCTACTCGGGCTTCGGCGTGGACTCCGAGGAGGGACTCCGAGCGGAGCCTGCTCTGGACTGGCAGCGCTGTGCAAACCAGGTCCAGCACACCTGGCGCCGCTTGGAAAGTATAGGGACCCACCCTTGCCTTGGCCGGCGTAGGGGGCTGCCCTATCATCCATTCGAAAAATGCTCGATCGTGTCAGCAGCACCGGGTAGCTCCGGAACAGGGGGTTAGCTGCACGCTTCGGGTCACCACGGCTTGGCCGCAGAGCCGCTCTTAACATAATCAAGTCTCATCATGGATAAAATGCCGGGGCGCGGTGGGGTGATCGCCCGTATCTATACGCTCACCAAACCATAAGCACACCATCACACATAAAACCCAATTAACAACCATGTATAGTCAATAAACAGAAGATGGTAACGTGCCAAAGACCCGCGAGAGGGCAGAAGGTAGAGAGATCACTGTCTCTCCAGGCAGTTCCAGCAGGGAAGGGAACTGGAGGAAACGCTCCTCCGCTCTCTCGGCGTGGTGTCCGGGGTGGAACCGTACGGTTCCGTCGGGGACACTGCTGCCAGGGGGAGCGCCGAGGGACGAACTTCGTTGGCTACGAGTCCGGCCGGGCCCATGGACGTGTCCATGGGAGGGGCCGAAGACGAGGAGTCGCGAAGGAAGCGTAGGAGGGAAATAAAAGGAAGTGCACCCAGGCCGCTAGGGCGGGCCCTGGCCCCTCGGGAACGTCAGGTCTGGCGGGTAGGAGGGATATGCAGGTGGTCATCACCTCCAACCGGGGGGATGGCGTAGTCCTGGCGGAAGAGGCGGAGCCAATAAGGAGAAGTCTGGTGGCAGGGATGTTGGACGCCATGTCGGTATCCGACGTGGGGTTGCAGCTCCGCTTCCGTAACTCGGGGATAGTTGATCCAGGGTGGTTCTTGGTGACCGCCGAGGATGACGAGTCCCTGAGTTGGCTTCTCAACGGCTGGTCCGGAAAGGCGGAGGGGGAGATCGCATTCAGCGCCGTAAGGGCAAGGGGCGCCCCATGGCCGGTCCGGAGCGACTTTTGACTCATAAGTCAAGAGGTGGACCTAGAGGATGTTGTCAGGATGCTTGCGCTCCAGAACCGCTCGCTCAATGTTGGGCAGTGGCAGCACCTGGAGACGGCAGGAGGACCTGGGGCATGGTGTCTGGTCTTCTCGGTGGGGCCCGGGGTGGCTCGCGAGCTGGACGGGCAAGACTCGCGGCTGTGTTTAGAGTTGGTGACTCTGAGTGTAACCAAACTTCCGACATGGAGTGCGGTCGCCTCAGCCGGGCCTGCGGCGGGCGCACGGACGGGCTCTGACCAGAGGAGGTCTCCGCCCGGGCAGCATCGTGATGAAATTCGCGGGACTACTGCGGGTGGGCCAGATCAACCTACAGCATATCCGGGATGTCACTGGGGAGCTGGCGAAGCTCCCCGCAGGCGGTCCAGGCGGCGTTGTATTGATCCAAGAGCCTTATGTGTATAGGAAGTAAGAGGGCTTCGAGGAATCGGCTTCAACATCCTAGTTGGTGGCGAAGCAGAGGAAGAACAACCTAGAACATGCATACTGGCGTCAAGGGATCTGGACGTGATGTTCCTGCCGCAGCTCGGGTCCAGGGACGCCACAGCAGCTGTCCTGGAGTATAAGGTGAGTAATATTAGGCTTAAGGTTATGATGTGCAGCCTTTATCTTCCCTACGATCGACGGGGGCTGCCTTCGACGGAGGAATTAGTGCGTATCGTCGATTTCGCAAGGGAGTTGGGTTACAACTAAGTATAGGCTGCGATGCCAATTCTCACCACAGATTGTAGGGCAGCACAAACACCAACCCACGCGGTGAGGCTCTACTAGAGTATTTGGCTACAACGAACCTAGAGGTATTAAACAGAGGTACGGCTTAGACGTTTGTCAATCGTATCCGGTAGGAGGTGATCGACATCACATTAACGAGTAGAGGAATAACGGAGGATATATCTAGCTGGAGGGTGACGGAACACATATCAATGTCTGATCATCGTATGATCAGCTTTGAATTGGATGTGGACCGTGAGAGTCCTCCCCCCAGGAGAAACCAAAGAAGACCGACTGGGATGCCTACCTAATAGGCCTCGGTGTGTCGTCACGGAGCCCAGAGGGGAGAAGACTCTCTATAGAGGCATTAGATAGCGACGAAAATAATGGCAGCCTACGAGGCCGCGTCACCACTTAGGGGGGTACCGCCCATCAAAGTTAGATGGTGGAACAGGGATCTCGCCGTACTACGCGGGCGGACTCGGAGGGCCTTAAACCGAGCCGTCCGAGAATCGGGTGAAGCGGCCTGGGACGAGTTTAGGACTGCCAGAAGGGAGTTTAAGGAGGAATTACGCCGGAGTAAACGTGCTGGTTGGCGCGCGTAGTGCAGGGAAGTCAATTACCTGCCGGGCGCAGCTGGAGCATCAACAATCCTCCGGGGCGGAAAGCCTGGGGGTGCGCGAGAGTTATGCTCTTGGCGCATATACCACGGCATTCGAAACAGAGGTGTACGCTATCCTGTATGTGGCCAATAGACAGGATGTGAGGAGGAGCCCCGAGGAATGTGTGTACATTTGCTCGAATAGCCAGGCGGTCCTCCGGGCAGTCTGCGCGGCCAGAATCTGGTCAACACTGGTTCAGGAGTTCGCTGACGCCCTCAAAGGACTATCCAGGACAAATGAGGTGCAACTGGTGTGGGTTCCGGGACACTGTGGCGTAGTAGGGAATGAGGTGGCGAATAATCTCGCTAGGCTTGGTTCCCGGCGGTCGTTCTGTGGCCCAGAGCCTGCGATAGGCATAAGCAGGAAGACGGTCTCTGTCGCCTTAGACAGGTGGACAGAGGAAACAATGGAGATGCACTGGGGGTCGGTTCGTGGCTGTAGGCAGGCGAGGGACTTTGTGGAGGGGCCGGACAGAGATAAAGCTGTCTGGCTACTCGGTAGGAGTCGACCTACGCTTCGCCGCATCCTTGGGGTGCTGACAGACCACTGCGCCCTTAGAAGACACATCACATTGATAGGGGGTAGAGAGGGACCCCATTTGCCAGGAATGCGGCGAGGATGAAGAAACGTCCTACCACTCCTGTGAGAATGCGAGGATTTTGGGAGCCTTCGAGCAGAATTGTTCGAATCGAGGACTCTGCAGAGGAGTCAGGTAAGTACCATCCAATTGAAGACCGTCACGGCTTTCATTTCGAGGTCGAGGCGGTTTGGCGACGGAACCGAGGAAGAGTAGAGCATAGATGCTGGGTTGCTGGGGGTTGGCAAAAAGAGCCCAATGTGGCCTACTTGCTTGGCGTTGGACTCCCCATTACTGCTACTACTACTACCATATTTCATGTGTTTAATTATTTAAAACTACCTTTGAATTGTATTTCCTCAAATAATAACAGCTATTTATAAATAAAAAGCTTCAATATTTAGAAGAATATTGCCCTTATATATTTCATGTGTTTCATTATTCAAAACTACCTTTTTAAATATCTATAATTTTCGAGATGCACCTTCTATCTGATTTTTACAGCTATAACTTCTATTATTCTTAAATACCAATTTTGAATGTTGTCACGAACAGAAGTAACTGAAAGTTGAGCTAGTGATTAGTTGTTCCTCTTGAACTAAAGCATCTATATATATATATATATATATATATATATATATATATATATATATATATATATATATATATATATATATATATATATATTATATGTATGTATGTATCCACCCGATAACTCAAAAAGTAATTAAGCGATGTTGATGAAACTTAGCAAGTAATTTTCTTTTATTAATAGCTTGGACAAGTTCGTTAGATAGCCCGATCCGACCAGTTCTTTAAAAAAAAAGATTTTTCCAAAGAAAAAACTTGTATCCCAAAAACTAACAAAGTTGTTCTGATGAAATTTGGTAGGTATCTTGCAACAAGTAAATGCATTAGTGCATACCAAAACATAACTTTCCAGGTTAATAAAAATTTGAGTTATACAAATCTGAAGAATTTAATGAAAATTCGCTACCATAACGCACTTGCTGCGTCTTGATATATTATTTATAGATAAGCTGACCTTTAAAGAACTTAGAGAACACCACATTTTACTTAGACGTCTCCACTATGGCACAGCATACTTATATTGTGACTATGGAGTAGGTATAGATGGGGATTCTTGGCCCACCACATCTACCACCAGCAAATATGCATGCATGTGACGTCAGGAGACGAAACATAGAGATACATTGGATAGAGAGAGAAAATAACTCTAACCTGAGATGACGTAATTCAATATGGCGATCAAGATATCCGACCGGAAGTGAAAACTCTGGTGAGTTTGTAGTCAAAGATAGTCCATGAATATAGTGTGACAAGATATTCACAACGGGATGACGTAATTCAATATGGCGGCCAAGTTGGTCGACCGGAAGTGCAAAATCTTGAAAATTTGAATTTTTAAAAGCCATTCAGGCTGACCAGGCATAATAAGAGAGCCAGCCATTTTGATTTTAATGAAAATAACATACTAAAAGTATGACTGACAGCGCATGCGCAAACCAACTTTATTGGTTAGACCATACCCCACCCATGTGTGGGGTATCATCGTACTTGCCTCGATGAGTGGAATTCAAGTATAACATGTGCACATGCGCAAACTGAAAATTTTAGTTTTCAAGTAAGAGAACACATGTGGGGTATCATTGTACTCGTCTCGATGAGAGGAGCTAAACTATTGATAAATGTATATATTTATTTTATATATTTATTTATTTATATACTAATTTATTGAAAAAATGGGGGTCGCCAAGCAAATAAAAATAAAACAACTGATTTAAACGCAATTAATTTATTAGGATAAAATCACAAAATCAACTTATTACACAATAGCTCTTACAATACCAGTTAGAGGTTTATATTCAAACACACAATCATGAATAACTAAACAGTAAGCTCTGGTTCTATTTGGAAAATTGTCTTTACTCATAAACTCCACCTTGATGTCCACCGTTGAAGACTTGATTTACTCCTGGTGCTGACAGTCGATTACAAATAGAGCACGATATTTAAACTCGTTATAATTTAAGACAGGCTCTGACATGTTTTTAAAACAAAAACGTTTTGCAAAGCTGTGTACGTCTGGCAGGCTTCATCATATTTAGATCTCTTGAAATCCATATTCGTAGAGTCATAAGTGTAGCATTCTGAATTTAGGAACACTCGTAGATCTACTATGCCGAAGTTATCGAAGGAGTCACCTTTCCTGTCTACGTTGTCTTTTCGATCTGTTTGAAATGCTATAATCACATATCTGGGTCTTTCTAAGTTTGTCGAAGTTTTAACAGACCACACGTCTTTACTAATATCTTTGAGTGCTGGTAGCTCATCTATGTCTCATTTGCAATATGCAGGAAATATAGATGTGTTTTTTGCTATTTTATCCATCAGCTGAAACTTCAATTTATCGTTTGGAAATACATGTTTTGCTTTTAAGAACATATTGGTTACAGTAATATTCGACCTTGCTGTACCAGTACTGTAATACCCGTTGGCATCATTTCGAGCTCTTGTAAATCGGAAAGTATGTTTACCACAGATAACTCCTTTAAAGTGATGGAAGAAACTGAAGGGGAACCAAAGAGGTAGGAGCATCTGAAACATGTCGTTTAAGGTGATGTGATCTGACGATACATTCAGCCCAGCATTGCTAAGAGAGTTGGCTCCATTCTTACTGATAGAAAGCAGGCTTTTGATGGTTGTTGTGGTGTATGGGTCACGTACTCGTTCAACTTCCTTGTTATTTAGTTCATAGGTCATTGATTCAAACAGAGCAGGTCCTTCATTATTTGACACATAGCGCTCACCATCAGCAATTTGTACTGCTAGAGGTTCCAGAGCACCTTCGATTATTAGAGCTGACTCTGCCAGACATACGAATGCATCTTGAAGATTGATGTTTATTTCTACTTTATCACTGTTACCAAATGATTTAGTTTGTGAATAGTAAGACGGAAGTTCTTCTCGATCGATGGAATGGTCAAACTCAATATTATCAGAACGAAGTGTACGCTTTGAAGTGGTTGGCTGTACTGAACTTGTCCTGGTAGATTTACTTGCTTTTATATCCTTAAAGACTAGCATTCTAAGCAATGTTTTTAAGTTCCAAACGAACAGACACCTCTTCACCTTGAAAGTTTACAGGAACTGAATCTTGGTCTACGATGTCGATGCTTATATTTGAAATCTCTTGTTTGTTAACTGGTAGATAAATTCGATTCTTAGGTTCTATATCGATTGCATAGCCAGGATCAACCATCGGTGCAAATCAATATAACGTATGTGAAGATTATCCGTTATAATAGGAACCAGACGCAATATTAGTTTCTATGCGAATGTGTTTAACATCCACTATTTTAAAAGGTAAATCAGATGCATGGAAGATACCTGGTTGAGGAACTTGTTTGAAAATCCCAGCAATCACCCAATGGAATCATCAGCTTCAAAACTTATACTTGTGTAACAATTTATTTCACATCTAATGATGTTCGGATTAGGTCTCAGAATTAAAGCCTGCTGCTTTTGTTCACGTGTTGCTGTAACACCAACAAGTTCATTTCGAAGCAAGTTTTCTAAACGGGTTATTTCATATGCACCAGTGGGTATGGTGTTGGTTTTCCAAGTAGCTCTTTCTTTTACATCAAATTTCTTTTTACCTTCTTAAATGTTAGGTATGTTGTTGTATGTGTAAAAGCCTATCAAAGCAACAGCATAACTACCATTCGGATCCAATTCAGTTGGTGGATGGTATATAATAATTTTTTAAACATAACTGACCACAATTATAAGTGTTATATTTTTGATACACATCATAATTATACAATATAGAACAGTCTTTAAGGTAACGTTGCAACTGGACTCGTGGCTTCAAGTTTCCATACGAATCAAAGTACTCGGCGGTGTCACCACGTTTCTTAACTGCAACCGAATGACTGCCAGGCTCCTTTCTGATCTGTAAATTCATGATGAATGACTCATTCTTTCGTGGACCATTTGATGGTAGAGCATCTCGCATGTATACGCCTCTAAAATATGAGATTTTCATTTTACTAGTAAATTTCACAAGATTTACATTTGTTAGAGGTCTTGCTGGTAAACATCTATGTTAGAGCTTCCACGCCAGTGGTATATTTTAGAATTCAAATTTTATTTTACCTGTATGCGCTTGCGCATTTTTATTTAACAAGAGATTATAACGTCCATTAAAACGTTAAGATGTGAAAGTGTATTCCATTTCTATTTTTACCATTTTCACAAGGAAACAATCTATTAATTCTATTAAATGCAACCAGCATCAACATACTATTTTGGTCCTTCGGCCGCATATCAATTGTGAAGTTACAACAATTACAATTAGAAAGAAAGTGAAATCAAAAATATTTGAGACGCCATTAATTTACAATTTCCAAGATTTATCATATCAGTACAAGGATCCAGTTGAACAGTGGGCAGAAACGCCGCTAGTCAGAGACGAAGATACATTTGCACGATTGTACATCTAAGTTCAGTAATCTGCTTCCAACTGATAACCGAAAGAACCTATTTATCTGCAAGAAATTGATACAATTAAATCCTGTTATACCGTATCCTTTTATCATCTATTAGTATTAGTATTCCTTCAAGATTTACAGGAAGTAAGTACCTATAACTCAATCTATGTATGATAATTGATAATTCAATTAAAACAATTTATCTGATTTTTTATTGTAAAAAACAATACAGGTCATGTTTCGTTGGGTTTCGTTCTAAATTTCCATTTAGCAAATTTAACGATTTCCAACCAAAATATTGGTAACACAAAAACTATTAAAACTCCATTTGTTCGCTTTCTGGCGATTTTTCTATTATAAACATGAGTATTGCAGAATCATTGAGAAAAGGGGGTGTTTTAAAAACTAAATTAACAAATACTGTAAACTTTCTTGATGACTTACAGAAGGGAGAAATAACTGTCACAAAAATATTATACAATGAATTGAAATCTAGGTCTCTTTCACAAGAAGGTTTATTGGGTGAGTAAAAAAAAACACCGAGCTTTATCGAGATTAAATGTGATGAACAGGACCTCGAATCAAAGTATAAAAAGAGGGATTGGTTTGAAACAAATTATCATAGGTCAGTGGGTATACTTGACAGCCTTTTAGAACAGTTTTCTATAACTGAGGGTAGTATAAGGGATACTTCTGAAACAGGGCAAGGTCAGAGTGATAATGTTGCAATAGTTGAGGATGCAAATGCATTTAAAACTGAATTGAAATTACCTACAATAAATTTATCTATTTTCTCAGGTTCATACACCAATTGGCTGGAATTCAGGGGATTATTCATTTCATTAATTCATGAAGTAAAAGCATTTCAAAAATACAAAAATTCCACTATTTAAGGGCATCTCTAGAAGGACCTGCTGCGCAAATTATCAAATCCATTGAATTTTCAGCACAAAATTATGACACTGCGTGGGAGTTACTATGTAACAGGTATCATAATAGTCATTTGCTAGTCCACAACCACATTAAATCAATCTTTGAATTATCATGTATTAGAAAAGACTGTTCTGCAGCATATAGGGCTAAAACTAAAGTTATGTTGATAACCAGGGCAATTCTGTTTCTTTAACGCAATTTAAAAGTTGTTTGAAAAATAAGGCTGATGTTTTAGAAACATTAGAGTCTAGAGCTTTCAAAGCCACAGAAAAAAGGGATCACACTGTCAAGGTATCAAAAATTAAATCATTTTCACTTAATGTAGCAACATGCAACTATTGTAAGCAAGCTCATACGATTTACAATTGCACAGACTTTCTCAATTTGTCAGTGGATAATAAGATATAACAAGCGAAATGTTTAAATTTGTGTTACAATTGTTTAAGAACAGGACATGGGAGTAAAACTTGCACTCTAGGAAATGCAAAGGTAGACACAACACATTATTGCATCGTGATTGAAGGCATTTAACTACAGAGAATGTAACAAATAATTCAACATTCAGCGCATGTACTCAGATAAAGGGGCAGGTTTTGCTCGCAACTGTTCAAGTTGTTGTACATGATAGGTTTAAAAAACCTCACCTTTGTCGAGCAATGTTAGATTCAGGTTCACGGTCTAATTTTATGACTATGAAACTTTGCAATAAACTGGGTCTTCAAAAGACAAATACAAACATTTCCATAATGGGACTGAATCATGTTACATCAAATATCAAACATGAATGTAATGCCCTAATAAAATCTAGAAATTGTAGTTTTCAGGCAAACATTTCCATGTTTGTTGTAGAAACCATAAGCGGGAGTTTAAACTCTTGTGAATTAGATTTATCAATGTTAAAGTTGCCATTGAATATAACACTTGCTGGCCCTCAATTTGGGTCAGGACAAATAGATTTACTATTTGGAGGCGATCTTTTCTGGGGAACCTTGCAAGATGGAAAATTACAATTGGGTACCAATAAACACATTCTTCAGAATACACCATTTGGATGGGTAATTGCAGGAAGCCTAGAGCTCCCTTCGCATAATCAGACACTTGAATGCCACTTTTCTAGAACAGTTGATATACATAAACAGTACAAAGGTTTTGGGAAATCGAAGACTATACAGCACCATTTCCATCCATTGAAACTAAGGAATGTGAAGACATTTTTGAGAGGACAACCTATAGGAATTCTGAAGGAAGATTTGTTGTAACTATACCGTTTAAGCAAAATCCAGCTGTATTAGGCACTTCAAGGGAGCAAGTCTTGAAGCGATTATTGAATCTTGAAACCAGATTCGAAAAACAACCTCAATTTAGAAATATGTATGTGACTTTTATGCAAGAATATGAGAAGCTAGGTCACATGTTCAAGTCTGACTGTGACGACTCAGGAAATGGTTACTATTTGCCTCACCATGTCGTCTACAAGGAAGACAGTTTAACTAGTAAGCTCAGAGTTGTATTTGATGGATCAACCATTACTAGTAATAGAATTTCTCTGAATGACATTCAGCATACAGGTCCAAATATGCAACAAGATCTATTATCTATACTCATTCGCTTCAGAGAACATCAATATGTTTTTACCGCAGAAATGTCGAAAATGTACAGACAGATTGAAGTTAGGAAAGAAGACAGACAATTTCAAAAAATACTATGGAGACCGAACAGAAGTCAGGACATACAAGAATATAAATTAAACACTGTGACTTATGGAACCAGGGCAGCACCATATTTAGCTATAAGATGTGTTAAGCAGTTAGCAATTGAAAGTGCAGAGAAGTATCCCCAGACATCAGAAGTCATAGGAAGAGGCTTTTATGTAGACGATTTGATATCAGGTTGTCAAGACATTCAATTGGCTACAAAACTAACAAGAGAAATATCTTTTATAATAAAGTCTGGATGTTTTGAGCTACGAAAATGGTCGTCCAATTATTCGGAAGTATTAAGTGAGGTTGATATAGAGAAACACTCATCGCAACTACAAGGTTTTAAGGAAGATAAGTGTAAGACACTTGGATTGCAATGGGCAAGTAAAACTGATAACTTAAGCTATTCAATTAAGGGTACTTACCATTCTATTGTTACAAAGAGATCAGTTTTGTCAGAGGTTTCTCAGATATTTGACCCACTTGGTTTGTTAGCACCATGCATCATAGTAATAAAGGTATTATTAGAACAATTATGGACTTTCAAACTGTCATGGGACGAACAGCTCCATACAATTTGCAACAACAATGGAACACTATTAGACAAGATTTAACAATGTTAAATGATCTTAAGATAAAGAGACATGTTTTATGTAAAGATTTTACTGTAGTACAATTGCATGGCTTTTGTGACAGCTCACAGAAGGCATATATGTCATGTATATATGCAAGAACTATTTCATCCAATGGAGAAATCTATGTCAATTTAGTATGTGCAAAAACAAAGGTGGCACCATTGAAGGCACTTACCATACCACGTCTGGAGTTATGTGGAGCATTGCTATTAGCAAGACTAATGACCAAGGTAAAGGAAGCAATGACAGTTAAAATTAAATGTTACTACTGGACAGATTCGCAGATAATATTGGCATGGTTAAATTCAGAATCTACAATGTTGCAAACATTTGTTTCAAACAGAGTGTCCGATATTCAAACAATCACAGATGTAACGTCCTGGAATTACGTGAGTACCAATGAGAATCCAGCTGACTTATTATCAAGAGGTATTAAACCACGTAATATAATGCAGAGTTCAGTTTGGTGGCATGCATCCGAATGGTTAAGCAAGAATGAAGAATTTTGGCCATCCAGGTTATCTAAAACAGGGTTAGATGATATACCAGAGTTAAAAAGGGAAACTATATCCTTTGTATCACAAACGACTTCAGAGTTTGATATTTTTAAAAGGCACTCTTCGTTCAAGAAATTACAGAGGATCACTGCACTTTGTTATCGATTTATAAACAACTGCAGAAACAAGAAAAAACAACTAGGTGTAATCACTGCAAGGGAATTAGAGGTGACAGCAAACAAACTTGTGAGATTAGCACAACAGCAAGTCTATTTTAACGAATTTCAGGTGCTTACAAACTCAAAATTAAAGTACAATGGCAATCTCTTGAGTTTAACTCCTTTTGTTGACAAAGAAGGTATCATAAGAGTAAGCGGAAGATTGGCAAATTCATCATTGGAATATAACCAAAAACATCAAGCTATATTGCCTTCAAGGCACATTCTTAGTACACTTATATTTAGAGATATACATGAATCATTATTACATGGGGGTCCACATTTGATGCCTTTCACTTCAAGAGAAAGGTATTGGATAACAGGTGGAAGAACCTTAGCATGGAAAATTGTAAGAACATGTGTCACATGTTTTAAGGTAAAGCCGGCAAGTAAGGTATTAATTATGGGAGACTTACCTCTATACAGAGTAAGACCAGCTCTTCTTTTTTCTGTCTTAGGCACTGATTTCGCTGGACCTTTCTATGTACGCGAAAGGTTGGGTCGGGGTGTTAGGAAATTTAAGTGCTATGTTTGCATTTTCATTTGCATGACTACAAAGGCTGTTCATGTAGAACCAGTATCTGACCTGACAACTGACTCATTTATGTCAATATTAAAAAGGTTCATCGCGAGACGAGGTAAGCCATCTCATTTGATTTCTGATAACGACACCACCTTTGTTAAGGTTAGTAAAGAATTATCAGAATTGGGAAAATATTTGTTGGAACATAATAAACAATTAACAGAGAAATCGGCAACTGAAGGGATTACTTGGAGTTTCATTCCTCGAGTTTCACCTAATTTCGGGGGCTTATGGGAGTCGGCAGTGAAGTCAATGAAGCATCACCTAAGGCGGGTTTTGATTAATCAATGTTTAACATTTAAAAATTTCTTAACGTTACTTGTGATGATTGAAGGAATATTAAATTCCCGTCATATTTGTCCAATGTCCAATGATCCAAATGATTACTCGTCCCTTACCCCTGGGTACTTCCTAATTGGCAGACCAATAGTATCATTACCAGAACATAATGTGGAGAATGCTAAGCAAAATCGATTGACAATTCATAAACAGTTGCAGCAATTAAGGAAGCAGTTCTGGAGAAGGTGGTCAAGAGAATATCTGACTCCACTACAGGTTCGTTCAAAGTGGAAAAGAATCCAGAGTGTATTGTGGAGGGTGCATTGGTTTTATTGAGGGACGAAAACTTGCCACCTGCACAGTGGCGTCTGGGTCGAGTAATTAGCAGACATCCTGGTCAGAATGGAGTCACTCGTGTTGTTACAGTGAAGACGGCCAATGGTGTCTTTCGGAGAGCAGTTTCCAAAGTGTGTCCGCTACCATTGGAATCAACAACGGAGATGGAACGAGCCAATTCCACAACTGGGAATGAAGGATGAAAGATAATATGCAGTGTTAAGCAGCATTTATTTTCTTTAGTCCAGCAATTTTTCTTTAGTCCAGCAATTTACAGACTATTCATACTTGTTGGAATTTGTACTTACCTGTACATTACATTATCAGTTAATGTTTAAAGACCATAAGTCTTTCAAGGCTGGCGGCATGTTAGCGCTTCCACGCCACTGGTATATTTTAGAATTCAAATTTTATTTTACCTGTATGCGCTTGCGCATTTTTATTTAACAAGAGTTTATAACGTCCATTAAAACGGTAAGATGTGAAAATGTATTCCATTTCTATTTTTACCATTTTCACAAGGAAACAATTTATTAATTCTATTAAAAACAACCAGCATCATCAACAATCTTCTTCGTTTATTTGGCTTTTGCAGATACAACCCATAGTTGCTACGCTGCTTGTTCAGGTGCAGACCTTTGCCAAGTTTCTTACTTTGAGTTTAATTTCAAACCACTACCTCTCTTACCCATAGCGATAGCCTCCATTGTTTGTTGTGTCGTTCTTCTTCAACTAGTTTGTGTTTGGCTGCTTTAGCATCGTCAACTGATTTAGCAATACCAACAGCACTACCAACCAGAGCACCTAGTGCTGACAGAACACCTAATATCAGAGGTAGCAGTGGAAGGAAGCTTCCGCTTTTAGGTATTGAAATAACTCGAGGTTTCCGCACATTCTTACTTCCACAAATTTTTCTAACGATTGCATGAGCGACATCAAGCTCAGCTTTCTCTGTTGGGATAAGATTTCTGCCTTTTACAACTTTTATGATCAAACTAATGATATTTTTCAAGGGAATTTTCTTCTTTGGTTTTGAGTTGATTACAGCAAGACCCATACCAAGCTTCCTTTTAACTTTCATGGTGTTTGTAACATTCCAAGCGGCTAACTTTTTACCAAAACTTGTGGCCTTCGACTTGACTCTCCCCCAAGCTTGGTTTTGCAACACTTCGTCGGCTCGATGCCTATCACTTAACTCTTTTGATTGAGAGTAAGCGATGTCGTGGTCTCGACAAGCACGATCTAAAGAATTAATACCTTGATCATCTAGCAGACAAGCCAGATGTTCTTTAAGTTTAGTGCCCGGACCACAAAAGTGATATCCAGGTATGTGTAACTCAACAAGTAGCTTGCTAATGGCTGTGTTTACAAGACCTTCGCCCTGTGACACCAACATTGGTACGGACTGTACGACTTACTTTCATCTCTTTATATATTTATACTTACCGATAAATATAGTTAAGTTTGCGTACCATCAAACATGCTTCTGTATTACCTAATACAAATATAGATGATGTTGATACATCTTCAGAACAACGAAGGCATGGTCCTCTCTTTCCAAACACCGTTAGATGTATCATATGTGGCCCTAGTGGATGTGGTAAAACAAATGTCATGCTGAGTTTATTGTTTAATCTAACGGTTTAAAGTTTGATAACGTATATCTGTATTAAAAGTATTTGTACCAATCCAAATACAAGATGTCAAAAAACGTGCTGGATGCTGCAGAAGGTGTAGATTACTATCCATATAGTGAATAAAATGAAATACTAGATCCAGCAGATACCTTGGACAACTCTGTGTTTATATTTAATGATGTAGCTTGTGACAAAAAAGATAAAATGAGCGCATACTTTCGTATGGGAAGACATAAGAATATTGATTCATTCTATGTTTGTCAAATATATACTGGAATACCCAAACATCTAATACGTGATAACGCTAATGTTTTGATTCTCTTCAAACAAGACTAACACAATTTAAAACACATCTACGACGACCATGTATCGACAGATATGGACTTTAAACAATTAAAAAATATATGTTCTGAATGCTGAAAAGACAATAAGTATGGTGTGTTGGTGATTGTAAAAGAAAACTATGTACACAAAGAGAGATAGAGAAAATGATTCGGTGGCTACATATTAATGTAATTGGTTACAAACAACGACAGACAGGACAGACAACATATGTCTGTCCTGTGTGTCCTGTCCAGTTGTCCGTAAGCTGTTGTTGGTTGTGTTGTCCTGGTTGCTTCATTCAACAAATCCAAACCTGTAAACTACCAACCAACCAGGGCAACACAACCAACACAACCGACAACAGCTTACAACTAACAACAACCAAAGACAGGACAGACAGGACTGACAGGACGGACAGGACGGACAGGACGGACAGGACGGACAGGACGGACAGGACGGACAGGACGGACAGGACGGACAGGACGGACAGGACGGACAGGACGGACAGGACGGACAGGACGGACAGGACGGACAGGACGGACAGGACGGACAGGACGGACAGGACGGACAGGACGGACAGGACGGACAGGACGGACAGGACGGACAGGACGGACAGG
Source organism: Tillus elongatus (assembly GCA_964006375.1). Classification (NCBI taxonomy): domain Eukaryota; kingdom Metazoa; phylum Arthropoda; class Insecta; order Coleoptera; family Cleridae; genus Tillus; species Tillus elongatus. The sequence goes on along the minus strand of OZ023264.1, from coordinate 99,342,073 downwards.
ACGGACAGGACGGACAGGACGGACAGGACGGACAGGACGGACAGGACGACGGGCAGGACGGGCAGGACGGGCAGGACGGGCAGGACGGGCAGGACGGACAGGACGGGCAGGACGGGCAGGACGGGCAGGACGGGCAGGACGGGAAGGACGGGCAGGACGGGCAGGACGGGCAGGACGGGCAGGACGGGCAGGACGGGCAGGACGGGCAGGACGGGCAGGACGGGCAGGACGGGCAGGACGGGCAGGACGGGCAGGACGGGCAGGACGGGCAGGACGGGCAGGACGGGCAGGACGGGCCGGACGGGCAGGACGGGCCGGACGGGCGGGACGGGCGGGACGGACGGGACGGACGGGACGGACGGGACGGACGGGACGGGCGGGACGGACGGGACGGACGGGACGGACGGGACGGACGGGACGGACGGGACGGACGGGACGGACGGGACGGACGGGACGGACGGGACGGACGGGACGGACGGGACGGACGGGACGGACGGGACGGACGGGACGGACGGGACGGACGGGACGGACGGGACGGACGGGACGGACGGGACGGACGGGACGGACGGGACGGACGGGACGGACGGGACGGACGGGACGGACGGGACGGACGGGACGGACGGGACGGACGGGACGGACGGGACGGACGGGACGGACGGGACGGACGGGACGGACGGGACGGACGGGACGGACGGGACGGACGGGACGGACAGGACGGACAGGACGGACAGGACGGACAGGACGGACAGGACGGACAGGACGGACAGGACGGACAGGACGGACAGGACGGACAGGACGGACAGGACGGACAGGACGGGCAGGACGGACAGGACGGACAGGACGGACAGGACGGACAGGACGGACAGGACGGACAGGACGGACAGGACGGACAGGACGGACAGGACGGACAGGACGGACAGGACGGACAGGACGGACAGGACGGACAGGACGGACAGGACGGACAGGACGGGCAGGACGGACAGGACGGACAGGACGGACAGGACGGACAGGACGGACAGGACGGACAGGACGGACAGGACGGACAGGACGGACAGGACGGACAGGACGGACAGGACGGACAGCACGGACAGCACGGGCAGTACGGGCAGTACGGGCAGGACGGGCAGGACAGACAGGACAGACAGAACAGAAAGTTATCTAACAGCTATCCAACAGGTGTCGTGTTAGACAGGCAGCTGTCGTGATAGACAACGAACAATAGGTAGGTAGACAGACAACCAACTCAAAGCTAGTACACCTTAAACAACCAAATAGTTTGTCTCTCTTAACACGGTAACCAACTAACAAGTGGTTTATATCAGACCAACAACCAATTTATTTGAAACAAACAACTTTAGCGAGATGGAGGTGGTGGATAAACAACAGAGAAATATTAATAATAAGATTTTACAACTTACTGAACACATTCGGAGAAAGCATTTAATGCTTAAGCTTGGCAGAGCCGAGAATGATGAAGCACCGCAACGTTTATATAAACTAATTGTTGAGCAACTAAGTGAAATATCTAAAAACACATCAGCACTTAAACTGCAGCCAAAAGCTGGACAAATCAAAGAAAAAGCGGTACTAGAAACCAAACGCAAAGTCTAATTCATTGAAGACCATAAAGTGTTTAAAGCCGAAGCAGATGTGGAAACAAGTTCAGATGAGGATATTCCATCACTTCAAGAAATTGAGGAAGGTCTAGAAGCTATCACAGCCACAGACTTGGATTTTACTGATGAAGACACTTAACTGGATAAAAGAAGATATCCACAAACACAAGGTTTGCTAGAATTGGTTTTTATGAAAAGACCTATGCGGAGGTATACTTATGACGATTTTCAACACTATAGAAATATTGTAGAATCAACCAGTGTTCATAAAGTCAAATACGATCCCAATGGGCGAACTAACGGTTGTTCCTCGGAAAAGTATCTGACTATAATAAAACCAATGATAAATCCACGACGGCGAACCTCCTCAACTCCTCATGGTTTTGGTTACGACACACATCTTAACGAAAAACAAAAGACCGATCCTAGAGTTCAGAATGTAAGTGACAGAAAGAGCTGCAACAACTAAATATAATGCAAAATAACAAACAAAAAAATATGTGTATTGGGATGACATAAATGAGTTGGGTCGACTTAGACTTTTAGTGACTTGTCAAGTTGCTGGTAATAATGCTCATAACAACAAAATTCAGTCAATCACTAAAGAGCTGAAGGAAGATGATGTTGTCGTCTAGTAAACCTACATATATAAATAAAAGTATATAAACCTACATATATAAAAATGTCTATCGATAAGTTCGGACGTTCCCAGTCCAATAAACGTTTCAAGTTTATAATTATTGAAGGAGAGATTTTCCCAGTAGCTACAAGTGGTGATTTTGATTTGCAAAACCACAGATTATGCAACGTCGGTGATCCAGTCGATCCAACAGATGGTGTAAATAAAAAATTTGTTGATGCATGGATAGACGACTATCGGAAGAACAAAGATGACGTAACACAAAGAATAATTACCATACTACTTGGAAAATTGAAAAAACTAATTTGAAAATTATTTGAAAAATTTGACCAAGAACATATCTGCTCAAGTTTTAAAAGATATTGACGTATCAAAGAATAACAAGTTGAAGAAGATGAAATAGACAACAAACTGAAAGATTTGCATGACAAGTGAATACTTTTAAATCCCACATCACCATGAAACGCAAAACAGTTGAACCATCTGCTGCTAAAAAACAAGTAATAAATGAATTGTAAACAGCAGCAAGAATCAATTTTAAACGTAGGCGTACAATAATCAAAGGTTTGGATGCCTTGTAGCAGATTGATTTAGCTGAGTTTACAAACTATCAATGCGAGAACTCTGGTTACAAGTACATTTTAGAGCATATCAATTGTTTTCAAAGTACGTGTGGGCTCGCCGACTTAAATCTAAAAATGCTGAAGAACTGACTAAAGCTACGGCTGATATTTTAGCTAACAGTATAGCTCTTACCAACATCTAGTCTGATCTTAGCAAGATTTTACAACTCCCAATTTAACTCCTTAATGAAAAGATACAACATTAATCACTACAGCACTTATGGTGTGAAGAAGGCTACAATAGTGGAATGAATGATAGGTACCTTAAAAGAGAAGATATATAAAAACTGTAACTTGTTTGGCTCCAACCAGTGGTTTGATACACTACCTGATGTCAAAGATGCCTACAAATCAGCCATTCATCGAACAACTGGTGTAAAACCTAAAGATGTTAATAAGAAAAATGAAGCAGCTATTCGTGAACAAGTGTACTCAAATATTAAAGTGTCTGATCAGAATAAATTCAAAGTGGGTGATGTACGTATAAGTAAATCAAAAGCTTGCGACGCACTTCCTTTTATACCAGATGACAATGCTCAAATAATTCCCAATCTATTCACAAACCTAATTTGTCATTGGCATAAGCTAGGTTACCGGGAAATTAGAGGGCCGCCAGCTTTTACACAGTGGAGATGGGCGTGGGTCAAAATAAGATGTTAACTAGGGGCGCCACTTGATTGTTTAACCTCCACTCCCGGATATTCTAATAAGATGTTCACTAATATACTTCCTTGCCCAGATCCAACACAACCAAGAATTCTTGGATCACACTGGCAACTATAGCCAACCACAATCGAGCACAGGAAGCTGCAAGGGAGTTATAATTATGGTAAAACAAACTAAAACTCAGAACGGTATGGTCTCATAGACCCACAAGTAAAAGTAACGGTAATGATCTAATAACACTAAGTATTCTCAATAGCCCTGAAAACAAAACACAACCACAAAACCAAAACACACCTATAATATGATAAAATAAGGGCTTTTATTACGCTTCTTTGGCATACAAGAAATTATTAAAAAGCTGTTCTAAAATTCTGATATAAAATAAAGAGTCTCTATTATATAACTGAAATGGCTTATTACAAAATAATCAAGATATCTAATGAGTATGCATGAATGTGCTCCAAAACTATAATTGTTCTATGGAAAAATTCCACTTTTCGTGCACGCAAAGCTTACAACTTATTTCCCAAATAGTAATTAATTACACGTTAGTTTAGTTAAGTGGCCTGATTAAATATTAAGTCCCAAAGAATAATCAATAAGCTTAACTAATGCTAACAATATATAATAAACTGTGGTAACTATCAAAAGTGAAGCAATTATATTAACAAGGGTCTCATAAAAATCTGTACAACATTTATTGACGTTTAACTAAAATAAATTCAGTTTGATTTGATCGTAGTAAAACTTATTCTTTGATATAGCAAATTTAACAGATGTGAATATTTAAAATTTTAGCTTATCAAGATTGTCTCTCTTATCACTCTACTCTTTATCACAAAACGGAAAATTCTTACTTGAACATCCTGGACTTCTAGGCCATAAAATTACCAACAATTTCCATACCAAACTGGGGCCTCTAAGGGTACGGAACTGCAACCACGGAAACAAGGCGACAAACGGAAAGGCAATGCAACAAACGGAAAGGCAATGCAACAACGGAAAGCGAAGACCTCCTCACTGAGATCCTAATTCATAAACCACAGATTTCACAGCTGACGTAAATTATCGTTGCTCTTGACTAGCACATAAAAACTCCATTTAACTCAATAGCCATACTTCTTTCGGTACATGAAAATTCGCCATTCCATGCGAGACTTATTCCATTCAAAATTCTCATATGATACGTGAATTCGCCAAAGGTATTAGCCCACCAACACTGGGGCTTCCTAGTTAAAATCCAGATTACCTACTACGTGGATAACTGCCCAATACAAGGATTTTCTACCCAGTACAAGGACTGCCCAGTACAAGGACCCTAAAAACAATAAGTAACGGAATGCTAGAGGTGTTATAGTTACGAGAGATGATGACTTCTTACCTCCAAAGAGGGCATACGAAACTCCAACCAACGTGACAAGATTAAAGTGGTACTTATATCCCCTCAAACGGGTTATCTCTACAGTCTTCAACACCAAATACATAAATTACGATATCACCAAAAGACTGCAGATATTTTCTGAGTGCAATTTAATCCACTATGGGGATAGATAATATCCGACTTGCCTCTCAAAAAGAACCACCTGTTAGCTCCAACTCTACTACCAAAAAAATCACTCTCGAACCTTCCGGAATATTAGCATTTCCTACCTGACAGCCCGCAGCGCCATCGTTCGCTCTCACTTCAACCTATACGTCCCCAGCCATCTATCTTTCTCAACATGCGGACCATTCTCGAACCACCAGCAGTAGGTATTGCGGCACTCTGGCCAGACAGTGACGTCACAGGTAGTGGGGTAGGAGTGGGGGTACCCCCACCCCTAGCCCCACCCCTTGTGTCCACGCCCCCCAAGATGGCGTCCAGCCACGCCCCCAAGATGGCGTCCAGCCACGCCCCCAAGATGGCGTCCAACCACGCCCCCAAGATGGCGTCCAAGATGGCTTCCAATGTAACCTGAAGGTCATTGACCTGTCTAGGAAACTTTGGCCAGACAGTGACGTCACACGACTTGGGCCAGACAGTCACATTCCAAAGTGTCTAACCTATTACTTCAAATTATTATATTTTGAAAAAAACCATTTGGTGCAGGTGAGTTTCGAACCCGGGGCATTCAGATGGGAGGCAACGATGCTACCCGTTGAGCTAAGCAGACGCTTGTTAATTTATTGTTTTAGGCTGGTATATATATATACGACTTTTAATTACAAACAAACCATACATGTAACATTATTAAAGTTTTTGTTATTATTAGACAAATGGATGATTTACAAAATAATAATATGGTTAATATTAGAGGCTGAACCAAAACGGAGGAACCAAAATGGCGGAATAAAAAAATGGCGGAATGAAAGATGGCGGTCTAACCTGTGATACCTTAAGCTGACATCCCTGACATTATAAAAAATGGCGGCTTTCGTTCTTAAAGATGGTGCCTTTCGCTGATAAAGATGGTTGAAGACTCCCTTATTTAAAGATACGTCACCCCAACCTTTAGAGCCGACAAATGAGAGTGAGGTTGATAAGCGAGAATAATGGTATTGGTTGAAGACTCCATGATTTAAAGTTACGCCCCCCATTAAAACAAACCATTCATAAAGCTTTTGTTATTAGACATAAGACATAATAATTAATATGTTTAATATTAGACAGACTATTAGAAACCAAATATCGTAGAGACAATAGAGGTCGCTGGCAAAACAAAGAAGCTCAGAAACAAAATGGACAACAGGTTCAACTCTTAAGCTTAGAAACAATGGTTGGTTACAGGTTCAATTCCCTTCTCCCACGTGTTTAGTGTCATGTTACTCGTCTAAGTAAGCAGAATTAAAAAATGGCGACTAAAATAAGATAAAAAACTTTAAACCCTTATCGCGGAAGATCCGTGAGATGTACGATAGAACCAACACATGCACGGTGTTAAGGAGGCCAAATCAAAGTGGAATATACAATAAAATGGCCACTTCCGGTCTAAACTTTAAATCCTTATATCTTTTCAACGGAAAGTGATAGAAATGAACTATCTTCAAAAAATGTATGTTTCGTAACAAGCTCTACAAGAAAAATGAGATAAAAAACTTTAAACCCTTATCGCGGAAGATCCGTGAGATGTACGCAGGAACCAATACATGCACGGTGTTAAGGAGGCCAAATCAAATTGGAATATACAATAAAATGGCCACTTCCGGTCTAAACTTTAAATCGTTATATCTTTTCAACGGAAAGTGATAGAAATGAACTGACTTTAAAAATATATCGTTTCATAACAAGCTCTACAAGAAACTGAGATAAAAAACCTCAAATCCTTATCGCGGAAGATCCGTGAGATGTACGATAGAACCAATACATGCACGGTGTTAAGGAGGCCAAATCAAATTGGAATATACAATAAAATGGCCACTTCCGGTCTAAACTTTAAATCGTTATATCTTTTCAACGGAAAGTGATAGAAAGGAACCGACTTCAAAAATATATCGTTTCATAACAAGCTCTACAAGAAACTGAGATAAAAAACTTTAAACCCTTATCGCGGAAGATCCGTGAGATGTACGATAGAACCAATACATGCACGGTGTTAAGGAGGTCAAACCAAATTGGAATATACAATAAAATGGCCACTTCCGGTCTAAACTTTAAATCGTTATATCTTTTCAACGGAAAGTGATAGAAAGGAACCGACTTCAAAAATGTATGTTTCGTAACAAGCTCTACAAGAAACTGAGATAAAAAACTTTAAACCCTTATCGCGGAAGATCCGTGAGATGTACGATAGAACCAATACATGCACGGTGTTAAGGAGGCCAAATCAAATTGGAATATACAATAAAATGGCCACTTCCGGTCTAAACTTTAAATCCTTGTATCTTTTCAATGGAAAGTGATAGAAAGGAACCGACTTCAAAAATGTATGTTTCGTAACAAGGTCTACAAGAAACTGAGATAAAAAACTTCAAACCCTTATCGCGGAAGATCCGTGAGATGTACGATAGAACCAATACATACACGCTGTTCAGCAAAGCAAACTCTATAAGCATATTCAATAAAAATGTTACTTCCGGGTAGACACTTCCGGTATAGCTATTCTTAGAGCTACATACATGTGTGACACATCAAATTAATCGTCTTGTTGAACAGAAGAAATATAATATTTAAGTAAGTTAGAACAAGCTGTACCTAAACCAACACATCTCTATCATTTCAGAGTAATCTTAGCCATGTGACCAGTTAAACTAAGTATCTTGAAGTGTAGCTTTTATGTTTATGAGATATAAAATAAGAAAACCAAAGAGTTAATTGTCTATTACAACAACAAGCAGAAGGGGTTGACTTGGTACCTACAGCTGCTACATACTTGGTAAAAAATGGGGTGCCACTAGCATTTCAGAGTAATTTTAACCACACAACACTCTAACTAACTGTCTTGAGATGTGGCTTTATGTGTTAATGGGTGGAAATAACAAAACTAAAGAGTTGATTGTCTATTACAACTGTCAGCTAAAGAAGCATTTAGGTAGCCGGAATACCGATATCCTAAATATTTCAAGAGTAATCTTAGTCATACAACACTCTTAACTAACTGTCTTGAGATGTGGCTTTATGTGTCATTGGTTGGAAAATAAGAAAACTAAAGAGTTGATTGCCTATTACAACAGTCAGCTGAAGGAACATTTGGGTTATCGGAATACCGATATGCCAAATGTTCCAACCGAAGGAGCCCACTTAGAGTCATCTCCAGGGGCTCGGAATACCGATGCCCTAGAAGTGTCGGAAGCAACATTTCAATTAACACCAACAACCGCTAAATACTTGTTGGACTTTAGTATGTTTGGTATTAAATTTGGCTTGTTGGATAACCAATCATTTTTATGAAAAATGCAACAATTTTTATTTCTGCGTAAGCGAATTTAATCAGAAATATAGAACCAACCTTCAAGAAACCGAAAAAAGAGGATAAGAACATTAAGAACAAACATTCCGATACCGAAGTGATCCTAAACACACCATATGATGCAAATTCTGTAAATCTCTTTAACAGAAGAAAAACAGAAGTGAAACATCGTAAGACAAATAGAACCGACGTACATAAAAGATGTGTCTGAGGACAAACGTATACAGAACCTTATTGAGTTTACTAAGTTTTAAGTATACGAACATAACAGTCTATGTACCAACCAACCAACCAACCAACTGTTTTTGAGGTGTAGCCTTTATGTATGTATGTAGGTAATTTAATTTTCGATAGTGTAAAATAAAATTAAAAAGTGTGATATATGAAAAAATAAGAAAACTAAAGAGTTGATTGCCTATTACAACGGTCAGCTGAAGAAACAATTAGGTAGCCAGAATACCGATACCCTAAATATTTCAACCGAAGGAGTTCACTTAGAGTCACATCTAGGGGGCCGGAATACCGGCCCCCTAGATGTGCTGGAAGCAACATCTCAAGTAACACCTAGAACTGCAACATACTTGGTAAAAATGGGTGGAGCTCAGATTGTAAACGACTTGATAGGTGGTACATATGTTTGCAAAGATTTCATTCTAAATTTAACCTGTTGGATATCCAATCATTTCTATGAAAAGTGCAACCAACCAACTAACCAACCACCCAACCAACCAACCAACGTTGAGGGGCGTAGAGATAGCAAGCTATCTACAAGTGGACCCCTCTGAACCTATGATGTTAATAATGGATTAAGAGATTGAATTGGTACGTGTTTATATTGAAGGCTTGCAAGCTACGTACAAGTGTCTGAATATATGATGGTAATGATGGGTTAAGATATTTAATTGACATGTATTAAAGGCTTATCGGTTTTTCACCTGAGTCATTGTCATTCTAAATGTATCAGAACGAAAACCGGATCCTTTGCTCTGGTATATCTTGCTCAGTAGGTGCCAGACGTCTTCGAAAACAACATTCTTTGCTTTACGAAATGGGAGATGGGCAGCCCCCTTGTCGAAACCTTCCGAGTTAAAGGTAAACCCCACTCTGTCTTCGGGATCGACATCATGGACTATATGACTCACAATATCTTTAATACGATCTTTGACCCACTTCTCTGGATCGTTGATATCGTCAGGTATATCTTGTAGTCTAAAGCATACGCTTCGTCTATCAAGTTTAAACTTCTTATTGGAGGTCACTGTATCTTCAAGTATTTGGAATGCCATTGTTTCATGCTACACAACTGACTGTGTTGGTTAAAGGACCGAAGTTTAGCCTCGTGTTTATTAAAGACTAAAGTTTAGCAAGTACTATTTGTTTTTCACCTTCACTGCTGGCTACCGACTGAACCTTAGCTCCTCGTCTTAATATTCGACAAACAACACAGACAACACAACTTATTGTTTTCACCTTCACTGTTGGTTAACGACTGAACCTTAGTGGACGCTTCACGTCTTAATATTCAACAGACAACAACGACAGCTGTCATACAGCTGTCTGACATGACAGACAGCTGTCATACAGCTGTCATACAGCTGTCTAACACAGCTGTCTAACACAGCTGTCTAACACAGCTGTCATACAGCTGTCATACAGCTGTCTAACACAGCTGTCTAACACAGCTGTCTAACACAGCTGTTTAACACAGCTGTCTAACACAGCTGTCTAATAGGGCAGACATATGTCTAACACATGTCTAGCAGATGTGTAACAGTCACTCTTTTTGCGGAACACAAGCTGAATGTTTTTAAGTCAAACAAGAAGAAAACAATTTAAAACACATCTACGATGACCATGAGGCAGCCTACATGGACTTTGAACAATTTTTAAAAATAGATGCGGCCAGGTTAGTTGATTAACCATCCAGGTCAGTTACAGCTGACGCTATAAATAAAAACGATGCTGGAAGCGAGTGACGTCACAAGAAACGGTGGTGCATGTGCCCAGGTTATACCGGGTTAGCTCCATGACAAGGTGGTGGACCAGTCGGGTCAGCTAAGAGTCGGGGTGGTGGAATGGTCGGGTCAGCTAGACGACCGGGTCGTCTAGCTGACCCGACCATTCCACCACCCCACCACATGCACCACCGTTTCTTGTGACGTCACTCGCTTCCAGCATCGTTTTTATTTATAGCGTCAGCTGTAACTGACCTGAATGGTTAATCAACTAACCTGGCCGCATCTATTTTTAAAAATTGTTCAAAGTCCATGTAGGCTGCCTCATGGTCATCGTAGATGTGTTTTAAATTGTTTTCTTCTTGTTTGACTTAAAAACATTCAGCTTGTGTTCCGCAAAAAGAGTGACTGTTACACATCTGCTAGACATGTGTTAGACATATGTCTGCCCTATTAGACAGCTGTGTTAGACAGCTGTGTTAAACAGCTGTGTTAGACAGCTGTGTTAGACAGCTGTATGACAGCTGTATGACAGCTGTGTTAGACAGCTGTGTTAGACAGCTGTATGACAGCTGTATGACAGCTGTCTGTCATGTCAGACAGCTGTATGACAGCTGTCGTTGTTGTCTGTTGAATATTAAGACGTGAAGCGTCCACTAAGGTTCAGTCGTTAACCAACAGTGAAGGTGAAAACAATAAGTTGTGTTGTCTGTGTTGTTTGTCGAATATTAAGACGAGGAGCTAAGGTTCAGTCGGTAGCCAGCAGTGAAGGTGAAAAACAAATATTACTTGCTAAACTTTAGTCTTTAATAAACACGAGGCTAAACTTCGGTCCTTTAACCAACACAGTCAGTTGTGTAGCATGAAACAATGGCATTCCAAATACTTGAAGATACAGTGACCTCCAATAAGAAGTTTAAACTTGATAGACGAAGCGTATGCTTTAGACTACAAGATATACCTGACGATATCAACGATCCAGAGAAGTGGGTCAAAGATCGTATTAAAGATATTGTGAGTCATATAGTCCATGATGTCGATCCCGAAGACAGAGTGGGGTTTACCTTTAACTCGGAAGGTTTCGACAAGGGGGCTGCCCATCTCCCATTTCGTAAAGCAAAGAATGTTGTTTTCGAAGACGTCTGGCACCTACTGAGCAAGATATACCAGAGCAAAGGATCCGGTTTTCGTTCTGATACATTTAGAATGACAATGACTCAGGTGAAAAACCGATAAGCCTTTAATACATGTCAATTAAATATCTTAACCCATCATTACCATCATATATTCAGACACTTGTACGTAGCTTGCAAGCCTTCAATATAAACACGTACCAATTCAATCTCTTAATCCATTATTAACATCATAGGTTCAGAGGGGTCCACTTGTAGATAGCTTGCTATCTCTACGCCCCTCAACGTTGGTTGGTTGGTTGGGTGGTTGGTTAGTTGGTTGGTTGCACTTTTCATAGAAATGATTGGATATCCAACAGGTTAAATTTAGAATGAAATCTTTGCAAACATATGTACCACCTATCAAGTCGTTTACAATCTGAGCTCCACCCATTTTTACCAAGTATGTTGCAGTTCTAGGTGTTACTTGAGATGTTGCTTCCGGCACATCTAGGGGGCCGGTATTCCGGCCCCCTAGATGTGACTCTAAGTGAACTCCTTCGGTTGAAATATTTAGGGTATCGGTATTCTGGCTACCTAATTGTTTCTTCAGCTGACCGTTGTAATAGGCAATCAACTCTTTAGTTTTCTTATTTTTTCATATATCACACTTTTTAATTTTATTTTACACTATCGAAAATTAAATTACCTACATACATACATAAAGGCTACACCTCAAAAACAGTTGGTTGGTTGGTTGGTTGGTAGATAGACTGTTATGTTCGTATACTTAAAACTTAGTAAACTCAATAAGGTTCTGTATACGTTTGTCCTTAGACACATCTTTTATGTACGTCGGTTCTATTTGTCTTACGATGTTTCACTTCTGTTTTTCTTCTGTTAAAGAGATTTACAGAATTTGCATCATATGGTGTGTTTAGGATCACTTCGGTATCGGAATGTTTGTTCTTAATGTTCTTATCCTCTTTTTTCGGTTTCTTGAAGGTTGGTTCTATATTTCTGATTAAATTCGCTTACGCAGAAATAAAAATTGTTGCATTTTTCATAAAAATGATTGGTTATCCAACAAGCCAAATTTAATACCAAACATACTAAAGTCCAACAAGTATTTAGCGGTTGTTGGTGTTAATTGAAATGTTGCTTCCGACACTTCTAGGGCATCGGTATTCCGAGCCCCTGGAGATGACTCTAAGTGGGCTCCTTCGGTTGGAACATTTGGCATATCGGTATTCCGATAACCCAAATGTTCCTTCAGCTGACTGTTGTAATAGGCAATCAACTCTTTAGTTTTCTTATTTTCCAACCAATGACACATAAAGCCACATCTCAAGACAGTTAGTTAAGAGTGTTGTATGACTAAGATTACTCTTGAAATATTTAGGATATCGGTATTCCGGCTACCTAAATGCTTCTTTAGCTGACAGTTGTAATAGACAATCAACTCTTTAGTTTTGTTATTTCCACCCATTAACACATAAAGCCACATCTCAAGACAGTTAGTTAGAGTGTTGTGTGGTTAAAATTACTCTGAAATGCTAGTGGCACCCCATTTTTTACCAAGTATGTAGCAGCTGTAGGTACCAAGTCAACCCCTTCTGCTTGTTGTTGTAATAGACAATTAACTCTTTGGTTTTCTTATTTTATATCTCATAAACATAAAAGCTACACTTCAAGATACTTAGTTTAACTGGTCACATGGCTAAGATTACTCTGAAATGATAGAGATGTGTTGGTTTAGGTACAGCTTGTTCTAACTTACTTAAATATTATATTTCTTCTGTTCAACAAGACGATTATTTTGATGTGTCACACATGTATGTAGCTCTAAGAATAGCTATACCGGAAGTGTCTACCCGGAAGTAACATTTTTATTGAATATGCTTATAGAGTTTGCTTTGCTGAACAGCGTGTATGTATTGGTTCTATCGTACATCTCACGGATCTTCCGCGATAAGGGTTTGAAGTTTTTATCTCAGTTTCTTGTAGACCTTGTTACGAAACATACATTTTTGAAGTCGGTTCCTTTCTATCACTTTCCATTGAAAAGATACAAGGATTTAAAGTTTAGACCGGAAGTGGCCATTTTATTGTATATTCCAATTTGATTTGGCCTCCTTAACACCGTGCATGTATTGGTTCTATCGTACATCTCACGGATCTTCCGCGATAAGGGTTTAAAGTTTTTTATCTCAGTTTCTTGTAGAGCTTGTTACGAAACATACATTTTTGAAGTCGGTTCCTTTCTATCACTTTCCGTTGAAAAGATATAACGATTTAAAGTTTAGACCGGAGGTGGCCATTTTATTGTATATTCCAATTTGGTTTGACCTCCTTAACACCGTGCATGTATTGGTTCTATCGTACATCTCACGGATCTTCCGCGATAAGGGTTTAAAGTTTTTTATCTCAGTTTCTTGTAGAGCTTGTTATGAAACGATATATTTTTGAAGTCGGTTCCTTTCTATCACTTTCCGTTGAAAAGATATAACGATTTAAAGTTTAGACCGGAAGTGGCCATTTTATTGTATATTCCAATTTGATTTGGCCTCCTTAACACCGTGCATGTATTGGTTCTATCGTACATCTCACGGATCTTCCGCGATAAGGATTTGAGGTTTTTTATCTCAGTTTCTTGTAGAGCTTGTTATGAAACGATATATTTTTAAAGTCAGTTCATTTCTATCACTTTCCGTTGAAAAGATATAACGATTTAAAGTTTAGACCGGAAGTGGCCATTTTATGGTATATTCCAATTTGATTTGGCCTCCTTAACACCGTGCATGTATTGGTTCCTGCGTACATCTCACGGATCTTCCGCGATAAGGGTTTAAAGTTTTTTATCTCATTTTTCTTGTAGAGCTTGTTACGAAACATACATTTTTTGAAGATAGTTCATTTCTATCACTTTCCGTTGAAAAGATATAAGGATTTAAAGTTTAGACCGGAAGTGGCCATTTTATTGTATATTCCACTTTGATTTGGCCTCCTTAACACCGTGCATGTGTTGGTTCTATCGTACATCTCACGGATCTTCCGCGATAAGGGTTTAAAGTTTTTTATCTTATTTTAGTCGCCATTTTTTAATTCTGCTTACTTAGACGAGTAACATGACACTAAACACGTGGGAGAAGGGAATTGAACCTGTAACCAACCATTGTTTCTAAGCTTAAGAGTTGAACCTGTTGTCCATTTTGTTTCTGAGCTTCTTTGTTTTGCCAGCGACCTCTATTGTCTCTACGATATTTGGTTTCTAATAGTCTGTCTAATATTAAACATATTAATTATTATGTCTTATGTCTAATAACAAAAGCTTTATGAATGGTTTGTTTTAATGGGGGGCGTAACTTTAAATCATGGAGTCTTCAACCAATACCATTATTCTCGCTTATCAACCTCACTCTCATTTGTCGGCTCTAAAGGTTGGGGTGACGTATCTTTAAATAAGGGAGTCTTCAACCATCTTTATCAGCGAAAGGCACCATCTTTAAGAACGAAAGCCGCCATTTTTTATAATGTCAGGGATGTCAGCTTAAGGTATCACAGGTTAGACCGCCATCTTTCATTCCGCCATTTTTTATTCCGCCATTTTGGTTCCTCCGTTTTGGTTCAGCCTCTAATATTAACCATATTATTATTTTGTAAATCATCCATTTGTCTAATAATAACAAAAACTTTAATAATGTTACATGTATGGTTTGTTTGTAATTAAAAGTCGTATATATATACCAGCCTAAAACAATAAATTAACAAGCGTCTGCTTAGCTCAACGGGTAGCATCGTTGCCTCCCATCTGAATGCCCCGGGTTCGAAACTCACCTGCACCAAATGGTTTTTTTCAAAATATAATAATTTGAAGTAATAGGTTAGACACTTTGGAATGTGACTGTCTGGCCCAAGTCGTGTGACGTCACTGTCTGGCCAAAGTTTCCTAGACAGGTCAATGACCTTCAGGTTACATTGGAAGCCATCTTGGACGCCATCTTGGGGGCGTGGTTGGACGCCATCTTGGGGGCGTGGCTGGACGCCATCTTGGGGGCGTGGCTGGACGCCATATTGGGGGCGTGGACACAAGGGGTGGGGCTAGGGGTGGGGCTAGGGGTGGGGGTACCCCCCACTCCTACCCCCACTACCTGTGACGTCACTGTCTGGCCAGAGTGCCGCAATACCTACTACCAGCATGTTTAGCCACATCGCAGGCGCGGCAGCCGACAAGATATACCACGGGTAGTTCAAAGAGAAATGATTTAACGGAATATCTCAATTTCATTCAGTATACGAGGGATATCCAGAAGAAATAACCATGATCGTCGCCAATAATTCTTTGTTTAAAGCAGCAAATACACCCAATCTAGCATAGCTTTTCAGCTACTCAATTTATACTGTTACAAGCTCAGTTTGAAAAGGGATATACAGCTCGTTGGTCAACAGTTATTCAAGATTGTTAGTGTTCATTTCACGAATTCCAATAACATACTTTCTTGAAGACCTGCAGGGAAAAATCAATCAGTGGAGGGTTTTACGGAAAGGACCACAAAAGACTAAACAAACGGACATCTATCTGGTTGAACGGATCTTAAAGGAAGAAAGGCAAGAAACTATGTAAAATGGTTGGGTTTTGATAAATCTCATAATCTTTGGATAAATTCAGATCATGTTAAATAATCTTATTTATATATAATGTATTAATGTACTAAGAATAAAATAAAAGTTTTTGTTAAAATTAATGTTTATTATTTTTCGATCTAGAATAGACTAATACAATAAAAAATGATGTCGTAAATCAATAATATCCTGATTGTTTGCTCGGCTTCAGAAGTGTGCGTATTGTTTCTGAAGGCGTGCTAAATACAGTGAAATAATAGTGGTTTAATGAGTAATATAATTTAGTTTTTCACCACCACCCGATTTAGTTAGTGAAGATCTGCCAGGATCTGCGTGTGTAGATGCCCTTTTGGCGGATACTGGTTTAATCGGAGTGTTGTAACCTACACACAAGAAGTACATAAGGGAGAAATTTGTATGTATACAAGATTAAAATTATCTGCAAATAGAGATAACTCTGAATAAAATAAATACACACAGTCCGCTGCGGCTGGTTTTCACCGGCAACCAACTATACACGATGGTGTATAAAGGTTTGCCCAATAACTATTATACAAATACAATATAAAATAATGAATGAAGAAAATAGTGCGGCCACTTCTGAGTACAAAAGTGGCCATGCAGAAACCCTAAATGTGAATAAAAATGTAAATAATAATTCCAATACCAGCTTGCAAGCTTTGGAGAATAATACTAAAAGATCTTATGTTAATGCAGCGAAGAACGTACCCAAAGTAATGCATCCCACGAAAGAACAAGGAATTGTAATGAACGCTATAGGATCCCTCAAATTTGTTGATTATGTTTATGCACTGGGCTCTATAACTGGCCCCAGAAATATTATATTTGCTTCCCGGATCTCGAATAACAGAATCTGCATGTACTTGACAAATAAAGAAATGGTCGACAGACTAATCGACACACATCGATCTATAGACGTATGTGGTGAAGAAGTAAGTCTAAGAAAACTGATTTCTCCAGCTAAACGCTTGATATTGTCTAACGTGTGCCCTTCAATTCCACAAGACATTATCGAAAACTCACTTAAGTCACTGGGGCTTACTCTAGTCTCCCAAATTTCCTTTATGAGGGCTGGAATAGCTGGAGATGAATATAGCCACCTGCTTAGTTTTCGACGACAAGTTTACGTATCACCTCCTGATACCAACATATTGGAAACAACAACCTCAATAGTAGTTACATTTGAAGACACACAATATAGAATATATTTGACAACAGACGATATGGCATGTTTTCTATGTAGGCAAAAAGGCCACATAGCAAAAAACTGTCCCAACGCAAGCGCTAACATCAAAGCGACGACACCAGAGCCCGTTGGTACAGACCTACCCCCAACAACTGAAACAAGGACCAACCCAAATGAAACAACAAATATGTTAACTACAAAGAGACCTGCAACATCTCCCATTACCACTTCGTCCATATCACCATGTGAACAAGATGACACAACTTTTTTCCACCACCAAACAGGAAAGAAAAAGCTAAGAAAAAGAAAAAGAAACCAAATCCACCAGAATCAGGGGTCGCAGAAGAATCACTCAAAACTTTAGATGAAATCTATAAAAAAGGCGATATAAGTCTTCCAATCGATTTAGATAGCTTGAAATCATTTTTAGAAAATTCTTTCAGAAATCCAGATCCACTCTCCGAAGCAAAAAGATATACTGAAGATGTAACCCTAATTCTAGAGACTATGTACAAACTTTACAATCACCTACCCACACGATCTCTAAAGTCAAGGTTTACAAGATTACATAAAAAATTAAAAGAACAACTCAGATCAGAATCACTTGAGGTTGCAAGTATCGTCAGCATGTCATCTGAGCACTCATTTTCCTCACATGATGAATTAGACGCCGATATGGTGGACGTAACCCAGGAGAATCTACAGGTTTCTAGGTTGATAGACCTCCCGACTGATAGTTTACAAGAATTTCAATAGCCCCCTTCACCATCATACAATGGAACTGTCGCGGGTTTTTCGCCCGCTTCGAGTTCGTAAAGACACTTATCTCTCAGCAAAATCCGGATATTGTCACTATTCAAGAAACCCATCTGAAACCAGATCAAGACCTAACCTTGAAGAGATACAATAGCTACAACTATATCCGAACTACAGGTCTCATAGCCAGTGGCGGCACATCGATACTCATAAGGGACACACTTCACTCCGAACAAATCCCACTGAAAACTAACCTAGAAGCTGTCGCAACCAGAGTACTCATACCAACTGCGGTAACTGTCTGCACTGTTTATGTCCACCAAACACCAATTTCACACAAGCCGATATCACTAATCTAGTAGACCAGCTACCGACCCCTTTTATAATCACGGGTGATTTCAACAGCCACAGCATTGCATGGGGATCATCCCATACCAACAGAAGGGGTAAGATAATAGAGGACGTGATCACTGCCTTGGATATTTCCTTACTCAACAACACGAGCCCCACACACATGGACTGTTCCACTGGAAGACTCTCGAATATAGACCTCAGCTTTTGTGATGCACAAAGCGCAGTAGACACTGCTTGGGAAGTGATGGAAGACCTGTATGATAGCGACCACTACCCCATCAAAATATCGGTCGGCTCTAACAATGAAAAAAGTGCAACTTCCTTGGTGAAATGGAGAACGAACAATGCTAATTGGCCTCAATTTCAGGCAACAATCGTCGAGAACTTATCACAATTTGAAATAGACGATAACATAGATGATACCATCTGCAAATTCAACCAAGTCCTAATAAACGCAGCTGAGTGCTCTATGGGAAAAACTAAAGCACATTGTTCCTCCAAAAATACTCCATGGTGGAATAGAAAATGCAAAGAAGCGTTCACGCGATGCAGAACAGTCACAAGCCGCCTCAAGAGACATAATACACCTGAAAACCTCATAGAATATAAAAAAATGAGATCCAATCTGAGAAGAGTCATCAAACAGGCAAAAAGAGAATCCTGGAAGGCATATGTTTCAACACTGGATAATCAAACATCCCTCAGGGAGGTGTGGAATAGAGTAAGGAGGATCAAAGGTCGTCACTCAACATTTAACATAGCAGCCATACAAGACACGAAACAGAACATAATCACATCCGCATCCCACATTGCCAACCATTTAGCAGAGACTATTCATGGAAATTCCAGCGATAAAATCTATTCAAACAAATTCAAAAATTATCGAGAACAAGCTGAATCCGACTTTCAACTTAACACAGTGGATTCACACGAATCCACACTGAATATCTCTTTTTCAATGCTGGAACTGAAAACAGCACTCAAGACTTCACACGAATCTGCAGCTGGACCAGATGATATTCCAGGAATTTTTCTCAAAAAATTACCAGAAGAAGCACTAGCTCTTCTACTAAGAATATATAATTTAGTTTGGCAAAAACAGACTTTCCCAATCATATGGAAACAATCCACGATATTGCCCATCCACAAATCAGGGAAGCCGAAACTCGATAGCAATAGTTACAGACCCATTTCACTAACCTCCACTATATGCAAATTGCTAGAGAAGATGGTCAACCGAAGACTGTTATGGTTTCTAGATCATCACGGACATCTTAACCGGCACCAATCGGGGTTCCTACCGAATCGCAGTACCCTAGACAATCTCGCCTGTCTCCAGTCAGAAGTACTTGATGCTTTCGCTCACCGTCAAAAAGTAGTAGCTGTTTTCTTCGACATGGAACACGCTTTTGACACCGTCTGGAGAAAGGGCATTTTACAAAAATTATCAAGGTGGGGAGTTAGCGGCAATACACTCATATTTATTAGTAACTTCCTTACTGACCGAAATTTTAGAGTAAAAGTAAACAATACCCTATCAGACACATACAACTTACAAAATGGTGTCCCCCAAGGCTCAGTCCTCAGCCCAACACTGTTTAACGTCGCAATCAACGACATATTGGACACCATTCGAAGCCCGGTCAGGGCAAACTTATATGCAGATGACTTAGTTATTTACTGCAGAGGGAAAAATGTCATATCGACCTGCAAACTTATCCAAAATGCCATCCAAAAATTGGAAGTATGGTCCGATCATAGCGGCGTCAATTTCTCCTCCACCAAAACCAAATTTATGGTATTCTCAAAAAAATGCGACAATTCTATCACATGTGCCCCCAAAATCAGAGGAATGTCGTTGGAAGAAGTCAAGGCACATAAATTTTTGGGCATAACGTTTGATTCTAAACTAAGTTGGAAGATTCATGTCAACCAACTCAAAGCTGACTGTATAAAGGCGCTTGGCCTTTTGAGAGCTCTAGCACATCAGAACTGGGGTGCCCATGAAACAGTGCTGCTCTCCATTTTTAGGTCCTTAATTAGATCAAAAATTGAATACTGCCAAATTATCTATGCAACAGCAACAAAATCAGTTCTGAAACCTCTGGATGTGATTGTAAATCATGCCTTAAGGATAATAACAGGAGCCTTCCGAACAAGCCCTACAGACAGCCTGTATCGACAATGTGGAGAAAGACCCCTCTGGCTGCGAAGAGAAGCAGCGCTACTACAATATTCGGCGAAAATATCGGCAGACCCAAAAAACCCAGTTTACCATCTAGTATCTCAGTCGGGTACCAACAGATCTCAGAATAACTCCCTTGTGCCACTATCGATTGTTCAACATATCAGAGGATATCAGCAAAAACTCAATTTCAGCGAAACATTACCGCTGCGAAATGGACAAATACCGCCATGGATTATTAGATTACCAGATACAGACACCAGTCTCACAACTTGTAACACAGACTCCTTGCCTACCGACAGTGTGAATAGACTATTTCAGGATACTATATCACAATATAAATTTGACCTGATCATGTATACTGACGGATCAAAGAGCACACGGGGTGTAGGAAGCGGTGTTATATCTCCCCTCAAAACAGAGGCGTATCACCTATCATCAGAGTGTAGCAGTTACACAGCAGAGTTATTTGCCATAAAGAGGGCAGTCCACACATTCATCGACTCCCCATACAAAAATGCTTTAGTGTGCACAGACTCTTTAACCTCTATTAATTCACTTGCATCGCTTTATGCAAGAAACCCTATAGTAATTCAAATACAAGAAAGCGTCCACGGTCTCTATCATGCTGGCAAGTCAATCACACTGATCTGGACACCTTCCCACAGTGGCATTTTAGGCAATGAAAATGCTGACGAATGCTCACGGAATGCGATACTAGAAAAGACAATAGTACCCATACAAACCCATTCAGACCTTATTGCCAATATTAAAGAAAGTTCTAAAGCCAAATGGCAAACCTACTGGTCATCCCTTGACAACAAACTTTGCAAGATCGAAACATCAGTGACCCCAAAGACGCTCCCAAGTCTAACACGCAGGGAAGAAGTCGCTATCAGAAGAACTCGTATTGGCCATTGTAAGTTC
Organism: Tillus elongatus; assembly: GCA_964006375.1. Taxonomy (NCBI): domain Eukaryota; kingdom Metazoa; phylum Arthropoda; class Insecta; order Coleoptera; family Cleridae; genus Tillus; species Tillus elongatus. The sequence goes on along the minus strand of OZ023264.1, from coordinate 99,320,523 downwards.
ACCCATGGATACCTACTTATCCAGCAACAACAACCTCAATGTGAAATATGTGACAGAGTGATTACTGTTAACCATGTGCTTCAAGAATGTCCACTATATATCAATCCAAGACTCGAATACCTAAATGGAAAAACACTAGCCCAAATTCTTGACTTGAGTGAGCCAAATGTGACTAATTTACTCTGTTTTTTAAGACAATCCTCACTATTTGATAGCATTTGATTACATATAATTTAATTAGCGAAACAAAATGTACCGATAGTGTCAATGACCTTAGATGTTAAGACACTTTAAACTTCCAAATAAAAAAAAAAAAAAAAAATAATATCCTGAATAAACTTCTTCTGCGGTGCATCTGCTATCTGTAGGTCGTTTCTATTCGCCCTAAGGTATTTCATTTATTTTGCGTTTTTACAGCATGATATGGATAGGTAGCGTCTTTTTCATTTCTTGAAAGTAAACCAAAAACACAAAGTTCTCCTGCGTTGCTTGGCTTTATAGATATATCTCCAAGATGTTCTGTGACTTTAGCGTTTGTTACTCGCATGCGTTAAACTTCATAACCTATCTCCATTAATTTTACTTCAATTTCTTTAAGGTTCTCCTTGTATTTTTGATTAAATTTGCTTAAGAAAGAAACAAAAATAATTTGGTTGCATTTTTCATAAAAAGGATTGGATATTCAAGAAACCAAATTTAATATAAAATCTTTGTCAACATATGTACCAGATATCACGTCGTGTTTAGTTTGCGCTCCACCAATGTTTACCAAGTATGTAGCAGTTGTAGGTAATAAGTGGGCTCTTTCTGATTGAACATTTGGGTAGCCGGTCTTCCGGCTACCCAAATGTTCCTTTAACTTGCTGTTGGAATAGGCAATCGATTCTTTAGTTTTCTTACTTTCCAATCAATGTCTCAATACTTTCTCACCACTTTTACACAATTTTCTTGCATTTAAATAACCTGTGTTCTTATCGATAATTAATTGAGTCTCCAAATAAACCATACCAGAAGTTGTCTTTAATTTGCTGGTAACACACATCACCAAATATTTGGATACTAAAGAATAACTGAAGCACGCCTTACTTCTTAGACAACTGAATGTTTAATTTCTTGACAGTGTGTGGTCGACAATTTATGTGTTGACACCGCTGCGACCTAAAAACTATATTTATTAATATTTATTTACAATCACATTAGACTCTCCAACATCCACCCGCTCTCGGCTTCTGCAAACGCCAAAGATTTAGCATAAATTTCCTCAGTGAATTCTTGATATGTATTTTCGACATTGGTTAAAACTGTAACATTTTTGTTTTTAGTATTGAATCATTTCATTAATTTTCTATTTTAGCTTTGGAGTACATATAAACCAAACAAACCAAGCGAATTCAATCAGATGAAACACTATCTTACTGCTTCCATAAACTGTTTAATATCAATACCCTTTTTGTATATACGATAAGTAGCCATTCTGTTTCTAAAAGCTTGAGCTAACATATGCATTTGTTCAACCTGCCATAGCTTTCGATTTTTTGGTTTCACTACGCAAATGTCCAGAGAATGGACTACTTTTCACTTGTAACGAACACGATTCACAGTATCTCGTTTTGTTAGAATTTTTACTTTAATTAAGATTGCTTAACTAATGAATAAAATATATACTCCGTTTATACATTTATTAACATACATATTTATGGTACATGGCTTTCAATGAAATGTTACTTTTAACATAAAAGTATATTAACATACATACAGTTTGAAATAAGAAAACCAGTTGGTATAAATACAAAAATATAATTTGATGTGAACAGATAAGAATCAATTAATATGAGAATTTTTCAATCAGCTGTCTCACCACTCATCTTCAAACAGCGACATAAGTTTATAACGCAGCATATCAGACTTGATTTTGGACATGTTGTACATTGAAAGTTCTATGAACTCATTGTTGTGTAAATGTGTTGTTGGAATAGCAGACCATTTCATGCAATCGTCGTCATCGAAACAGATTCGCACTACATTTGGTACTTTGTAAATATAAAACACATTTTGAGATATTGCTGTCAGGATGATGAAAGTTGCTTTAAGAGGGACCATTGTATATCGTGTGTTTTTCTTTGAAACAACCAAGTACTTGTTTTGCAAAGTGTAAGCAATCAACATACAAACTTGGAATTATGGTTCGCAGTCTTTTAACATAAGATTTATAAGCTTCACCATTTCATCGTCACATGGTAACTCTTCCTTATTAACACATTTGAGAACATCAGCAACACAGTACAGGAAATCACAATGTCGAATATCAAAGTTAAAATTCGTTAGAGGCTTTAATCTTTTATCGATAATTTCAACCAGATTTAGTAGTTGTTGAACTGTATCTTCGGTTTAATTAAAAAGTAACATAGTCATCTGAGATTGATAGACCTTTCCTGTTTAGTATTTTAATAGGCTTGACGGTACATATTCCAATATTCTTTGCTTCAATCGTATTACCTTTGGTGAAGTATTCTTCAACTGATTTTTCCAGTGTTAAAATAAAATATTCCCATTCCCATGAACCAGATGAGATTGTCATATTTGACTCCAATGGGTACGGGTTTGTATTTACAATTTGAATGATTGGAATCAATCCAGCAGCTTTTGATATACCAATTGCGATACTCAGAGATGGATTAATAGTATACCTTGTTTCCAGCAATATTCTACTTTCTTGTTTAATCTGGCGTAGAGCCGCAACAATTCGATCCCAATAATAATCTTCACCAAAACCGTTATTAATAGGTCTATAGACCTCAAGTCCATCGTTAACATCCACATCATGTGTGGAATCAAACCTACCATCGCACGTCATGTTAATGCAATCACAACTAAGTTTCATGTTTACACTCTTTAATGTTTGACTTGTACTAAGCTTACTGTTGTAAAATTGAATCTTAAGCAGGGTTTGTTGTTCCCCTCCACCACTCACTGGTTGTATTTTCCTGCTTGATTTACTGTTACACTTTAAAAATCTATTGTGATCATTAAATACCTCATAATATTTAGTTTTCATCATCTGGTTCGTAATACACTCCAAAAAATTCAACATGTTCATGCCAGACTTTAACAAACTTTTCTACACCGGCACAACCTTCTTTCTCATATATAAAACTAAGCTCACTAAAAAAATCTTTTTATGTGCGAGTTCTGACAATAAATGAGAGTGGAAACGAGGTCAACATTAGCACTGGCAGGAAATAAGAATTGATATCGCCAGTCTAGCGAGGACACATGCGAGTCTCTACAGGAATTCAGATGTTGCAGCGTGCAGCCACCCCATTGCTGCTATCATCTTGCTGCCACCTTTTTGCTTGACAAGCTTCCGAGTTCCCCTCACGTAAGGACCCCCATTTTTTAATAAATAAATATATAAATAAATAAATATATAAAATAAATAAATAAATATATCAATATTTTATCTCCTCTCATCGAGACGAGTACAATGATACCCCACATGTGTTCTCTTACTTGAAAACTAAAATTTTGGGTTTGCGCATGCACATATGTCATATCTGAATTCCACTAGTCGAGACCAGTATGGTGAAACCCCATACATGGGGGTCTCTCCATATAAATAAAAAAAGTTGGTTTGCGCCTGCACTGCCAGCCATATGTTTTTTGTATGTTGTTTTCATAAAAATCAAAGTGGCGGGCTCTCTTATTTTGACAGGTCAACCTAAATGTATTTTAAAAATTCAAATGTCCGAGATTTTGCACTTACAGTCGGCCATATTGGCCGCCATCTTGAATTACGTTATCACATTATAAATCTCTTGTCACACTCTATCCATCCACCATCTTTGTTTTATCACTTTGATTACAAACTCGCCAGATTTTTCATTTCCGGTCGGACATCTTGGCCGCCATCTTGGATTACGTCATCTCAGATTAGAGCTATTTTCTCTCTCTATCCAACCCGCCATATTGTTTTGTCTCATGCGTATTTGCTGGTGGTGGATGTGGTGGGTCCAGAACCCCCATCTATACCTACTCTATGGCTCAATAGATGGGGCAGCTGACAGACTACCATCTCTGCTACATTTTTAAATCCATGTTTGTTTTATTTGGTGATAATACTATGGTAAGTTCAAATTTACATGTTTTAATGTTACAGTTGAGGTAATGATTCTCAAGAGATTTATTTAACATTGGATGGTTTCTACGCCATCTTAATCAATTATGTCTTACTTAACACTGTTAATTCAATATATACCTACTATTGATGTTTACAATGGTTGTTATAGATAGCATCAAAACTATTTTATGGCATTTTTTTTTTGGTATTAACAATTGATTTAGAGAGCTTGTATACCTCCAAAGTTATATACAAAGCTAGATTATACATCCATATATATATATATATATATATATATATATATATATATATATATATATATATATATATATATATATATATATATATATATGGTTGATTATAATAAACGAGGGACAGATGGTTTATTAGTAAAAATTGTGCTACCTCTTGCATAGAATTAGCTGACTCATATAAGAAAATCTAATGTCTACAACACATCACCGATTAATTAAAAAAAGGTCACAGTTTTGATTTATTAAATTGTTTAGCTACCTGACCTTTTCAAATAGACCGCCCCTGAGCAATATTCGTAAAGATGTTTGTTAACCGAAAAGTAAAATCTATTTCTCTACTATTAGTGAATATTAGGTAATATAACTAGGAGTAAAGTAAAGTAACGACTCTAGGTATTCTCTAGATTGTGTTCCATTACAATTATAATATATTAAAACCATAACTGGAATATATTTAAATAAAGTTACCAGTACATTGCAAACAGAATTACGGTGATATAATTGTTAAAAATTTACGAAGAATCTATCATTTAAATTTTGTAGATATTTACTTATATATAATCTGGATGTGGTTTAGAATTTTTAAAACCATTTGATGCAAGTCGCACAAAAGTATTCGAATTAATTTGTGAAAATTATTATAATGTACTTACATTTCCCATAAAACTAAACACAGTTATAGCTCCCTTGTGAAAACCATGATTTATCCTTGCTACGAGGCTTCTAGGACTTACTTGCATTGACTGCAAATCAGTTAACTGCATTTGGTCAATATTAGTCAAGAAATTCCCCCGTGGCGAATACATCTTGGAATTGCAAATGAAGAGTGCAAAATAACAGTAAAATCACATTAATTTTGTTAACATTTTAGACATAACACTAGTAATGTCATCTGACACAAATTTTAGAGTGACAAATCACCAAATCAATATTTTAGCTGTCAAACATCATACAAACTTATATATTTTTATATTTAACTTTCAAGTTCATTACAACTACAACCACTGAGTGACACATAGGTATTGAAGTATTTATAGAAATGGAAGCAATAACTTTTTTTATTTAATGTAATGAAATGTTTAATATATAACAATTAAGAAAACCTTCCGACGCAGTAACTGTGTTATGCCAGAAAAATTTTATAAATATTTTAATTACCGTAAGAAACTTGAAATCATTATGTTAATTAAATGTAAGCAAATATATAAAAAATTATATGTAGACCTATAAGGAAATATATCGTGGCAAAACAAAATAAAAAAGTCTGGACGCAGCAAGTGCGTTATGATAGTGAATTTTCATGGAAAGTTTTTTTTATTAAATGCTTATCACTTTTTTTGTTTATAAAATAGGGACCAAAATGTTCCCGGAAAACTGACACAATTTTTCTGGCTAACTCACTTATCCAAGCCACTCAGAAAAGAAAGGCACCTGCCAAATGTCATCAACATGGGACCATTATTTTTTGATTTATCGGTGTGTTATATATATATATATATATATATATATATATATATATATATATATATATATATATATATATATATATATATATATATGAACATATAAAAACTGACCTTGGATATGGGTTCTAGTGGTCCTAATTCGCGCTCATTTGAAAAAAAATTCTAAATTCGAAAGTCGGCATATCCCCATTAGTGAATTTTTTACTAATAAGAGAACATACCTACTCCTATCCACTACTATTAACAAAAGCCTGTACGCAGAAAGTGAGTTATGATAATGAACTTTCACTATAAGTGAAGATTGGAACCTATGATGAGGACCACACGCTTCCTGGAAAAATTGTGGGTTTTCTTTCGAAAAAACTTTGTATCTCCGAAAATACCGAAGCTGTGGTAGCCAAATTTGGTACGTGGGTTTACTTATAAAAAGTAAAATATATGCCAAAATTTAGATCTCTATGTTATAAGAAAAAAAAGTGCAATTATTTAACAAAAAATTTTTCTATAAAAATTCACTACCATAACACACTTGCTGCGGCCAGACTTTTTAATTTTGGTACTACTAGATTTCTGAGATGTTGCTTGAAAAGAGGAAGATATAACACGTAAATTGGGGCAGAGTTTTGGTATAATTCTGAACTATGCTTATTAGATGTGAAGAGCCTTTGGCATGTTCAAGTAGTTCTATTAATTGGTGAAAGTCTTATACAAAAGATAAAGCGTTCCGATTAATGAACTTCTTCAGCGTTAGTAGAGAAAAGTCTTTAGCTTTATTTTTTTTGTGCAATTTAGTAAGGTATTTTTTAGGCTTTAAAAAAGGTAATATTTTTCTTCACTTATGGTTGGATGGGTTAACATGTATTTTGTTGCGCCCAGGCTTTTTTTCATACTCTGGTGACGCTAACTTTGTTGAAGCGATCGTCAGGTCTTTAAAAAGATGTATTGTGGTAATTTGGCTTCTCCAAGTGTACTTATTACTGAACTTTCATAGAAATGATCTGGTACCAAATATTTTTTATAATTTTTTTTCTTGTAACATAGAAATCCAAATTTTGGCATATAGTTTACTTTTAGCGAATTTTCTTTAAAAAAAATCAATAATGAGGAGATCGCGACATTTGAATTTAAAAAAATTCAAATGAGTTCAAACTAGGCCCCCTAGAACACATCCGGGGTCCGTTTCAATTTGTATATGTTTATATATATATATATATATATATATATATATATATATATATATATATATATATATATATATATATATATATATATATATATATATATATATATATATATATATATATATATATATCACACCGAGAGCTCAAAAAATACTGAGCCGATTTTGATCAAATTTGGTTGGTGAGTACCTTGCTTTTGGGAGTGGCCTGGGTAAGTTTATTAGCCAGGAAAATCAGCCCAGTTTTTCCCGAAAAATTGGATTTTCTTTCGGAAAATTTTAATATCTCAGGAAATAACAAAATTAGCGCAACCAAGTTTGGAAGTTTGGTAGCGGGTTTATTTTATAAAGGCAAACTACATACCAAGATTAAGATCTGTAAGTTAAAAGGAAAAAAGTGATAGGCTTTTAAAGAAAACGTTTTTGTGGTTTTTCTCTTAAAACGTCAAAGTCGCGATTTGAAACGTCAAAATTGCCAAAGAACCTGAAAGGAATACAAGAAGAGTGTTCTACAAACCATTAAGGTTCAGCATCAACCGTCCTTGTCCTTCATTTTAGTAAAATATTTCCAGAAAATTCATTTCAAATAGACCATTTCTTTGATGCCTTGGCAGTAGTTTCAGTTATAGAGATTATGGTTTAATAGCATATAAGTTTTTGCGAATTTTCGTAGGAAAAATATATTATTATATTATTCGTCGAAAAAATCGAGATGCCGTATACAGGGCGCTCTCATTGAATTTAAAAAAGGCCATACTTAATTCTTTCAAATCGAACATCCTGTATTTTGTGTTTCAGAAGTGAAGGGCATAATAATATAATATAATTATGTTTAATAAGTTATTGTAAAAAAATGTTTTCAGATTTCTGTAAAAAAATGTTTGTAAATTTTCATGAAAAAATGTTTTTGCGAGTTTTGTACAAAGCTTTTTGGGATTAAATAGCTTGAAGTGCTTCGTTGGCCGGGAAAATCGAACCAGCTTTTTCGGGAACATCTTAAGTTTATTTCCGGAAAATGTTGGTACTTTTTCAAACAATCGAATTAGTTCGACGAAATGTGGTACATTGTTTTTACTGTATAGGTTATAATGGTAACCAAATTTGATGGCTGCTTTCATTAAAACAGATATTAGAAACATTTTTATGAAAATTCAATACCATAACTCACTTTCTGCGTATTGACTTTTTATATCATAAAGCTACGTACCAAATTTGGCAAAAAACCTGGTCCGATTTCCTGGCTAACGAACTTATCCAAACCACTTACAAAGGGAAGGTACATGACAAATTTTATTAAAATGGCCCATTATTTTTTGAGTTATTGGTGTGATACATACACACACACAGATATATATATATATATATATATATATATATATATATATATATATATATATATATATATATATATATATATATATATATATATATATATATATATATATATATATATATATATTGTAATACCCCCCTTTTTTTTAACAAATATTTATTGACAGACGTATGATATACAAAGGCTACATCATATATTCTGATGCGCAATTTAAACACTCTATTTTAAAGTAAAGGCATTTTAGTCTGGTTTGCAATGTTGAATTTTATGCAATTAAATCCCTGACTACTTTAAATTACTACGGGTGACCTGAAATGTATTCACTTAACTTACCTTAAAGGCCTCTACACTTGCTTAGTAAGAATGGGCTACCAAGATAAATATTAAGGCGTGAAATCTAGGGCTAGGACCAGGTTGTGTTTGTTCAGGCCATGGGTTAGAACATTGTGAGAAAAACGCTATAATTCGCAAACACTTAATTTATTTGACAAAGTTTCTAATTTGACCAATACAGTGAAACGGGCAAGAAGGCACAGTCATCTAGGCACCTTTCGCTACGAAAAATCACACGGCTGGGGTTAATCTCAAACATATGGGGAGTCCACTAGCATAAAGAATTTGGATCGCTTGGAGGGTTGATGACTTGGTGTGTATCGAGATCCCCGATGTCACTCTCAGTCTCCACAGTGGCGTAGAATAAAAGATTGATATTTTCATTGCAATATTCATTGTTTAGATTTTGCTGGTTTTATGGTTCACATTTCAGTTTTGGTTTGTCTTTGCTTTATTACTGTGGGACTGATTGAGCAACACCGCAGAACAGGACACCACACCCAGGCATATATTTGAGGCTTACCGACACTTTCCTCTACATATGGTTATTGATCACTAGGAAATGACGCATTGCGCATTTGGGTTTCCTTTACCACAACCATTGTGCCATAGTTAAGGTTTTCACGAGCCCTTCTTGGACTATAGCATCAATTTGAGGTCTTTGATTTTCGGAGGTTTGGCAAGTCAAGAAGTAGAAGGTTCACCCAAATACCGCTTGCAAATTATCTTGTTTAGGACCTGTAGGCTGTACGAGACGCAAGGGAAAGGTATCATTGTCATTCAGGCCAGATCACTGTTTACTGACTAAGCGGAAACGAAAACAAACCTACTATTACTTCACCCAACATTATGAAGTATATCGCAAGGCTTTCAACTAATTACTGACCTTCAGGTTGCCCTCTCACAGCACTCATGCCGAATTTATATATATCGCGAAGCCTTCAGGGCTGGCCTGACATCTCAGGTCTTTTATTTCGGAAATTGGCACTTCATGGAGCGAGACTTCACCTGAATGTCATTCTAGACAGCAAGATAATAATTACACAAATTTGTCAAAACACCAGGGGAAGTACTTCATTTACTTTATGTCCCTTTCCTTTCTTATCCGAACCGTCCAGTGCACACCACATACACTCACATTTCAAGTTTCAGTTTAATACACAAAGGGGAGCCAAGATGTCTGTTTCAGGTACAAAATAATTTCATCCGGTAACATACAAAACAATGAGATTACTAACTTCGAGTTTCAGTTTCAAAGTGCATTAGAATGGTGCCACATTGTTTTGACTTCAAGTTTCATTTTCAATATTTACACAAAAATGGAATTACATACCTTCAGTTGTAAGTTTCAGGTTTAAAGTTACATTATATAGAGCTATAGTTACTTCCGATTTCAAGTTTCAGGTTCAAATTATCCTATATAGAGCTACGGACTTGTCTTCAAATTTCAGATTCAAAATTATTTTATAACGAACTGCATGTTTCTGGTTTCGGCGATTCAAATTTAGCATTATGTTATAAAGAGCCACATGTTACTGGTTTCACTATTCAAATTTAAATTATATTATAAAGAGCTAGATACTTATGTTTTCATGGTTCAGATTTAAGTTATATTATAATGAAGTATATAATTCTGGTTTTACGTTTCAGATTTGAATTATATTATAATGAACTACATAATTCTGGCTTCACGATTCAGATTTAAATTATAGTATAAATGAGCTACATGTTTCTGGTTTCACTATTCAAATTTAAATTATATTATAAAGAGCTAGATACTTATGTTTTCATGGTCCAGATTTAAGTTATATTATAATAAAATATATAATTCTGGTTTTACGTCTCAGATTTGAATTACATTATAATGAACTACATAATTTTGGCTTCTCGATTCAGATTTAAATTATAGTATAAATGAGCTACATGTTTCTGGTTTCACAATTCAATATTAAATTATATTATAAAGAGCTACATAATTATGGTTTCATGATTAATATTTAAACTATATCATAAAGAACTACGTAATTGTGGTTTTACGATTTAGATTTAAATTACATTATAAAAAGTTGCATACTTCTGGTTTCATGATCCAGAATTAAATTATATTATGAGGGGCTACATAATTCTGGTTTCACGATTTAGATTTAAATTATAATATAAAAAGCTACATACTTCTGGTTTCACAATTCAAATTTAAATTATATTGTACAGAGCTACGCAATCATAGTTTCACGATAAATATTTAAACTGTGTCATAAGGAACTACGTAATTCTGGTTTCACGATTTAGATTTAAACTATATTATAAAAAACTGCATACTTCTGGTTTCACAATTCACATTTAAATTATATTATAAAGAGCTACGTAATTATGGTTTCATGATTAATATTTAAACTATATCATAAGGAGCTACGTAATTCTGGTTTCACGATTTAGATTTAAATTGTACTATAAGGAGCAACAAAATTCTGTCTTTAAGTTTCAGATTCAAAAATCATTTCACTATATAATACACAAGCTAGTAATATTCCGGACTCCAAGTTTCAGTTTAAATATTATTAAATGGAAACAAATTTCGTTTTCAAATGCAACGGACTTTCATTAAGTACTGCACGAGCTAGTAACGTTTCTGATTTCAAGTCTCAGTCTAAGTATCATTAAATTTGCAACTCTCAGAGGCGGAAGTAATTTCTTTAAATAATACACAAATAAATGAAGATTCCAGGCTTCTAGTTTCAGTTTAAATATATCAAATTTCGCAACATTTCACTGCACAAAATTATTTATTTATACAATATAAACAAACACAATCCAAAATTTCAAGTTTAGTTTAAATATATTAACTTTGGCAACGCCTAAATGCTCAGGTATTCTCTCTACACTATATGCAAACAAAAATAAAATTCCAGCCTTCGAGTTTAGTTCAAATAAAAGAATTTGGCAACATTTAAACGCACGAATGATTTCCCTACAATAATATGCAGATAAACAAAGTCCCAGCTCTCAAGTTTTTAGGCATATCGAATTTGACAACCTTATATGCCCAAATAATTTCTCTACATGATCTATAAACAACTAAAATTCTGGATTTCAAATTTAATTTAAATATAACAAATTTGGCAACATTTAAAATAATTTCTCTGAATAATACGCAGACAATTAAACTTCCGCGGTTCAAGTTTTGTTTAAGTGTATAAAATGTGGCAACATTTAAATGCACAAACAATCTCTTCAACAACATAAAATTTCCGGTTTCAAGTCTAGTTTATAAATATCAAATTGGGCAACATTCAAATACACAAATAATTTCTTTAAATAATATGCAGACAAATAAACTTCAAGGGTTCAAGTTTCTGTTTAATATATTAAAATTGGGCAACATATTACGGACGCCTCCCTATTCCTGAATAGCACTGTTGAGGCACGCAAAAACATTTTCTTAGCCGTGCAATTTTGAAACACCCGATAGCATATGTCAGTTTAAAGGTACACTCACCGTTTGTTGAATTGCTTCTCGTCATGACCGGCTGCTGCAGATCCTCCACGTGGGGACAGCTACTCGACTCCGGGGTCTCATCTAGGTGTGGGGACGGTTCGCACATCTTGGATTTCCTGGCAAAGCGGGGCGAGTGCAAAATGAGCCCGCGTGCGGGTTTTTTTTGCTCTGAGGAACCGTGAAAATTTCCCGGGGAAGATCCACGTCTGCGCGCGAGACTATGGCGTTCAGTGCTTGCCACAGGTCTTCTCCGTTAGTTAGGGAGGATGTTTGGACTGCGATATCACCAGCCGATTTCCCCTGTTTCCACACTCGCGCGCGTGTCTCTGGCGCTTAGTGTTTACCACAGGTTCTCTCCACTAGTGATGAAAAACGTTTGAAAAGATGAGATATTACCAGCAGATTTCCCCTGTCTCGGCATTCGGGCTCGCGTGTCTGGCGCTTAATGCTTACTGCAAGTTTTTTCAGCTGGTCAGGGGGGACGTTAAAGAAACGGCGATAATACCAGCCCATTTCCATTGTCTCGGCACTCGCGCTCGCGCTCGCTTCTCTGGCGCTTAATGTTTACCACAGGTTCCTTTCTGCTAGGCAAGGTGGGTTTGGGGAGATCCGACCGTTTGAAAGCTCAAACTAGATCTCCCTGGTCTTTACAAATCCACGTTTCTTTTATATGAATTCGCCCCGCCTCCGCGTGGGAACAATGAAAAACAGACATAGTCGTTATGGTTGACGAGATATCAACTATGTACACAATTATCGACCTAATGCTGCGTACGTGCCACTTTACACGGCCTGATCACATACCCCACACAAGAAAAACTTTATGGATGCTGCAATACATTGTAATACGTTCTGTTTTAATTAAAACTTAACTTTACTAATCAATTACTCCATTTATGACAATTTTCCTGTGAGTGTACCTGTGCATCACTGCTTTGTTAGTTGCCCTTTTATTGCTATCGGTACATGTACACAAGTTGCATTACTACAGGTACTTTTTAGTTACCGAACAGTAGTGGTAATCTAAATACAATTTAGAAATAATACAAAAATATTTATTTGTGCCGGTTACGCGATATTACGTAAAACATTATATATTTTTTTAAAACAGTGCCGAATTATTTTGGCAATTCTTTTTCAAATTGCATACGAAATATTGTGTGCACATTTTCCATATCACCAAGATAATATACCTACTTGCCACGAACCTGCAAATAAAATATATTTATGTCTGTCAGTTTAAAAATTCGCATATACAGCTGGCAATTGACTCACAATACCGCTTGTAAGGTGGAAACTGGATTTTTCACTTTCACAACGTACTAAGTTTACTTAAAATTTAATCAGCCACGAGATTTAAAACAAAATAAGACGAGAATGGGCAAATACATATTTTTTGCGAGTCTCCCGACATCGATTTCTATTTAATTCATTTACTTCACAAGGAATAGTGTATATAATGATTATATTCATAACTTGCACTGATTATTGCATATTGGTGGCATGAAGGTTTACATTTCATTGTCAATTCCTTATCTCTTGTGTTTTTATGTAACGATGCTCAATCTAGATGACACAGGAATAAGAAATTCTCACGATATTAGGGTGTCTGTTTTTGCTTAATGGTCTAAACCTCTCAAACTCTTGAGATATAAGTACAAATATACACATCGACACTCCCTTTGTCATGTTCTTTCAAGAATAATCAGACCCAGACTAGTAAATCATTGTATCTGCAGGAGAGGACCGTACGACTTAAAGCATGACATTCTCAATATGAGTTTACGTGAAACAACCTCTTTTTTTATAAGGCAGTTTAAATTACTTCGTCTAGATCGAGCATCAGCTGTAGCTTAATTTATATTTTATACAGGGCGTAGCAAATACAAAGATATAAACTTTCAATCAGCATTGCACTTGTGGTATGAGAATTATTTATTGAAATAATTTATAAAAAATTTTGATGCCAAATGAAATCACGAAAACTTGCAAAATAAGTGCTGAGGGGTCAAAAAATAAATGTTTACTGACAAAAAGTTAACTGCTAATATACCAGGACCTTACTATATATATATATATATATATATATATATATATATATATATATATATATATATATATATATATATATATATATATATATATATATATAGTTTGAAACTGACCCCGGATATGAGTTTTAAGAGTCCTAGTTCGCGCTCACTTGAAAAAAAATTCCAAATTCAAAAGTAGGGATCTCCTCAATAGTTATTTTTTTTACGAAAATTCACTAAAAATGCAGGACTTTCATGTTCTTTACTATTGGTGACATTTCTCATAAGAGAACTAGTAGTGCCACCATGTGAAAAATAAGATAAACTTAATGCAAAATTATAATAGTGCTGCAAATTGAATCATGACTTCCACAGAGCTGTGAGAATTTATTCGCTTTAGAAAGACATTCTCATGGAATTAATTTAGGGTCCATGACTTGACCACAAAGAAAATATTCGTATTCCCGTACCCATAAACTTCTGAAACGTTATATTACTCGAGTTTTAACAAAAAAATATCAATTTTCACCAAATCACCCCTCATTTAGCCCCTACGCCCTAATGCGATGTTACTTAAAAACAATTCGAAGCGTTCCTTTGTCGGGTACTAACTGTATACTTAATTTGAAGACGACATCCCAATTCGTTCTAAAGTTATCGTGGCTACAAACAGATATATGCAGACCGAGAGATCGACAGAACGACAGACTATATATATATATATATATATATATATATATATATATATATATATATATATATATATATATATATATATATATATATATATATATATATATAATTGTAATTTTATGGAGTTGTAATTATTGTATATTGCCTTTTATTGTATTCTGTGACAATTATTGTAAAGAAAGGTTGTGTATATTGTACATGTTTGAATTATATATGTTTGTATTATTTTTATTTATTAGGAAATATGTATTTTATATGGAATAAATGTGTTTGTAAATGATTTTTGTTTGTTTGTTTATTTAAAGAATGTCTATTTATTTTAGAACACTCGCTACATATCTATACAGCAAACTAATATTTTTGCAAATGTCAAATTATATTCTTGTTATAGCTCTTAGTCTATGGAATTTCCTTTATGGTATTATTTGATGTATAAATTTTGAATATATGTTTATTATCCAGAGATATTCTAATGAAATAAATATTCACCTGTTCATTTTTTGACTTATATATCACGGCTATCTTTGAGTCTCCTTTTTCCACAGGGAATATTTTATTGTTGGATTCCTGTATGTGAAAACTCTTACACTTGCAGCATCTATGGTGCTGTTGCTGAACCTATTTTATTTTATTATATGCCTTCTGCAGTGCTCGTTAGGAAAAAAAATTACTGTAAAAACTTTAGGAATATTAATTTTGAATTACTGCTAATTAACGATTTTAACTACAAAATTTATATATTTTTTATGCGTATTAGCCTTATTTGGATCCGTAATACTTATTATTAATTAAATCTGACAGTTTGAATTTACGATTACAAATTTATTTAATATTATTTAAATGCGGCTTGAGAATTGACTATTTTGTTTTACAAATCCAGTTGTTTTAGCATGTGAGATCGGTAACCATGGAAACCTCGCTTTGCTAGCTTTGGTAATCAAGGAGATGTGATCTTAAATGGTGGTTATTAATTTTTATCTGCTTACTTGAGACTCCCGCGTAGCGCCCTATTTTGGTATCTCTGAGTTCTTCTTATGCAAGTTCGGATTTTATTACTATAATTTTGCAAAGTTGTTCTTAAATGTCATTACCATTCTAAATTGACAAATTGATATAATATTAATGGTTACTTGCACTGTAGAACTGGGATTATACTGCTATTTGATTATTATTTGATGAAATATCTGGATTTCCAACTGCGGCGTCTGTTGAGATTTTACACTATTGAGTGTTTTCACGCTATACGTGTTAATAACCTTGCTCGAAGTTCCTTAAAAGTCATGTCTTGGTAAATAAACAGTTTTCGCTCACGGTTTACTTTTGTTTTCGCGCTTTCATAACTTTTTAAACGCTTTTTTAGTAATCTGCACGCTGCTAGCTTCTTGCTTGGTTTAGGTTCTTGTTAACAGTCCTGTTCTTCATCCTTCCGGAAATTAAAATTCGTTTCTTTTGTTCTATATGACGAATCAAATCTGCTAATTAGTGTTTACATATGCTTTTTAACCAACTAACATTTCTGTTTCAGATGAGACCAATCCCATAAGAGATTTTACGAAGTGACTCAAAAGAAAGCTACTTTCTTTTGATCACATTAATTAAATAACTGGATTTTAAAGTCAGGTTAGTCAAAAAATGTTTGTGCATTCCAATTCCTAACCTATAAATTTTCATTACATGTCAAACCTTACCTGTCATTATCATGATTAACAAATTCTTTCCTTAATTACTAATTTACCTGTTCCTACATTACTTTCCTAATACATATTAACAAAATTTTATCAAACTTATAACTAAACAAATTGCTTGAATGTCACTAGTTTGTACTGTGTCAAAGACAGTTTATTAAACTTGTTCCTTCACTGACTTGTTTTATATCTGTCTATAACGTTTTGTATTTGGGGTTCATTTCACTTTTAAACTTTCTATATATTTGCAGTTTATTATTCACTTTAATTGTTGGTTATAGGTGCAATACAAAATTTCTATGGCTTATCAGGTAATTTTAACTAATATCATCATCCCTTCACTGACAAATGTATATAGTTAAATATTGGAAATTTCAGGTTCTGCTGGATAACTGACTGTGATTTACCCCCTGATTCTGAATGTGGCTGTGACAACAACATGGATTGCTTACTTTCAGGTATTTATTTTGTTTTTTATAAGTAATTTTATATAAAAACCTCGTTAAACCTACGAACACAATAATATATATATATATATATATATATATATATATATATATATATATATATATATATATATATATATATATATATATATATATATATATATATTGCTATAGATAGCAAATATGGGAGAAAATAGAAACATTATTGTGGAGTAAAACGGGCAATGTACATAAAATTAATGAATCCTAATATTTAAATGCCCTGCATAATTGAAAGTGTAAAATATGATAGGGCTAAATAAGAAATAGCATTAGGTAGCAGAATAAAGAACAATGGATTTTTTTTTACATGTAGTGCATTTTGAATTTCACGAAGCCAAAGTCGTTATAATATGAAAATAACAGAACAATAGCCCTGTTTTTTATTCATAGGATTTTACAAAAGTTGCTATGGTATTTATGGTGGCTTCTTTTATTTAATTTATTTTATACCTTAATAGCACTTTTAATTGTAGAGCATGAGAATGCAATTGCGTCTTTATTTAAAAGAAAAAAAAAACGCTGATATTGAAAATCCTGAAATTATGCCAAAAATAATTTATTTACTGCTGTGATTTTAAACTTTTCTCTCATCTCATGGGTAGGGTATTGTGCTTGGGCTAGCATTTTTTTGTTTAAAATATCGTTTTTATGAATTCTAGTATTCCTGAGTGGAAATTTCAACAACAAAAAATTATGTATGATTGGGTCTTTTGATTTTACCTTTTTTATTTTTTTATTTATTTAACGGTGAAAAATAGCCTTACTTTTCCATATGATTAATATTTGCTTGATTTGAGGTCAAAATTAAACAGATTGATCAAATTAATAAATTTCTATTAACACAAGGTTATTTCAAATATGTAAAATCAAATTTAGTTAACAAAATGAATTATCTAACTATAATACAATGATTCGGCCTTTATATCTCATCCCCCTTAGTGAACTAAAATTTACATTAACATCCTAAACGAAACGAAAATATCCTTAAAACCTATTCACACTATAGAAAAAGAGTCATCATATTTATTCCGATAAAGTTCTTGAACGACTTACTGAATGTTGTCTTGATGGATCCTTCCATTATTTCTGTGATTATTAAAATCTATTTGTGCTCCTATTTGGATTTGGCAGCTTGGCAGTAATTATTAATTAATTTTTGTCTTATTTAACTGTCTTGACCAACCTCGTACCAGGTATTTAATTTTCTTTCCACCACTTATTTTTCTGATGGTAATTTCAGGCACTTTCCTTTTATTTACTCCTTTACCGATTGTCCAGTTTCACTTCTGGCAGCTCAGTTCTTAATTGTCTTCATCTCACCGTTGAGTTACTTCTTGTCACAGTTGAATTCTTATTCTCCCGCAGTTCATTTACTTCTTCCTTTCGTGGTTGAATTACTTGTTGTCTCGCAGTTCATTTACTTATTATCTCCATCGAACTCCCGTTGACGCTTAAATAAACTCTGCTGTGTTACAAAAAAAAACCTGTTCGAGCTGTGTCTCGGTAATCAAAGTTCATAGGCCTTTCGTGATTCCATTTTTTGTCTCTCGCACTATTCCTTTGAAGACACGCACACACACATAAAACTATCCTTATTAACTATGACTGCGTCTTTGCTTAAAATTATTATTTACAAAAAACTTATTTTTATCTTAACATTCTAAATGTATAATATTGGTAAATATGCCTACTGCCTAAAAATAAAATTAAATCGTTATATTCCAGTAAAATCCTATGAATAAAAAGCAGGGCTATTGTTCTGTTATTTTCATATTATAAGGACTTTAGCTTCGTGAAATTTAAAATGCACTACATGTAAAAAAATCCATTTTTCTTTATTCTGCTACCTAATGCTATTTCTTATTTAGCCCTATCATATTTTACACTTTCAATTATACAGGGCATTTAAATATTAGAATTTATTAATTTTATGTACATTGCCCGTTTTACTCCACAATAATGTTTCTATTTTCTCCCATATTTGCTATCTATAGCAATGGCTGTATATTCACGAAAATAGATTTAAAACATAGTTTTTGGCTAATTCCTTTGGAAGAACAATGTAGAAAATACACTGGTTTTTCAATCAACGGCGTAACATACCATTTTAACGTAGTTCTGTTTGGGATACAATCAGCATGTAGTGGGCTTGTAAGGGCAGTACATAAAATATGAGACAGATATGAAAATGTTACGGTGCATTATATCGATGACATATTAATTTTTTTCGAAAACAAAAGAAGAACATTATCAACACATTAGGACCATTTTAAGTGAGTTAGACATGGCAGGCCTGAAAATTAATATAAACAAATGCCAATTTTATCAAAAGGTGGTGAAATTTTTGGGATATATATTGAACGAGGAAGGTTTTATGATGGACGAGAGAATAGAAGTGATCAAAAATTTTAAAAGGCCACATGATTTAAAAACATTACGAAGTTTTTTGGGGATGATAAATTATTTTAAACGGTTGTTGCCAGATATTTCGGAAAAAACGAGAATACTCACCGAATACTTAAAGAAAAATCAGTACTGGAAATGGGATCGAGAAAAGGAAGAAAATTTTGTGGCTATCAAGGAAGAGTTTCAAAAGAATCTAAAAGTATTTTATCCGGATTATCAATCGAAATTTATTTTACAAACAGACAGTTCAATGTACAGATATGCTGGAGTTATTTTACAAGAAAGGTACGACACCAGAGTTCCCATATGCTTTGTATCTCGGATGACCAAAGTCCATGAAAGAAACTACAGTGTGAGTGAAATGGAGCTGGCGTCCATAATATTTTGTGTTAAAAAATTGCGGTTCTACTTACTGGGAGGTAGATTTCGTATTGAAACTGACCACTCAGCTTTAACCTCAATTTTAGATAGCAAATTCGCGAATCAAAGGGTACATAGATGGACAATATTATTGCAGGAGTATGATTAAGAAATTAAACATATTCAGGTAAATCCAATATAGTAGCCGATGCACTCACTAGAGAAGAAGGCAAAGGCAAAGAAATTAGAAAGGTTAAAATAAGGGTCAACATATTAAGGGAAAGTATTGGAAATTTTTCACAAGAAATAATATCAGATCAAATGAATTTAACATCAAATGAAAGAAGAGGAACTTGGGTCGTGAATAATGTTGTCATAAAGAAAATGAATGAGTACGAATTATATTGCATAACAAATAATTTGGCTACTAAAATTCTGAGAAACTTGCATATAGAACACGGACATATAGGGTCTAGGAAACTGTGGTTGCTTTTCAGCGAAAATTTTATTAGTAAAACAGACTAAATTAGCGAAAAAAATAACCAGAGAATGTCATGAGTGTCAGCTGTTGAAAAACAAGAATTTAATTAATAAAAATATCGTAAAAAGCATCGTAGCGAAAAATCCTTTAGAGATGGTAGCCATAGATTTTTTGAGCAATTTATTAAAGGGTAAATACGGATATAAACACGTTTTAGTAGTGGTGGATGTATTTTCTAAATTTGTAAAACTATATCCATGTAAGAAAACTAATGCCAAAGAAACCATGAAATCACTGAATAAATATGTAGAAGAAATTGGCAAGTTTAAAGAATGCATATTGGATAACGCGACTTATTTCCGGAGTGAAAATTTTACGAATTACGCCAGACAAAAGGAAATAAAACTCAATTTTACCAGCATTAGACACCCAGCGGCAAATCCATCGGAAAGGTATATTGCGGAAGTGATAAAATTTCTAAGACTGTTGTGTAAAGATGATCACAGAAATTGGGTAGATTAATTACCGAAAATAGAAGAATATTTGAACAATAATGCAAATACAAATACAGAAGAATGCCTAATCTTTATAATGAAAGGTACAAGACCACCTAGAAAATGGATAATAGAAGAAAAGCACACTTTTGCCCAAATTAAAGAAGAACTGAGAAAGAAAATTAGAAGAAAAGCAGAAAACTATAAAAGAAGGGAACAGAGAAGGATTAGAAAGAGAGTGAGATTTAAAAAAGGAGATCTAGTGATCATAAAATCATATAAAAAGGTAGAAGGGGGAAAAGATATATGTCCAAAACTTTTGTTTAGAAATGAAGGCCCGTATGTGGCAAATAATGAATTGCCGCAGAATAGTTATGAGTTGAAAGGAGTAGGAACTGAAAGAATAAGGGGAATTTTCAATATCGAACATGTTTATAAATACAATTTAAAAAAATAACCCTGAGAAAAGAAAATGAAACAAGTAGGCATTATAGTAACCCAAAGGAAAATATAAACTTTAAAAAGCAAATTTTCATAGAAAAATTAAGTGATATTAAATTAGGAGCAGTGCTCAAAATTGACAGTTATTGTATATGTCAATTAAAGTAATCTGAATATAAAAATAGAAAGGGGGAAATATAAAAAGTATTGAGTATAGGAAACATGGAATAAGTGGAAAAGAAAATTATATAAAAGTCGAAAAGACAGAAACCGGTTACGTACCGAGAAATAATTATAATTAACGAAAAATAAAATATATGTGGGTCGGATTGATAGAAAAGAATTTATATAGATGGTGTAGCGAACAGAATATGAAAAGTATGATATAAAGAAGAAATATGATAGATATGTGTGAGAAAATGAATATGATAATATAATATATAATGAATAAAAAAAGTTAATGTAATGCAAGTATTATGAAATATGTATAGGGAGATTGTTTGAAAAGAAAAAGTATGGAAACCATATATGTAGTGTTAAAAAGTTAAATTATTAGAAGTTTATAGATAAAAAATGTATTAAATAGTCCTATTCCATGGTAGTATATCAATAAATAGTAAACATAATCAAATAAAATCGGTAAAGATAGATACCCCAGAAATTTAAGAAAAGAGTATAACAATAACTGTCAGTCACAAAAGTAAGTCTGGAGGGAAATTAGATATGTTGAAATAACCAGGGAATGGCATAAAATATCGAATTATAAAGAAAAAGTAAATAATAAATTGCCACAAAATAGATATGTAAAAATAAAAAGGGAATGACATAATTGTCGATTTTTTTAAAAATAAGTTAAATAATGAATTGCTACAAAATAGATATGTCAAAGTAAAAAGGGAATGTCATAATTGTCGATTTTTAAAAAAAATTAATTAAATAATGAATAGCTATAAAATATATATGTAAAAATAACAAGAGAATGTCTTAAATGGCGATTTTTAAAAATAAAAAGCAAAGATGGTCTGTCTAACGATTATTATCCAGACGCACTTTTAGAAAGGGGGAATTGCTATAGATAGCAAATATGGGAGAAAATAGAAACATTATTGTGGAGTAAAACGGGCAATGTAAATAAAATTAATGAATCCTAATATTTAAATGCCCTGTATAATTGAAAGTGTAAAATATCATAGGGCTAAATAAGAAATAGCATTAGGTAGCAGAATAAAGAACAATGGATTTTTTTACATGTAGTGCATTTTAAATTTCACGAAGCCAAAGTCCTTATAATATGAAAATAACAGAACAATAGCCCTGTTTTTTATTCATAGGATTTTACTGGAATATAACGATTTAATTTTATTTTTAGGCAGTAGGCACATTTACCAATATTATACATTTAGAATGTTAAGATAAAAATAAGTTTTTTGTAAATAATAATTTTAAGCAAGGACGCAGTGATAGTTAATAAGGATAGTTTTTTTGTGTGTGCGTGTCTTCAAAGGAATAGTGCGAGAGACAAAAAAATTCGAACAATGGAATCACGAAAGGCCTATGAACTTTGATTACCGAGACACAGCTCGAACAGGTTTTTTTTGTAACACAGCAGAGTTTATTTAAGCGTCAACGGGAGTTCGATGGAGATAATAAGTAAATGAACTGCGAGACAAGTAATTCAACCACGAAAAGAAGAAGTAAATGAACTGCGGGAGAATAAGAATTCAACTGTGACAAGAAGTAACTCAACGGTGAGATGAAGACAATTAAGAACTGAGCTGCCAGAAGTCAAACTGGACAATCGGGAAAGGAGTAAATAGAAGGCAAGTGCCTGAAATTACCATCAGAAAAATAAGTGGCGGAAAGAAAATTAAATACCTGGTACGAGGTTGGTCAAGACAGTTAAATAAGACAAAAATTAATTAATAATTACTGCCAAGCTGCCAAATCCAAATAGAAGAACAAATAGATTTAAATAATCACAGAAATAATGGAAGGATCCATCAAGACAACATTTAGTAAGTCGTTCAAGAACTTTATCGGAATAAATATGGTGACTCTTTTTCTATAGTTTGAATAGCTTTTAAGGATATTTTCGTTTCGTTTAGGATGTTAATGTAAATTTTAGTTCACTAAGGGGGATGAGATATAAAGGCCGAATCATTGTATTATAGTTAGATAATTCATTTTGTTAACTAAATTTGATTTTACATATTTGAAATAACCTTTTGTTAATAGAAATTTATTAATTTGATCAATCTGTTTAATTTTGACCTCAAATCAAGCAAATATTAATCATATGGAAAAGTAAGGCTATTTTTCACCGTTAAATAAATAAATAAATAAAAAAGGTAAAATCAAAAGGCCCAATCATACATAATTTTTTTTTGTTGAAATTTCCAAACACTCAGGAATACTAGAATTCATAAAAAAGATATTTTAAACAAAAAAATGCTAGCCCAAGCACAGTACCCTACCCATGAGATGAGAGAAAATTTAAAATCACAGCAGTAAATAAATTATTTTTGGCATTTCAGGATTTTCAATATCAGCGTTTTTTTTTCTTTTAAATAAAGACGCAATTGCATTCTCATGCTCTACAATTAAAAGTGCTATTAAGGTATAAAATAAATTAAATAAAAGAAGCCACCATAAATACCAAGCAATATATATATATATATATATATATATATATATATATATATATATATATATATATGTATATATATATTTATATATATTTATATATATATATATATATATATATATATATATATATATATATATATATATATATATATATATATATATATATATATATATATATATGAAAAACGATTCCGGGACCGAAATTACACAAAACGCTAGATACCGGGACCAGCCGAAGATTCCGGGACCGGGGTCGAAGATTCGAGGACCATCTGAATTTACACACTCTGCAGTTTCGGGGACCGGTCCTCAAATCTGTCGAATCTTATTAAAATTCGTAAATGTGGTGGGGATATAGTAATGTGAGGGGAGGTAAATACAGTATACTGCATAAATTCTATATTATAGTAACTGTAGGACTGCATAAAGAAAGGATGTAAATTAAGATAGGCAAACAAATTTTATTTGCATTAAATTAAGATGTTCTATACCGCTAAACAATAAACTACTAAAATTAAAATAATTATCCCTTATACATATAAAAAAAATTGTATTCCTAGGCAAAGTATTTTCACCTTTGTTTTGAAAACCTAAAGTAAATAGTAAGGAAATATATATTTAATAACAATATCATCCCCATTGATTAAAACATAAAGGTGGTACGTCTATATGTAATCAAATATAATATCTCTCAGAGTAAAAATTATAATACAAATTTTGTATTTTAATATTTCCATAATTTTTATTTTTTTACTAAGCACTAAAGATTTCCGCTATACATGCTAATTCGCGAAAACTTCTCTATATATGACTTTTTTCAACAGAACAGCCTCTATATTGCGATACACGAAACTTTTAAGCTTTAATGGATTGTTTCGAAGTTATTCAAAAAGTAAAACTTTTAATATTTTCGTGCCACCAGAACTAAATAAAAATCCTGCTAACTTTCTGAATGGAGATAGTTAAAAAATACTATTGTGTGTGTGAGTTTAGATGCTCTCGAAAAGAACGATAATTTATAGCGAATTGTTTGACATGTGGCTAATTGGCCAGTGAAGACGTGCGCTTTCTTGCTAAGATGAGTTTGCCGAGTAAAGGTTGCAAGTAAAGGTACCCAAGAAGCAATCTCTGAGAGGCCATGTCGATAAAAGAGCAGAGATCTCCAACATTTCTTCTGAAATATAGAGAAGTGAGAGTGACCGTAATATATGAATCTTCTATAAGGCACATAGTTAATTTATGAGTGTAATTATTTTTAAATCTAAGAGAGACAAGGTGATCTTTGGGCAGCACCTCAGATATGAGAACAATATTTCAACTGTGAACATTTCTGTGCTTTCTACAACGTAAGAAACCGCAGCGTGAAAATATGCACTTTTAATCCAAAAGAGAAACTTAAGTTTGTTTGCTGCTGCTTTTGCAGTAGTGGAAATAAGTAAGTTAGTTTTGAGAATTCTCATTAATAAGGAGCTGGAAGTAAATACTGAGCCAGTGAATCAGAACGTATTGTTAATAGTGCTACAATAGCGAAGTTGTTAATCGAATAGTTGGCTGTTGATAGGAAGTCATTAATATACAAAAGAAAACTTTTGAAGCCAAAACCGAACCCAGTGGAACACCCGCATTAATTTGTTGTTTAGTCGATAAAAGTTAAAACAATTTGTTTTATTAATAATCATGCTTTGACATGCTTTGCGCAAGAACTTAATACTTGTTGTATGACCGGTGGATCAAAAGGCTACTTGGGCAAAATTAAAACCCAGGTACATGTTAAAAAAGTTTACATTCCTAAGCAGCAAAAATTCCACGCAATATGAAACGTTTTTTCTGTTTGTAAATCTAAAAAAAAACAATGTTTTTATATACGTTTTTTTTTTTGTTGTCTACTGAACGTCGGTCTATTTCCGCGTCTATGGCCTGTCACGACGCCAGCGAGCAGTTTAACCTTACTATGCTTGAAATATTGTCAAACCCCTACCGTTCTCCATATGGATATTTAACGTGCCCACCATCACATGCTTCACGAAATTGAGATAGCTTTTAACCCCTGCTCCTCAGAATATACTGAAAAAGTTAATTGATATCATTATTTGAACCTAGTAATAGTATTAACATGAAAAGCCTTCATTATTAAGATAGAAAGCCTTCAGTGGCTTCCACACTTTTGTCGCTTTTTTGACTGAAGGTGTTCTTGAGACAAAAATAAAAAGCGAAGAATACAAAAAATTAAAATTGTGTACATACATTAAATTATAATACACAATATGTTAACCGTTTAACTGCGATGCTTTTTGTTTACTGGAATGCAGGACGTAAACAAAAACGTAGTATATATGTATGTATATTTATTTATATCAGTATATAACCATTTTTCTTAAGTGATAATTAATTAGTATCAGATAAGCAGGTTAGGTGAGTGTATTTACAAGAATAGCTATGAAATCTTAGTTGCTGCTAAACATTTTTAGTGAAGAACGATGTTTTCATCATGTTGAAGCATCACTTAATTTATCACGTGCGATTATAGATTTTTTTATTATCTTACCGCGGTGATCTACGCACCCGTGGTCTCTACAATCGCGACATTTTAATCTACCCAAGTATTATTTATAAAACATTTGAAAGCCAGAATTATTGAAAAATGAAAATATACTAAATATAAGCTAGAAGATTAGAAAATATTGCCATTATGCGAAAATACTTACTCTAGATGTGATTCAGAAAATCATCTTTCATGGCAAAAAAAATAAAATAAACTGAACATTCAAAATCCTGTAGTTTTAATTTTACATAATTTGCTTTGCACTTTGAAGTAAACAGTTCGTGTTGCCTTTGACGTTTCCGAATGTTAAATATCTATTTGATCTGGATTGATGTGTAATGATTGTGGTCTAAAAACATACATTCTTTTATTTTAAATTAAATGGGTTAACAAACATAGATATATCTATTTTGTCATATTCAAAAATATTAAATAATTTTGAGTTTTTGCACCTACTACACTTGGGAAAATGTTATTAAAAATAAAATCTGCCTTTTCAATAATCGATAATTGATATGTTTCATTTTTCTTGAATTTGTAGGAAATAGTAACCAATAAATACTATTTTTGTATTTAAATCCAAAACAGAAACAAGTCTGGCTCATATAAAGTACAAAAAACTTGATCTATAATCAAATAGTTAATTGTATATACTTGTCTACATATGTTTGCAATATTCTGACAATAATATTCTTACAAAAAAAGTTGTCTTACGGTAATAAATGTATTTTTAAATTAGAGAATCCCAAATGACTGATAGAAATAAACACCATTCAATGTAAAGACTTAAAAAAAGGCGGACTGAGTTAAATTATTTATTTAAGAAATATCTAACAAAGCAAAATCACTTAGCAAGTTAATAAATTTTATAATATAGCTTCAATATCTATAGTGATATAATATTTACTCATATTTATAATTTCACATTGTTTGTTACAACTGCCAAATAAATATTTTTTACTGTTACATTCTATATTTTTTCAACGATTTTTTGTCACTGGCATTAAAAAAGAACCGAAATGACGAAGTGGGGAAAATAATAGGTTGGTACTTAAAGTAGTACACTTTGGAGAACCCAATTGACCACAACACATTTTTAAGATCTGACCATCGTTTTACTAGCTACTGAACGCTTTTACACCCTCTGATAACGCCATATTTGTTAGCCAAATGATCGTCAGGACTTATAAATATGTTGTGGTAATTGGGTTTTTCAAAATGTACTTATCAGTGCTCATCACACATCTCCACTTAGGTAGGTACTTATCACATAATAAGTACACTTGAGAAAGAATAATTCTCTCTCATCTAATGACGCTAACTTGGTTAGTGAAGCGATCGTCAGGTTTTCTAAAATGTGTTGTGGTGATTTGGGTTCTCCAGGTGTACTTATCAGTGCTCATCACAAGTTCCACTCTTCACTCAGTCACTTATCGCATATGTTTGCTACACGCGGGCATGTCTCCCCTGTTTTTTTTTACTAATTTTAACCGGAAAAAACAATTAAAAAGTCGCGGTCTCCCTATAACGAATTTTTTCTACGAACATTCGCTAGACTATTAAAGACTATGAACGCATCAAAAAATGGTCTGTCTAAAATGAATTTTCTGAGAATATTTTAATAAAACGAACAATGGCGGTTAAAGCTGGTACTTAAGGCTTTGTCAAATTAACTACTTACAACATTTCCTTTACATAACCAGTATTCGCTTCAGGTTTTTTGTCTAAAAATTGTCAGTTTTGACGTTTCTCTAGTCATCATGCATTTCTCTAGTCATCACTGGCACCTAAATTTGTTTTTTAAATGCCTATAACTTTTTTTGTTTTAACTTATAAATCCAAATTTTTGTATATATTATATGTTATACTTTGTGTAATATAAATTTGCATACCAAATTTGGGTCTAGAGCTTTGTTATTCTCGGAGGTAAAAAATTTTTTTCGAAGGAAACTCAAAATTTTCCTGGAAAAACTCAGCCGCTTTTTCTGAATACCAAACTTATCAAAGCCATTTACAAAGGGAAGGTACCTACCAAATTTCATCAGAATCGGCCATTTATTTTTTGAGATATCGATGTGATAAAAGACAAACATATCTTGAATATAAATTCTAGACAATTGTGCCTTCATTTGAAAAAAGTATTGGATAGCCTTACAATTGAAATCTCTTCAATAGTTAATTTTTTCACAAAAACTCGCTTTAAAACAAGATATAGCACACATGCTGTGGATATAGCATCAAATGAAAAACATTGATCTGTTTAAATTAAACAAAGGAAAGGAGGCAATAAGGTCCGCTCTTTTTACAGCTTTAGTTTTCGTCAGATAGGTACCAAATTTTATAATACAGTTTTGCTGTCTTTGTCAATGATCTGGTTGTAAATTATCTAAAGATAAGAAGGCCTTTGGATACCCCTATAGACTTTTTCTGAAGGAAGGCGGAGCATATTTTTATTACATTGACAATGCAGTCGGCACTTTGCTTGTAAATTATGTCAGATATTTATGACACCTTATGTCAATTGCATTTTGAACTGAGCTACTTAGTTTATGTTAATTGGATTATTTGAAAATAAAATCGTCTTCCATGTAAAAATATTTAATGTCTATCTTGTACTTCTCATACAAGCCGTCTTGCAAGTTTTCTACAATACATGTCTTTTGACCTTAAACGACCAATTGTGAAATTAAGCTATTCTAGAACTTTTAATAACTACACTTGGAGACCTAACGATCGTTTCGCTAACAATGTTAGCTTCATCAGATGATGAATTTTCAGAATATTCATCATCTGATGAAGCTAACGATGTTATCGTTAGGTCTTTAAAAATATGTGTTGTGGTGATTTGGGTTTCTCCAAGTGTACTTATGTGTGCTCATTACAGATTCCAGTCCACATCTAAAAGTTTTAACAAATCGGTAGGTCTATTTCGTGGAAAAAATTCAGTGTTTTACTTAATATACTATGTCATGTAAACATTTTGTAATTTTTAAAAGTATTTTTTTTTTAGGTATCACAGATATAAAAAAAACATTTATTTCGTATCTATGTGTACATATCTTTAATCGGTTATTAAAAAACACTCTGTCTATTGCTTTTTATTTTTTTATGTCAGTATATTGTATGATTTACTGTAAATGACACTGTCGTTAAATGAATAAATAAATGATTCACAACACCTGATTAGAACTTTATTGGCCGTTTTGGATCTATACGTTATAATACTTCATTCGCATGACTTGATGAACCCCTTCTGGAGATTCAGGTGAAATAGCTAATTTTGTCTACTAAATGTTACTTTGCAATCGCGATTATTTTTCTAACTTCTTTGCTACATTGACCACCTTATATAATAAAACTCATTATCTGATTTGCAATTTGTCATTAAAAATTACATTTATGAAACTTAGAAATAAAATGGTAAGTGTTCGTTTCAATTTTTAGGTATCATCCTATAAAATAATTCTGTCAAAGTTTGCCCGAGAAGTGTTCTTGACAAGTGTTTAGATGAAAGCTGACATCTGTTTCCAAATTACATCAAGTAGCACACTAATTAAAAAAATAGCTTTTGATCATGTCTATTCTGTGCTGTATAGTAAAATCATAATCCTAACATCACCCGAACGAAAAATTTAATAACAAAAATGATTTGACATAAATGCAGAATAACTAGCTTAGACAGTCGTTTTATTATGAATGACCAAGATTGACAAAGTTAATGTTATATCTCTCAGTATAAAATGCTGTTTTACAATTATTATACGAAAACTAAAAAGAAGTTCTTACTTATCATGCCTATGCCTAATTATATTCGAGTTACGATTAAAAAAAATTAAAATTTTGCCTCAATATTAACAAAAAGGTAGACTCTAATGTGGACACCTGTCGGTATATTCACATAGATTTATTCAGATATTTTTTTCAAAATGTCTTGTACTTCATTGTTATTAATAGTTACAGAACATAATATAATATATGATGGTTTTACACATAATGGCAAAGTTTTACGTTTAGGAGTAATTGTGAGTTGTTGCATTATCTGTAAGTTGCCACTAGTCTTTGAAGTCGTGTCTGATGATGTCTGCTAAATATATATTTTAACCACTGTTTAAAAATATAGCAGCAGCTATAACATAAGTTGACTATATAAGAAGGATTAATTTTGCATCGAACTAAAGCTACACAACACTTAAATCTAAAAAATGTAATTTAAAGGCTGCAACAATGTTAATAGATAATTAGTTGAAAATAAAACTTTACCAAAGCAAACTGCTAGGGGACACCCCGAAAACCATTTTGTTGTTTGATCAAATACTTAATCCAAAATGAGAAGAACAAAATAGAAACTAAACACATGAGTTTTCATATAACCCCGAATATTAAAAGTGCTAGAAAATTAAATGAATTAACCTGATTTACGTTCCCCGAAAATATTTTTAAAAATTGAAATTTAGGTAGATGTCTACTTTTGCGAGAATTCAAATCAAGAAACTATGTTTAAAGCTGATGTATTTTGAAATGAAGAGGTAAAAGCATTACAACAAATGAGAATGTAGTTATAGATACACTAATGTTTATATAAACACCAAGTGTCATAAACAAATTAATTTTACTTACTATTTAACAATGTTATTTCATGCTTTTAAGCAAAATATTTTGACAGTTTAGTTTGGAACGCGACCCCTAAAAAATGGTGTTGACTGCAACAAGGCTATGCTTATTTGTATAACAGACTTTGAAAGTTGATTTAATAAAATTTACTATAAAATATATACTCCTCTACTTTTCCTCAAAATAAGCTTTAAATAATTTTTCCTTTGTCAATAAAGTAGGTACCTACATATATTTGAGGGAAAATTTATCTCACGCACTTTTTTTTCTAGACCTTACAAAATTTTAATTATCAGGTTATAATAAATAAAATAGAACAGTCAACGATTACGACATTTTTCTCACAAACCATCAATGTAAAGTGAAAATAAATACTCTAAGTCAACCTTAGTGACGCTTTTTCGCAAAGAAAATTTGAGTGGCAGATATACTCTGTGGTTTGCCATTGCCTTCCGAGGGCATTCATCAGCACACACTGTTCCTAGGTGGTCACCCATGCAAGTACTGACCACACCCGACGTTGCTTAACTTCGGTGATTGCATCGATATGTTCAACGAGGTGTGGTCGTTAAATGTATAATAATGTACATACGAGTACCTATAACGTATTCGGCGGTTAAATATAAAAATTTAATTGTGTTGGTATTCTTCGCATATTAAACATACTTAGCATTTATAGCTACTTTTCACTAATCCAACACTGAAAAAATATTTCGCATGTTACTGGACTTTCTTACACATATTATCACATTATGTGCTTAAAACAGCACACTTTTTATGATAAACGTCCTTTATGACCATGACAAGAAATTCTATACTACTATATAAGTAATATTATATGCAAGTGGTGTTATGAAAAAATGTTCATATTACTGATACATGGTCAACCCAATTTGCACCACCCATTTTTAGAGCAACTATGTCAAAAATCTATTTCAGTTTTTAATCAACTGCTTGAGATTTAACGAAAAAGCCACAAGAGAGTAGCGAACTAAAAGCAGACAAATTTGCGGCTATCAGACAAATTTGGAACATTTTAGAGAATGTAGCAGACAAAATTATACACCTTTAGAATGCGCAACCACAGATAAAACCTTGTTGGGTTTCGGAGGCAGATGTCCCTCTAAAATTTACATACCCAACAGGACAGACAAGTATGATCTAAAATTGGTTACTATGTTTGATGCAAAAATATTAAATCTGTGATCAGCTAAGTCTTTTATTGGTAGTGAAGAACAAGAAAAACAATATTCCATTCTTACACAATAGATGATCTATTTGGCGACTGCCAATCAGGTTTTTGTACTTTAACGTCGGCCTATTTCCGCGACTATGGCCAATCACCGAGCAGGTTCACCGCACTATCTTGGAAATTTTGCAAACCCCCCGATTTTCTGTAAGGACGGTAGGGATCTTGAACGTGCCCAACCTCACATGAACACAGGACCGACGGATTTACGGCCTGTCCGAAGGGCGGAACGGGTAGACATTCAACTTGCTCAAATAAAATGTCACAACCTCGGTTGATGTTAATTTTACATGCAGTATGCACTGAAAAAGTGAAAGGAGAACCCTGGGATCGAACCCAGTACCCTTCGTTTCAGAGGCACATGTTCTTACCATTGGACCAACGAGGCCTTGCTATTCAGGGTTCAAACAGAAATTGTACCATGAACCATTAGTTTAGTTCTTACGATGTCGCGGAAAAATTGTTAGAAAAGAAGCTAACCATTGTATGAACAATGTGGAAGAAGAAACGTGATATACCGAAATAATGACTGCAACCAAAAGGATGTCGATTCATCTATGTTCGTGTTTGATGAAATCAGTACGATATCCTTCTATGTGCCGAAAAAACTATAAACGTGTTATTTTATTATCTACTATGCATACACAGGGTGATATAGAGAAATAACGAAGAAACCCAAAATACTATTATCATACAATAACACTAAAGGGGGTGTTGGCGCTTTTGATCAGCTGTATGATTTGACGGCTGTTAAAGAAAAACTCGCAGATGGCTACTTCGGATATTATATTCTATGGTTTACGCTGTAGCGATAAACTCATTTGTAATTTATAGGTTTAATCTCTACTAATTAAGCGGCTAAACGAGCAAAATGTTTAACTTCCATTCGCTCTAGTTGAAGATTAACTGAAATGACAGATAAACCCAAATGAGATGTTCCCTATTTCAACACAAGATTTCAAAAAGAGCCCTAAATAACTTAGACAAGGAAAAAGTCATTGTGTAGATGAATTAACAGCGGAACATTTAAAAAATCTGGTGAAAAAAATTAAACCAAAACTATGTCAACTGTTTGAGAAAAAGTATACATCAGAAAAACTGCCCAGTTGGTTTATACAGAGTACAAGTATCACTATATCAAAAACACTGAACACATAAAAATGCAACCAGCATAGGACAATAAATGTACAGAGACATGTGGAGAATATTTTGCTAATCATAATAAAAAATAGAATAAAGAGCAAAATTAGAAGATTCTAGGATCAGTATTAATTCGTGTTTGAAGTTGGGCAAGGAACTAGAGAAGCAACTTTTGAAACGTTATATTACTTGAGTTTTATTCAAAAAATGTAAATTTTTACCAAATCACCCTATATATGCCCTACGCCCTGATGCCATCTTACCCAAAAACAATTCGAAGCGCTCCTTTGTCAGGTGCCAACTGGATACCAAATTTGAAGATAAGATCTCAATTCGTTCGAAAGTTTGCGCCTATTGACATACAAACGTACAGGCAGACCCACCGACCGTCAGATTGACAGACAAAAATATACTTAGTTCAGAGCAAGTTTTCTATATGTTCTGAGACTTTCTATGACGTTTTAGCAAAAAGTTGAAATTTTTGTCAACAATATTCCACCTTCACACATTCAACCTCTAATTTAATTTCAGCACAGAATACCAGATGTTTGATAAAATTAAAAGTTTTCTAATCAATAAACCGTAAAACGTTATATTACTCGAATTTTGACCAAACAAAGGTCAATTTTTACCAAATCACCCCCCCCCCTCATTCACCCCCTACCCACTAAAGCGATTTTACCCAAAAACAATCAGAACCGTTCGTAAATCTAGTGCTAACTATGTATTAAATTTGAAGATGATATCTCAATTCGTCAACGGTCAACAACTTGAAAAGTGTAAATGTTCTCCCACATTGAAAGTATTTTTATAAATGTTAGTAAATGCAACAAAGACCCGAGCAAGATGATAGCGATTGTAAAGCAAGCATTCAATAAACACAATAGTCTTCTCACTAAAACATTTTAACTTGGATCTGAAGAAGAGGTTCATTAAGTCCTGCGTATCGAGTATAGTAACGTATGTGGAAGAAACTTGGATGTCCACTTAGCATAATATGAAGAGAATATAGGATTTTGAACTATGGCTATAGATAAAAATCACAGAGACACGATACAACGATAGAGAGGCGAATAAAAGTGTGCTGGAAAAGGTGAAAGAAGAAAGATGCATGCTGGAAGTAACTGAAAAAGGTAAGGCAAAATTTACTGGTTCATATTCTTACATAATAAAATTCTAGCGACATTATTTGAAAAAATTAGAAAAGGTAGACCTAGGGTAAAACATATGGGACAACTGGCACAACTTATGAAGTGTGCAAGCTATGAAATAAAGAAAGCTGCTGGAGACAGATAATCATGGTTGCGACAACAGGGCGACTTCCCCTGTAGACAGTGATGATGATTTGAAACGCAATAGTATTAAAAAAATTGTGGAAGGAACACAAGTACCATTCTTAAATAAGTAGTTTCAGAAAAGAAAAACAAAAGAGGAGTTATGCTAATTGTTTTTAAGTTGCAATTGTTAACATATTGTAAAGAAAGATTTTCTTAATTAAAAGCAAATATGTTTTAGAGTTTGGAAAAAAAAGCATCTTAAAATTTGCCGGTCTGGCTAGTTTTTTTATTGACTTTATTATATAATTACGAAGACTGCAGTAAATGAGAATGAAATGATTAGTTCAAGGCTTTTTAGCGTCATTGTCTTAACCAGGTGGTTCTACATAATACACACAATAGCCGCTATTTTGAAATGCATCAGTTTAGTAAAAAGCAACTATACTATAAATTTGATATTTTTCATGTCAAATTTTTTACGATATTTATCCTTACTCACCTTAGAACAGAGGCAAATTAAAATATTCAACAAAAAATCGCCCCCATTTAAAATAAGCAAGTTTATTTAAAAGTCTTATCTTTGAGTTTTTCAAGCTCATCATTGATTAAAGGGATTTGCTAGACTAATATTATAGCAATTTTTTTTTATCGCCCTACTTCAATCTAGTTAGGTTTCCTATTAGTTTCGCTCCCTTCTTAATAAATTGCATACACCAATATGCATGCATATCCACACGCCCGCACGCACCCATGCATACTTACCTACACAAAATATACACACAAACATGCAGAGAGCGCACACTCACATTTAGTTAGTTAAGGTACAATAATATCTCAGAGTAACTAAGAATGATTATTATAATAAATACGTTAAATTATTTAAAAATATGACATGGTCCTCAAATCTTGCGAGTTATGGTTACCCCTCCATATCCCCCCACTACAAATAAGCACGGTCCTGGAATCTGTCGATATATGAAAGTTTATAGATCTATGCTAGCGGTCCCGGAATCTTAGGTTTTTCATATATATATATATATATATATATATATATATATATATATATATATATATATATATATATATATATATATATATATATATATATATATATATATATATATATAGGGGTTTTTAGCCTATAAGATTATTAACAATTATGCATATTTTAGCCCGTTTAAATAGGTCTATTTCTGCCACAGTTATTATGTGAGGCCCCGGTATATAGTCGAGCACGGCTATCAATTGTCAGGCATATTTCTAATTTCCTCAAACAGGTGCTTTTTCTTGTTTTCTGCATTTCTAATTCTTATTATTGGAATAAAAACAAGCTGGCATAGGTATTGTTTGCATTTTTAAGTCGCTTCAATTGTTTTGAATTTCGTAACTACGGGATATTTTAACATGCAGGAATAATAGTAGTAAAATTTCATTCTTATCAGATAAATCTTAGGGCTCCAGCTAAGTTAACTTAGATAACGAGCTGGTAAACAACATAAAAAAAAACTTGGAGCGAGAATATTTCTCACGCAGCGGTGTGAAAAATCAAGAGTTAGGTGCAACATCGAGGTCACTAACCGCCCTCCTCGAGAAGATTGAAGTACCTAAGTCAAGAATTAGAGTGCGTTTTGTAATACAAATTTTGAGAGTAAAGCAATATGGTCTGTTAGTAAAATCGTGTGAGACAATTTAGGTTTTGAATGCATCCGTGTTGATAAAGAGATCCAGACATTGGAATGCACCTACTTACTCGCTTAAAACAATATACATACATATGGGGCGCCGATTTGTCTAGATCTTGCCGGTATGCAAACTGGGCTGCAAAAAAAAATAGCGAATGAAAAGACTTCCGGTCATAGGAAAGCGAGTAACTTTACATACGCATTCCTTGTTATAAAGGAGAAACAGTAAAGAGAGGCTGTTTGTTCGCGTATCCTGACACACATAACAAATTTGCACGCTGGTCACCGACCCTGGTGGAAAAAGATACGGGCCTTTGCCACCTGCTATCGTTCGGGTCTATGTGATTGGCGCTAGCTTGTTTAGTAGATTCATTGATAAATTAAAATTAAATTAAATACGCTATGGAAGCATCATGTAGAGAGAGTCGCCATGTGACAACGTCCATGTGTATCAAGGGGGAGCGTCGTTTATACCCAGACTAGAAGCAGTAAGGTCGATTATGAAACAGACATTAGATATGCCGTAGACCATAACAACAGCATCTGTATTACAATTCATACGTGAGTAGGGAGTAACAATTCGATATAAAAGCAGGTATGAATCAAGCGAGAATTTAGACGGTGTCCCAGCCTTAGGACTAGTCTCACCTCCGAAGTTAGGTCTTCATCGCCACGAGGAAAGCCAGTGCTCCGGATCGGTGCTTGAGAAATTGTAACATCTGTCCACAGGTGATTTTCATTGGCGATTCCACGATCTAACGCCTCCCTCGCCTTCGAGGAAAGCCAGTGCTCGGGTGCCGCGCTTGGGAAAGCGTAACATCTGCTTACGGGCGATTTTTATTGGGGATTTCCCGGTCTAACCTCTCCCTCGTCTTCGAGGAAAGCCAGTGCTCGGATGTGGCGCTTGAGAAAGGGTAACATCTGCCCGCAGGTGATTTTCATTGGCGATTTCCCGGTCTAACGTCTCCCTCGTCTTCCAGGAAAGCCAGTATACGGGTGCGGCGTTTGGGAAAGTGTTACATTTGCTTACAGGTGATTTTCATTAGCGATTTCGCGATTTAAAGTCCCCTTGCTTCGAGGAAAGCCGGTATGCGGGTGCGGCGCTTGGAAAAGCGTAGCGTCAGTCTCACAGGTAATTCTTGTAGCATTTTCGCCGTTTAACGTCCCCTTGCATTGAGGAAAGCCGGTGTGCAGGTGCGGCGCTTGGAAAAGAGTAGCGTCTCTCTCACAAGTAATTACTTGTAGAATTTTTGCGATTTAACGTCCCCTTGCTTCGAGGAAAGGGGTCCACATAATTTATCATAAAAGAAGGATATAGTACAGGAAAGAGATATTAAAATAGTGTGTAATACCGACAAATATATTGTAATGTATATTTATTTCAACTGCAAGCCATCCTACCCAAATGTGATTGTACGGGTACGGGTACTAACTTCGTCCACTGTTAAAATATTTGGCTAGCATAATATTGAGGCCAAACGAAAAATGCTAATACCGGAAAGATCTATTACAGGCAAAATTCTATCAGAATATTTTTCTAGACAGAGAAAGATACCCTAAATGCGTTCTATTGTAAACAGATAATACGAGAGAGAAGCAGATGTGGTACAGCATGTAGGATGTAACGGAAGTGGTATCGAGGAATGCCTAGTACACTAATAGCATGGTAAAAGAAATTTTTATTAAATAATTTTACATTACAGGAATAAAGCATCAAGCATCCTTTCATATTACAGGCCAACTAAACAATCTATAATCCATGTACCTGGCATTCCGCTGTGTTGCCGCTGTTAATAATTTGTACCCGCAATGAAAAATATATGTTTATATGTTTAAGTAATATGTATAATATTAAGCAAAATGTATTCGCATCACCAGTTCTTATATAATGATTATTAAGTATTATTGAAAAAGGCTATAGTTATAAAAATGGTAATTGGATATTTCAGGAAACTTTATATATGTATGATAAATATTATGATCTCCAAGAGAGATATCATAGATAATATCAGGTAGTACCTGTTCACATATGCACAATAAGCCAAAGGCTGCGGTGCTATCGGGGCGGCAAAACCGCGGACGAGCCCTAAGGGAAAAAACCTGTTTACATAAAATCAATGAAAATGCGGGCAAAGAGATACCCAGAGTCATTTTTTATTATACTCACTTTTTTACATCGCCGGAAACGTATTGCTATTTCTCCAAAAGATGAAATTCAATTTTTGATGTGGTCAGACGATAATGATGAAATTAATATAAGAAATTGTTTCTAATCATGCAAACGTTTTTGATTATTTTATCGTTCAAGTATCTTATCATCACCCCGTCAAAAATAAACTTCCACTTAATGCCTATCATTTAAATTATTTTATAAAATATTTTTTGTGTCAAGTATATTTCTATGTGGATTTTTTCCTAATAAGTTGGGGAAAATGTTGATACAGTAATTTACTAGAACAGTTCAAGATGTATAATTACATGCAATTTATTACTATATGATTAGGATTCCTAACAGACTAATGCACAGTTGTGTTGTGTGTTTTTTATTTACCTACCTTCGGTCTCTTTCCGCGACTATGGCCAATCACCAACAACAGGGAAGTTTCACCTCACCAACCTGTAAATTTTTTCAAACTCCTTTCTTTCTGTAAGGAGGATAGGGAGGTGCCAACATGGTATGGGCACGGGTCTGAAGGCTTTAAGTCACCTCCGAAGAACGGAGCAGCTCACATTCAGCTTGCTGAAACACTATGGTGGCTTCGGGAGATGTAAAACTATAGTTTGTACTGTAATGTTTTTAAGGAAATAAATTTGTTACTCGCCTCAGCGCGCCCGGACGTCGAATCCAAGCCTTTTGTACAAACGGGTCATGCTCTATCCGTTATGACGCTGAGGCTACTAATGTCAGATAGCTTTGATAAACAATAATCAGGTAATTGGTAGTCACAATTCATTACTGACTGAGTATTACTTATGTTGCACAAAAACAAGTATGCTCTTTTTGAATTCTGTAAAAAATTGTTAATTAACCAAGAACATATTTTTTGGTGCAACAAAAGTAATAATCATCATTAATTTTATTCTTTTATTAGTTGATGATTGTTGGAGAAAACTTTGTGCGACCGGGGATAAGAGATGACTTTTTTGGTATCACTTTTGTTTTCCAAGTAATACAGTAAATAAATACATTTGGCTAGCAATTATAATACACCAGACGATGAACTTTAATGAAATCGGATCTTTTTAAATTAATTAAAAAATTCACACATAAAAGTTACCGTCGATTTATAGTATATAACATAATTATCTAACTGATTTTTCTCGAGAACTGTACATCCCATCAAAGTTAACCAAAAACATATTTTCTTCACAGAAAAGTATTAAATATTTTATAATTTAATGAAATTCGCAGCCAAAAAAAGTTCAGGTAATATTTGCCTTCAACCATTTGCTGAGTACCTACCTTTTACAAGTGGCTTGGATAAGTTTGTTAGCCAGGAAAATCGGCCCAGGTTTTCCGAGAAAATTTTGTGTTTTATTTCGAAAAAAATTATATCTTCGGAAATAACAAAGTAAGGGCAACCAACAGTGCTATCGGGGCGACAAGGCCACAAACGAGCCCTGAGGGAACAAAAAAAAGGGCAACCAAATTTTGTAGGCGGGTTTATCATTATAGGTAAATTACGTACCAAAATTTAGCTCTCTAGGTTAAGAGACAGAAAAGTTATAGGCATTTAAAGAAAAATAAATTGGGGTTTTCCTCAAAACGTGAAAGTCGCGATTTAAAACGTCAAAATTGGCAACATTTAGGCAAAGAACCTAAAACTAATACGAGCTATGGAAAGAAAGTGTCTCAAGAAGAATGTTTTACAAAGCCTGAAGTCTTAGCTTCAACCGTCATTGTCCTTCATGTTACTAAAATATTTCCAGAAAATTCATTTCAAATAGACCCTTTCTCTGATGCTTTCGCAGTAGTCTTAGCTATAGAGTTAATCGTTTACTGGTATATAATTTTTGTCGAATTTTCGTTAAAAAAAATAAAGCTCGTTATTATACAAGATACGAAAAAAATGTATACATTCATTATAGGGTGTCTTGAGCTACATTGTAAAAAATATTTCTACATTCACAGGATGGCCCATAATCGTTGGTGATACAAATTTTCTTTTTTTTTTTAATCGAAGACGCCTTGTGTTACTGCATTTTTGCATTTTCCATGGAAATATAATGCATGCCTGTAAGAAAAGAAATGCGGTACGCAGCGAGGGCGTTATGGTAGCGAATTTTCATTAAATGCCTCAAATTTGAATAGCTCAATTTCCTATTAACCTATGAGGTTGGCCAAGAAACCAGTTTTTTCGGGAACACTTTCAGTTTACTTTCGGAAATTTTTGTACATTTTTAAAGAATACAGTTATTTGATGAAACATGGCACACTGTTTCTACTATATAGGTTAAACTGGTGACCAAATTTGATGCAATGACAGTTGAAGCAGAAACTTAAAGGTTTGCAGAAGACTCTTCTTGCGACATTTTCTTTACATAATCCGTATTTGTTTCAGGTTCTTTGCCTAAATGTTGCGAATTTTGACGTCTCGAATCGCAACTTTGAGGAAAACCCATTTTCTTAATGCCTATGACTTTTATGTCTTTTACCTCATACACCCAAAGTTTGGTACGTGGGTCACTATTTAT